>JAUKNK010000125.1:892500-1207500 GCA_030765055.1 Mantis religiosa
TTAAAACATGTAATTTACCTAATACATATTTTGGGAGTTAACAATTTCCGAAATATTCCTTATTATTCATTTAAGTAACAAGTATTTATCTACAATATTCCAAAATAGGATGTGGTTATCTGTTTTTTTATCTGATGACGTCTACAGATGAGGGAACAAACAGAAGTTGCTGATCTGATGGTCTGGTGAGTAAGGCGGATGGTCAAGCAGTTCAAACCGTAATTCTTGGATTTTCGCCTTTGCAGCTGCTAAGGTGTGAGACGGTGCATTGTCTTGATGAAAGAGGATTTCTGTTTCCTGCAAATGTGGCTGTTCTTCCGCAAGTTCTGCCTTCAGCTTCTCAAGTGGTCATGTGTAGTATGCTTCCAAAATCGGTTTTCCTTTTTGAAGATAATTGATTAGAATCTGCATTGACTATACTAAATACCAGTCACCATCACTTTACCAAACAAAAAAAAAAAAAAGGTTTTTGCTGTTTTTTTGGAGCCGGTTCTCCCCTTGCAGTCCACTGTTTGCACTGTTCTTCTGTTTTGGGCATATAATGGTATGCCCAAGTTTCATCCACAGGCCCGCCTCGGTAGCATAGATGGTAGCATGTCTGCCTCATGTTCAAGAGTTCCCGAGTTCGAATCTTGGTAAGGGTGAGTTACCTGGATAAGGTTTTTCCGGGGGTTTCCCTTATCCTTACAGACGAATGTCGGGTAGCTCTAAGCTCCGTGGACCCTGGACACATTGAGCAACATTCCAACCATTTCCTTCACCGTCCGATATGTCTTAACGTTGGAGGACGTAAAATTACAAAAAAAAAAAAGTTTCATCCACAGTAATTAATCGGCGCCAAAACTCTGACTTATTGCACCAAAACTGCAAGAAAAGAGCATTGGAAATGTTAATTCAAACACGTATTTGGTCTAACGTAAGCAAACGCGGCACCCAACGCGCGTACAGCTTTCTCAAATATGACTTAACATTTAAGGTTTTCTCTACTCAACCTGCAAGAACCCAGCATACAATTCACAGTGGAAACTAAAGAGGACTGTACTCTACCTTTTTTAGACCTTAAAATCAAAAAAGCAATGAAAAACTAGAATTTGGCATCCATATAAAAGCAACACACACAAATAATTACATCAAAGCAAATAGTTTCAACCCAATTCCACACAAACATGCAACCATCAACAGTCTCACACACAGATTAGTAAATCTACCTCTCAGCCAGCAAGAATATCAAAACGAATACCATCAAATCTTAAAAACTGCAATTAAAAATGGATATGGAAAAAACCTTGTAGATAAAAAACTAAAATCATTCAAACTTCAAAAGAGATTAAAACAGATCACAGCTCTCACACCAATAAAACAAGAAATTAGATATGCTAAATTTACTAACCACCCCTGGGCCACAAAAAAGTTCCAAAAAATATTCAAGAAATACAATATAACATTGGCAACAAAAAACAATTACAACATTAAAAACCTACTTCACATTAATAATACTGATAAGATAAAACCAGAGGAAAAGTCAGGCATTTATAAGATTAAGTGTAAAGACTGTGAAAAAATTTACATAGGGAGGACAAAAAGAAACATAGGCACTAGAAAGAAAGAACACTTCAGGCACATAAGATACAAAAATATTGATAAGTCCGCAATAGCAGCTCATTTCTGGTCTGAAAATCATGAAATTGAAGATAGCACAGAATTACTAAAATACGTACAAAAACATAGTGAACTCGTCATATGGGAGAGGATATACATAGAAAAACATAAAAACCAACTAATGAACTTTGAAATCCCGCCAGAAGAGAATCCCACAATTAAGTTCATCACTAAATCAACAGATGGCAGCAGCAACCCCAGAATTACCCACACCGCTGGATCAAGCTTTAGTCGCATAAGAGCCGTAGATGCAAACGATGATTTGCGAAACATGTCCTCAAAATAGGTACGAAAGTGAAGCAGATGTGTAAAAAATACGACTCATCTAAAAATTGATAATTTTCCGCTTCACTGTGGTGTTCCAATACAGTTAAATCTTGATATACTTTTGTTTGCAACATAAACGTCTTACGCTTTATCAGTATATGATATAAATCTTTTGTCATTCTCACGCTTAATTAAAATTTCTATTAATGTTGTTATCCTTATGCCTTTTAAAACCAATAACTGCATCAAAGATTTCCAAGATACAGAATCAGTTCCTTGCAAAAAGAGAGATACTGGACGCTATAAAGTGACTGGTCCCAATCTAGAAGCAATAAATGTTATGACAGAGAGGCTCAAGCATACCTTCTCGCAATACAGACAGTGTTTAAGGGGAAGAGAGGAATTAAATATAAGAAAATGGACACATAAGACTATGTACTGGAGATATTTTCTTGTTATGGACTTGGATAAAAGCTTTGTACATATTGTAACACTAATTTATTTTTCATTTCTAGAACATGTTCTGCTAATTTTCTAGTTTGTAATGAAGTTACATTGTGATTACATTGTGGATGATAGAAAAGAACTGAGATCAAATTGAAATATTTCTGTTTTGTATGATAGGTTACAATATGCATATATGTCTACTATAACAGAAAAACAGTTCATCATTTTGAAAGAAGTTTTCATTGACTTATCATTTCGTATATTCTTCATTGTATACTTTTATGGCTGCATAATTATATTTGCAGTGCATTGCATTGCAGTATATAGTTTTTAAAAACAATTATCGTATCTACGCAGCAGACAAGATTACGGAACTTTATCTTACGTGGGCAGACCCACCTCTCAAATAGTATATTTACCTGCCGGTAGAGAGAGGCCTCAAAGCTGCTGTCAGCACATCTAATACGATTGCAACCTGCTAGGGGAATAGTATATAAACTCACTCTGTCAGCGATGCTATTGATGATGTGAAATTTTGCACGGTAAAATCACAGATAAAAATGAACACCGTGTAGAATGCATATGTTTCAAGAAGAACGTATTTAAGGTGACCCAATAAGGTCAATGCAGCAGTCAGAGAGAAGTTCATAGAGCAGAAAACGGGCAATTAACAGAGCTGGCATACACTGTCACGACTGCCACAAGAATCTGTAGTTGCAAGGGTTGAACTCATACATCTGTGAACCTACTAAGAACTGTAAGGTAAGTTTGGTGTTCTCCCTTAGGCCAAGGCTGCCTATGGCCCTTAGGTTCTTATTTAGTTAATAAACATGGCTTATGTACTTACTTGGGGTTAGTACACATTCCTTGCTCTGTTGGCGGGTGCGTTACTTACCCTCTCAGAGTAGCTTATCTCTGGAAGCTACATCCCCTAGTAACGGACTTGTTTCTGGCGTTTTCTACATAAGTGTAGGAGGTTTAATTCCTACCGTGGCAAGCTGCAGTAGTCAAGTGGTTAGACCACTCGACTCTCACCAAAGCAGCCTGGGTTCAATCCCAGGCAACCACATGTGAGATTTGTGGTAGACAACACAGCATCAGGGTGGGTTTCCTTCAGGTGCTCCAGTTTCCCCTGCCATCTCATTCCACCGGTGCTCCATCTTCATATCATGTATCATCATTGTCACATGGTAGGAATTGAACTCCTCTGGCTAGATTACAACATTATAAGTATTATAAGGAGTTCAAGCCTGGAATTCGGAATTATAGAATGGATATGTTTAAAGAAGAACGTACGAGGGATGTTCAATAAAGAATGATCATAATTGCTTTACGGTCATAATTTTTCGCACTAAAATTTAACCTTATTATATTCTGTTAGCTTAATGTGAAACAAACACGCCATAGTAGTTTCATTGTTGGTACTCCTGGTTCCCGCCTGTGAGAACCAGGCAAGTTCAGACATCTTCAGTATCGCCTACCACTGCAATGGAGGTAACATTCAGTTAAAGATGATGTTAAGGGAAGATCTGGAGCTTATTTCAAATGTAATCACTGCTGATGAAACTTGGCTACATCATTTTGATCCTGAGAGCAAACAGCAAAGCTCAGTGTGGAAATATCATCTATCACCAACCCTTCAAAAAGCAAAAGTGGTTGTTTCTGCTGGGAAAGGTATGGCCATCTCATTCTTTGATATTCATGGAATGGTTTATCAGCATGTTGTACCTGCACACACATCAGTAACTGGATAATACTATAGGGATGTCCTGAAAACATTGCAAGTCCATATTAGGCACAAAAGACCACGTTTCCATGAAGCAGGCCGGATGCTGCATCAAGATAATGTGCAGCCGCATATCGCCAATGTTGCTGCCGAATATCTTGCAAAAATCAACGTGAAGTGTATTACGCACCCTCCCTATGGTCCGGATTTAGCCCCATGTGATTTTTTCTATTCCCTAACTTGAAGAAACGGCTTCATGGGAGGCATTATCCATCATCAGAAGCAGTGGTGAAGGCTGGAGAGGTGAATTTGAAGGATCTCTCAAAAAAGGATTTCCAGCATGTCTGTGAAGACCGCTGGAAACACTGGGACAAGTGCATGGCATTGAGGGGAGACTATTTTGAGATGGACCATCAAAATTACGAGGATGAGTAAAGGTACGTTGAAAAAAAAGGGATTATTCTTTATTGAACAGCCCTCGTATTTAAGGTGACTCAATATAGCTCTATGCAGCAGTCAGAGGGCAGTCCATAGAGCAGTCAATGGGCAGTTAACAGAGCTGGCATACACCGTCACGACTGTCACAAGAATCTGTAGTCGCAAGGGTTGAACTCATACAGCTGCGAGCCTACTAAGAATTGTAAGGTAAGTTTGGGTGTTCTCCCTTTGGCCAAGGCTACCTATGGCCCTTAAGGTGAAAAGTACTGCCTATCTCTGCAGTGCTATTTCCATGATTTTTGGGTGCACATTTCTAAGTAATTATTATTGATGATAAAAATTATTATTAGCATGAAAATTTTCAGGCATGTTCTTAAAATCTTTATCTTGAATAATACTTATTATTATTTGAAAATTTTGTACTGATTATTTGTTATTATCTTTTAGTTTTTTTTTAAACACTGAAATTTCAAACTTAAATTTCAGATATTTGTTTATTTTTTAAACAAGTATTATTAAACTGAGAAAAATCCCTTCTTATTATTATCCTTATAAGTCTGCTTAAAACACACAAAAACATTCATATCCTTTGGTTGACTAGTTTTAATAAAAAGTGTACCAGAACCTGAAAAAATGTGAAACTGAGAAAAACAACGCTAAAGTTTATATCTTAATTACTGACTTCTCACATGAGTCAGATCATTCCTCTGTACAGTCATGAACCTGTATTCTCACTTGTTCTTTTCAAGTTCCTCTTCAGTTTTCTAGTTTTCTTGGTCAGTTCTCCAACCATTTTATCTGCTTTCAGGACTCGCAGCTCATCAATTTCTGTATATGACTACTATCATGATTTGCACATGTATTGTGTGAACTGGGCCTACTAACCTCAATATTATATGTGCTTTTATTGTCTATTGTATTTATATTTTCCACATTTACTGTTCTGCTTTTTGTAAAACCATTGCCTGTAAACTTTCTCTTTCCAAATGCTTTTGGCCTACCCATATCATACAGTCCGTGTAAAAAGTGTTCGTACACCTATATTGTTTTGCATTAGAATGTGCATCAAACAAAAAGCACAGGTTTTAAGAAATATGAAACATACAAGACATCAATACAAAACACTTATTTGTACAAGTACACAAACAGAACCACAATGTGATGTGTATGATTGTAAAAACTAAATAAAATGCACAAAAAGACGTCTAAAATAGACACAAAAAGTGATCATACACTTGCGGTAGTGCTTCGAGAACATAAGCTCAAAGGCATAACAAGAAAACATTCACCTGGCAGCTTACTTGTGGATAGCACTGATAAGAAACAGAGCAGGTTCCGACGTCAGTCAACAGCGAACAAACACACAGGAACATTAAAATTGGGTGCAAGTGCAAGAAAACCAGCAAAGAAACAAGAAAATTGATTATTAAACTCCATAATCAATGCAAATCGCTACGAGAAATATCTCGCCTTGTTGACAGACCTCGCTCCACCGTGCAGACAATAATAGATAGGATTTGTGTTTTAAAAATGGTGCAAAACAGGCCAAGAACTGGAAGACCAAAGTTGTTAACAGAGCAAGATCAAAGAGTTATCCTGCATGAAATAACAAAGGATCCAAAAATCAGTGCCGTGAGGTAGGCTGCGGATCTGGGACAAAGGGGTATAAACATTTTGGCCAGCACCATTTGCAATATTTATCAAGAAGCTGGATATCATGGTTGAGTACCCCGGAAAAAGTTCTGGGTGAGTAAAAAAATCAAATAAAAGGATTGAATTCCGCTAAAGAGCACCGAAATAAAGGAACAGACTTCTGGAATAGCGTGATATTTTCCTATGAGGGTAAGTTCAACATTTTTGGGTCCGGGATACAAGGGATAGTGATGTGCATTCCATAATCTCTATCTAAATCCCAAACTCAACCTGCTCGTGGTGCAACCTGCTTTTACCAATGAGACTCTGGGGACCGAGCATTAGCGATATAACTACATCAGAAATAGAGGAAATGCTATTTTATCCCCTACACTGGCCTGTCATGGAGTATAAATGTTCCACAATTGGTGCTTGTGAGAAAAGCCAAAAGACTCTAAAACTGCTCCCGGCCAGTTCCGATGGACCCATTAACCAAAGACAGGTGTGGACCTCCAGACATACTGGGGGTTAAAGTGAGCGGATGGTGTAACCACCATTATAAGCAAAAACTTGGTGTCCACAACAAAGAAGAGGAAATGACTGAATAACATCTTCTAACCTGTGAAGCGTTACCTGCCGGACCCACTACACAGAAATATTGGAGAGCAAGAGAGCTAATGGCTTCATTGCCAAAGCCTAGCATTTGAAAACAACAACAAGCACAACATTTTTGGATCCGATGGATGGCGTATGTCGTGGCACAAGAAAAATACAGAGCTGCATCGAAAACATCTAGTGCCTAGAGTAAAACACGGAGGTGGCTCCAAGATGGTCTGGGGGTATATGAGTGCTTCAGGTGTGGGTCAACTGCACTTTATTGATGGAACTATGTACCATAAAGTCTATATGAAAATCTCCATGCTAGTGCCCAGAAACTAGGTCTTTAGAACAATTTTATATTTCGGCAGGACAATTATCCCAAACATACGGCTGCAAATACTCACTTGTGGCTGCTTTATAATATGCCAAAACAACTTCATACACTTCCCCAGTCACCAGATATCAATCCTATAGAACACCTGTGGTCTATTTTGGAGAGGAAAATCATAAATCACTCATTTTCAAATAAAGAAGGATTAAAATGGGCACTTCAAATAGAATGGAACCTAATTGAACGAAAGAAAACAAGAGAGCTAGTGAATCAATGTCGCGGAGACTGGAGGCAGTTATAAAAGCAAAAGGAAGGCCCACCAGATATTGAATGATGGTATACATTTTAATATGTTATTGAAATCGTAGGTGTACGATCACTTTTTGTGCAAAATAAGAGCATATTTTTTATTTTAGGAAGTTAATGTTTTGTTAACTAAGATATTACCAAATACAACATAAATGCTTTACTGGACATGATTAATTTATTTATAAATTTGCCAAATATCCCATTCCTCTTTCTGCAGGAATTTTAGTGTAAGTTCTTATGTGTACGAACACTTTTTACACTGACTGTATATTCACCAATAACTAGTACAAAATATTCAAAACAAATAACTGTTCACATACACAAAGACAAAAGAAATACTAGCATCATTGGAGTTATAGTGGTACCAGCAGAAAGCTTGGAAGATCCCTTACAAAACAAGGCTTAGTTTAGAAGTACCTGTTCAGTATTACAGAAGTTATGATGGATTTTCTGAAAGCTTACGAAAAGGGGCGTGGCAAAAACTTAACACTCACTAATATAATATGCAAATTATATATAAAATATTACTCCAATGAACCTTTTAACTATATATTTGTAATCTAGAGGGCTGAAATTATAACAAAATGTCAAAATAAAAAATTGTGAATTTTGGCCCTAAGTGAAGTACCTTGTCACCTTAAGTACTTATTTAGTTAATAAACATGGCTTATGTACTCACTTGGGGTTGGTACACTTTCCTTGCTCTGATGGTGGTTGCATTCCATACCCTCATCCTAAAAGATAAGTGTTTGATAATTCAGGGTACATAGACCTTAAATTAACCAGAAATGAAGGAAATACAGTGTCTAGAGAGCTTAATGTTACCAGATATCACTCTTTTAGGGTACGCAAAACCTCTAAAGTTAGGTCCATATTTGACGATGAATGAAATGATGCTCATGTGATTACAGGACCATACAGCTTGGAGATCCTGCACGTCTATTTCAAGGATTAGGGAAATCCCTGAAACGATAAGTCATATTGAAAAATGAATGAATTTACATTCAAAGGAGTCCAGGGTACATCATTCAGAATAAGGGAAAACCTCCAACATTAATTCATATTGGAGGATGAATGAAATGATGTCAAGTGCTTCCAGGATATATGGAGCTTAGAGTTATATTACTTTCTTCTTTCCGGATAAAGGACAACTTCCAATATTAAGTCATATCTGACAACGAATGACATGTTGCTCAAATTGGTACACAGAACAAAGGGCACAAAGTTACCAGATTTTTTCCCCTCATTTGTACCCCGCCTTTAACTGTGATGGTCATAGCGGCGGCCGTTCTCCTTTGGAACAAATCGAAGGTGTTAACTTGTATTCGTTGGGTTTTAATCATTAGATCACGCACACATTCACACTCTCACTCATACTTCCAGACTTTAAGGATGATGAGAAATTATCTTGGTCGGAAAAAATCCCCACCCCCACAGCTGGAAATCGAACCTGGAACCCCTAGCAGATGTTCTACTGACTGAACTACGGTGCCAGCTGGTTACCAGATATTCCCCTCTCAGTGTTAGAGAAAATCCTTCAACATTAAGTCATATTGAACGATTAATGAGATGGTATTCAAATGAGTAGAGAGTACATAGAGCTAAGAGTTATCAAACACTTATCTTCTTTTCGTGCAAACCATTTGTCAGCATTTTTCCATACTCAGAATACTTAATATAACGCAACCGTTTACTAATTGGTTTCAAACATGTTTACTGCCTCTTAAAGCAACATTTAAGAACATTACATTAATGCTTTTTTTTAAACAAACATCTAACTTTTAGAAATAAATTAAAAGTTTGAAAAATTAAGAAATTTGGAGAGGACAAAAAGTAATGATTTTTCTACATTAATTAGGGGTTATGGGAAGACAGTGTAATTTGGATCAGCATGTATTTTGGTCCATGGTCAGTTTAAAAGAATGGCCACAGATAACAGTACCAACCAGAGGACTATCTTGAGCAGTCCTTGTTGCAAGCATTCTCCCCAGTTTTTGGCATTCTAGCATCAGTGACCTTGGAGGAAGGTTGTGATTTTTACTGAGAGCATTTTAGCTGTAAGTTTGCCCCGCTTTTATTATAGTGGTTTCCTCCACCTAGAAGCTTTCTTTGGAAACAAAACTACAATACAGAACACTCCAATACGTCAAGGTAAGTGTGGCGTAGATTTACGTTGTTAATAAAATTTAGGTTTATAAGATATGTGATATTCATAAAGCTCTGTTGTCGTGTAATTTGGGCCGAAGGTAAAGTGTAATTTGGTCTGAACAAAATTATACGGATTAAATAAGTTAGGTAATAAATTTCAAATAAACAGTAACTATGAAATAGTGTTCTTAAGTTATTGTAGTAAATGATCATTTTTATAACTATTTCTGTTGCATACCATGTAAATTGTGTAACACCTTAGACAACATGAGAAGCTCGCAAATCTAAGAGCTTCAGGAACACCTCATAAAGAAATGCTTGTGATGCCTTCTAATACATCTTGAGTCAAGGGCAAAAAGAAGATTAATTTTGGAACAGAGGGAACCAAAAGCTCTGAAAAGACCTGCTATATAGTATGCAAGGAATCTCGTGAGGAAGACTGGATACAGTGCGATAAATGCAAAGGATGGGCTCATGAAAAGTGTGCTGATATAAATTATTCTCTTTATTAATTTTGTGACAAGTGCATTTTGGAGTAAGCAGTGAAGCTCACCTTAAATTGGGACAAAGAACTTGAAAATAATAATAGTGTGTATGGCATTTTTTTTATTGATTTGTTAAAATTAATTTACTTCACTTAGATATTCTGAGCAATGTTAGCAGTATACATAATGATTATTCAAGTGCTAAATCAACCTTAACAGTGCATTTCAGTCAATAAAAGGTAATGTTAAACCACATGAGTGGGTTATAAATGTATTATGTAGTGGTACAATTTAGACACCTTATAAGACCAAATTACACATCCCTGGTCCAAAATACGAGGGCTGTTCAATAAAGAATGATCATAATTTTTTACGATGGTAATTTTGTGCATTATAATTAAATGTTATTATATTCTGTCAGCTTAATGTGAAACAAACACGCCGTAGTAGTTTCATTGTTGGTACTCCTGGTTCCCGCCTGTGAGAACCAGGCAAGTTCAGACATGTTCAGTATCGCCAACCGCTACAATAGAGGTCACATGCAGTTAAAGTTGATGTTAGAGGAAGATCCGGAGTTTCTTTCAAATGTAATCACTGCTGAGGAAACTTGGCTATATCATTTTGATCCTAAGAGCCAACAGCAAAGCTCAGTGTGGAAATCTCCTTCATCACCAACCCCCAAAAAAGCAAAAGTGGTTGCTTCTGCTGGGAAAGTTATGGTCATCTCATTCTTTGATATTCGTGGAATGGTTTACCAGCATGTTGTACCTGCACACCCATCAATAACTGGACAGTACTACAGGGATGTCTTGATTGCAAGTCCATATCAGGTGCAAAAGACCACATTTCCGTGAAGCAGACTGGATGCTTCACTACGATAATGTGCGGCCGCATATTGCCAATGTTGTTGCTGAATATCTTGCAAAAATCAACGTGAAGTGCATCCCTCACCTTCCCTATAGTCCGGATTTAGCCCCATGTGACTTTTTCCTATTCCCTAACTTGAAGAAATGCCTTCGTAGGAGGCATTATCCATCATCAGAAGCAGTGGTGAAGGCTGCGGAGCGAATTTGAAGGATCTCAAAAAATGGTTTCCAATATATCTTTGAAGATTGCCAGAAATGCTGGGACAAGCGCATCGCATTCAGGGGGAGACTATTTTGGGAAGGACCATAAAAATTATGAGAATGAGTAAAGGTACGTTGTCAAAAAAACTGTGTTCATTCTTTATTGAAAGCCCTCGTAAATGCCTTAGGAAAAATATTATAACAGCGAATTGCATATTATGTTGATGCGACTAAAATCTGTACATTCCCATAATGGTATAAGTTTCTCTTATTAATGCATTAAAGCAATTTGTGGACCCTACAAAGTTATACTGTACATTTATTAGCGCTTACAGTTAAGTGGTCCAAATTACACGGTCTTCCCCTAATATAAAAAAGTATGGTATGATGGATCTTTTATATCTAATAAGTCGCATAAATTTCAACATATCTTGCATACAGTGCATTTTTCAAATTTCACATAGTCATTGCTTTTACATTTATCTGAAACTTTAAAGAGAACATATATTTCAGCAAATTTCAGAATATGAAAATCTGGTCCCAGGTAATGACTAACATACTTAAGTTTCAGGGATAGAAGGATACCAATGTTGTAAATATAACTTTTTTGTAACAAATACTCCAGTTAGTGTTAATAACACAAACTTCAAGCTGGGGCAACAAATGCTGTGAAATTAAGTTTCCATGATACAGAACATTGATAAACTAATCAAATAGCTTTGTTGTATACAGAGAGGTCTTTAAGAAGTAATTAAAGACAGAGATAGCTAAGTAACAATTCACAAGGTCATTACAATGATAGAATATTATTCAAACTGCTTCTAACATTTAGAGATTAAGCGACAATGCTGTTAGTGGCATGAGGGTCGCAGCCATGCATCACTATACATGGTGTTCATTTTTATTCGTTATTTCCCGCCCTCCGATTGAGCAAGAATGATGTCATAGTTGACTGGTGAGTCTATCTTAAAATCATAGTGCCACCTTTGGAGAAGAAGCGGTAATTTTTGCAGAACAGTAAACTAATTACAGCACTCCATGGTTGCGCTATTAACTAATACAACCACCTTGCCCTGTATCTGAACACCGTGCACCACATCCTCATGGTTGAATGCTACTTTCGTACCAGCATTAAAATTTGTGTGACATATAAACATAGTTTAAACCGCTGCATAGAGGAGTTTATGCAAAGCTATCCGGCATTCAGACAAGTCCCTCGGAGCGTAATGTTGTCAAGTGTCCTGGTACCGTTAAATTGACGTATTTTTGTTTGCAACATAAACGTCTTATGTTTTATCAGTATATGATATAAATTTTTTGTCATTCTCACGCTTAATTAAAATGTCTATTAATGTTTATCCTTATGTCTTTTAAAATCAATAGGTGCACCAATATTTCCAAAATACAGGATCACTTACTTGCAAAAAGAGAGAAACTGGACATTATAAACTGACTGGTCCCAATTTAGAAGCAATAAATAATGTTATGACAGAAAGGCCTCAAGCATACCTTCTCGCAATACAGACAATATTTAAGGAGAAGAGAGAAAGGAAATATAAGAAAATGGACACATAAGACTATGTACTAGAGATATTTTCTTGTTTAGACTTGGATAAAAGCTTTGTACATATTGTAACACTAATTTATTTTTCATTCCTAGAACATGTTCTGCTAATTTTCTGGTCTGTAATGAAGTTACATTGTGAGGAAACTGTGGGTGATAGAAAAGAATTGAGATCAAATTGAAATATTTCTGTTTTATGTGACAGGTTTACAATATGCATATATGTCTACTATAGCAGAAAAACAGATGTTCATTGTGAAATGTGTTCATTGACTTGTTTTGTATATTCTGCATGGTATACTTTTATGGCTGTATCAATTAGCTTTGCAGTGCATTGCATTGCAGTACATAGTTTTTGTATAAACAGTTATCATATCTATGCACCAGACGAAATTACACAGCTTTATATTACACGGGCAGACCCACCTCTCAAATAATACATTTACCCGTCGGTAGAGGGAGGCCTCAAAGCTGCTGTTAGCACATCAAGTACAATCGCAAGCTGCTAGGGGAACCATGCAGACTATTATTTAAAAAATTTAAAATCTTACCACTCCCATGAATTTTCATTTTTGAAATTTTAAAATTTAAAAAGACCAATTTAATGACAGGAAATGGTCACTGTAACTTTAATGACACAGTTCATAACCATAATACTAGACAGAGAATGGATATTCATCTGAATAGAAGTAATACAAGAGCTCATCAAAACAGTGTAATAAACCTAGGAATCACTTTTTTTAATAAACTGCCTATAGCCAATAAAACCACTTGCAATTTTTCAGCATTTGAAAAGTCAGTTTTGGCATACTTGCTAGACCACTGTTTTTATTTTTAGTGAATTTATGGAAGTTTATAATATTGTTACATTACTGAATTAATTGTGTATATCATAAAATCCTTGAGATATCTTTACAAATCATTATCTTGTACAAACACTGACTTGTCCTTATTGGATGTGACTTGTTAATTTACAAGTAGAGTTAATTTGCACTGTAAATTCACAATTTGATGTGTCTTATATCATAGTATTCATGTACAATGTATGATTTACAAGATGAATAAATTATCTATCTATATAAACTCGCCCCATCAGCAATGCATTTGAAGACATCAAATTTTGCGCGGTAAAATCCAGATAAAAATGAACACCATGTACTGCCAGCCTTCAACCTTCACAGACTGCCTTATACATAAACACTATAGGGTAAATGAAAAAGGCCAGCAAGCACAGGGTGACACCAAAAAGGAATATCTCAACTTCAATAAAACTAAGAGTGATGTAAGAAAACAGTTTATTCATACATAGTGAAAACCTTACAACTTCCCAATTAAGAAGCAATGTTGGAATGTAATATTTTTTAAATAATTTTCTGCCAACTCATCATAGCTGCCACGATACATTTCAGGCATTCCCACTTTTGTTTGTGACACCTTGTACCATTATTGTTTTGCAAATTACAAAAATGAATCTCTCTTACACAATAGTTAAAAAAACTGAAGCTAATAACAGTGAAGAAATATAAATATTATAATAAAATATAATAATTTGTTACAAACTTCTCTTATCTTTTTAAGAAACTGGTAAATTCTTCACAGAACTCAGGAGACCAGAAAAATCAACAGATTGACTGCCAATGTGAATGAATACTTGTGAAACTGGTCTCCTGACTTATGTAAAGAATTTACCAATTTCTTAAAAAGATAAGTAAAGTTCATAATAAATTATGATATTTTATTGTAATGTCTCTTACATTTCTATATTTTCTAAGAAGTTACTGTAAATGTTCTCTTTGTGCTCGAACAAAGGCATTACAGCATCTTAAGAGATTGTAACTAGATGTTGCTACTCCTCTTGGAAAATAAGCTATTTCTTCCCTAGAATTATTTTGCAGTTTTTGTAATGTTCAGAGATTTGATTTATACACTTTGGCCCGGTTGCATAAAAATCGCTAACTGCAGTTCATTTATAACACTAGGGAACACATTTTTTGTACCCGAAACAAAATAGGCTAATTCTTATGCAAAATGACTCGCTGATTCCAAAAATGCCTCTGAAAATGCTGTATCACGTAATGTTTTTGAGATATTCTTATTCTTTTATATAAAATTACAGAAATGAGGTATGATACCAACTCATGTTGACTTAATTTAAAATAATAGCCATTGACTCTTCTAAATACAGCTTAAAGGCTGTGTTGCTTCATAATGGCAATTAATTATCTTCAATACCTTTATTTCCTGCCATAGGAATGAAGGAGATATACGATTCCATGTCCATCATTTTAGATGCTATTAGTTATCAAAACCATTGCTGGGAAATTTGTAGTGACCTCAAGGTAGTTGCATTGCCAACGGGACTGCAGGGAGGTTTCACTAAATATTGCTGTTTTTTGTGCTTATGGGACAGTTGGGCAACTGACAAGCATTTTATAGTGAAAGAATGGGGGAAAAGGGAAGACTGTTTTCCTGGAGCAGGCAGTGTTAACTATGTGCCTCTAGTAGACCCAAACGAAGTTCTTCTCCCCCCCCCCCCCCCTTCACATAAAGCTCGGGTTAATGAAGAATTTTGTTAAAGGTTTGGACAAAAGAGGAAGTGCATTTAAGTATTTAAGAAGTATCTTTCCCAAAATAAGTGAATCTAAATTGAAGGAAGGTATATTTGTTGGTCCTCAAATAAGACTACTTCTTAAATTCAGTGTTTTTTAATCAAAGCTTAAACGTGTTGAGCTAGCAGCATGGAAATCATTTAAATCATTGGCAGAAGGCTTCCTGGGCAATAACAAAGAAGAAAATTATGAAACTTTAGTCTCAGAACTATTAAGGAGCTACAAAGAAATGGGTTGCCGTATGTCACTTAAAATCCACTTTTTGCACTCTCACCTTGATAGTTTCCCTACAAACCCAGGAGTTGTAAGTGATGAGCAAGGTGAGCGTTTTCACCAGGACATTTCTGAGATGGAAAGACGTTACCAGGGTATCGCTGGGATTCAGCCCTGTTCGGAGACTATTGTTGGTTCCTCAAACGGGAGAGTCAATACAAAAAAAATCAACAGTGAAACACTTCTGAGATAATTCAAGTATTGTTTTTCATCATTATCTTGTGTTTATTTATTTTAATAATAATTAATAATAATTAATTATTAATAATTAGTAATTATTATTTTCAATGTTATTTGGCAATAAAATACCTATTATTTTCAATTAATCAAATATGAATTATCACATCACATTTCTATGGATACCTAAAAAACATTACGTGATACAGCATTTTGAGGGGCATTTTTGTAATCAGTAGATCAGTTTACATAAGAATTTGCCTATTTTGTTTCGGGTATATGAAAATATTTTTTTTTTTGTTCCCCAGTGTAATCGAAGATCAAAATTGAATAAGTTTATAAACCCACATGGGTTGTAAAATGCTGATCTTAGATCAGATGAACACCGTTCAGTACTGATCCGAGATCACAAAAACAAATGTGGCAACATCACCAAACATGTTGCAACTTTTGAACTTGATCGGAAGTATTCGAGAATTTTCGGAATAACTCAACTTTTTTTAATTCAAGTGCACAGAGTAGCCAATCTAGACATAACAAAAACTAAATAACCCTTTCGCTTTATAGAATAAAAAGAAGTATTTCATGAAGTGGAGTACCATTTTTACTAAAATTAGGCAAGTGAGTCAACCTTGTATATACTGTTCTCCACTTACAAGTTTTTAATGAAGACTAGTTTCTGGGGACTTCTCCCCTATCGTCAGTTCTGTGGTTTAATGATGATGCATCCGGTGTCTGCATCTGGCTTGGTGTCGTGCTGCCATCTAATGTCCTGGTAAGTTTGATGACGTCATCTACCGCGGGAATTCTCTTGATGAATTTTGAAATTCCCGCGGTAGATGACATCATCAAACTTACCAGGACATTAGATGGCAGCACGACACCAACCCAGATGCAGACACCGGATGCATCATCAGTCAACCACAGAACTGACGATAGGGGAGAAGTCCCCAGAAACTAGTCTTCATTAAAAACTTGTAAGTGGAGAAAAGTATATACAAGGTTGACTCACTTGCCTAATTTTAGTAACTTTCGCTTTATGCTTATTGGTCCTAGAAATAATGTTATTTTAAATAAACAGTATAACAATTTACTCCATATTGAAACATATTTACCAAAAGTTAATCATTCCGCTTACTTTATCTCCATTATATGCCCAATGTACATCTTTTTCATTTTCGTCTGTCTACAATACTGTGAGTTGAAAAACAAAAACAAAGAATGGAAGTAAATATTAAAAGCAGAAGCATTATTAACAGTGAAGTATTCTTCATATTTGAGTTTGATTTATGAGTCACTATGTTTACACTCAAACTTCACTTACTTGTTGTTGTATAATTGAAACGTTTTCAAGATCATTCGATCTCATCCTCAGCTGTTTGGTGACTAAATGCCTCTTCTTCCACTACTACGGAGCTCCGATCACTCTGCCATCTGGTGTTAGGGGCACTAAGTTTTAATATTTCATTTAATGCCGGGATTTAGTGATAAAGTTATAAATTGAAACATGTTAAAGCTTTTTCAACACCAAAGACAGTACCATAAGTTATTCAGATACATCATTTTGTGTAGTGTATATAATATTACATAGTGATTACTGCATTAAACAAGATAGAACTATCTGAAATTTTGGAATCTCAGGTCATATTTTTTTACTTGCTATTAAAAGCTGTGTCATTCTTCATCAATGATGAAGATATACAATGATGACTAAGGCTGAAAAAACATAATTCTACAAAATATTAATACAATGTTTGTCAAAGTTCATATCCAAGTAGCTTATAAAAATACTTATAATTTGAGCCCCCCTGCTTATTAGGGGGGCTAAGGTAATACGTATAATGTTACATGCTAACTTTAAAGATTCATGCAAACCACTATTCAAAAAATTAAAAATTCTAACAATGCCCTCAGTATATATTTTAGAGTTATCCACCTATGTATATAAAAATTATGAGAAATTTATCCCAAAACAAAATCGTCATCATTATGGCACTCGGAAAGAGTCCAGCATAAAATATCCCATGCATAGATTAACATTATATGAAAAAACACCCCATTATATGGGTATAAAAATATACAATAAATTACCTCAACGACTCAAAGAAATAAAAACTCTGAAACTATTTAATAAAAGTGTAAAAGATCTGTTATTACATAAGACACAATATCATAACTACTTGTAATTGATAATTATTTATTTATTTATATATTATTTGTTATTTATTATTATTTAATATTATTATTTATTATTATTACTTGTAATTGATAATTTATGTACATATACATTAGAATTAGTTTTCCTTTTTCTTTCTTTTAAATTTCTTTTATGTATAACTTGACGACTCACCAGTTTACTAGCTAGGCTGACAATGTAAACGTTATGTGACAATAAAGATTCTATTCTATTCTATTATTTCACAGATGTTGCCCTTGGTAAACAAAGCCATTCTATCAAAATCAAAGGATTGCAGTGAATAGTTGTAATTGTTAGTATTTCTAATCAAAGTTGCTACAAATATCACCAAGAAATATACTACATTCATTTTAAATTTAATGAAAGGATGGAAACCAGATCATCACTTAATTGTAATTAGCATACAACATGACTTTTTCTTGCGCATAATAAATGTAGCCTGCATCTTTTATATATATAATTTTCTTCTTTTACTTAACTCTTTGTATAAGTGTCTTAAGTAATCATTTTGAATATCTCTACGGACAGAAAGACTATTGAACCAGTGTATTCTAAGTTTGTTATTTTATTTTTTTTTATTTTATTATGTTTATTTTTTTTAAAGACAGGAACGGGTACAAGGTAAGTCGTTTGGAAAATTTCTTGTTTTATTGGCTTGTACTATGAGGCAATATGAAGGGTTTTATTTGCTTAAATGGTTATTAGATCTGCATTTGTTCCAAGTGATAAATGTATGGCTCCAGAGAACGCAAGGTTTTCTTCCGTATATACGTCCATCTCTGCTCCTTTAAAAATATATGTAAGTGCCTTCCTAACACAGTGTCTCCTCGCCGTACTTTCAGCACCCAATGTAGTGTACCAGCAACCAACCACACTGCAAAATTATGAAATTTCATGTCTTTGAAATGAAACTACGTAAGCATTCTTCTGGACGAAGTTTAAGTAATGCGTCTTGGATGGAGGTCCAAATCAAGTCAGCCTGCTGACAGTTGTGCAGGCGATGCTCAAGTGTATCATCTTCCACACATATGCCACAGATCTTCAAATTTACTTTCCCGTGACGCCACATCTTTTCTGCAGTTGGACCCATTTCATTAACAACTTCATAAACAGTTTCTCTCCAGATTGACAGAAGGTTACAGTTGGTTGCATTGGCCCAAACGCATTTCCAATCACAACTGTATTTTGTTTCCACATTAGGTCGTTGAATACCTGGCTCCATCAAGTGACGATAAAAGTTGTTCGTAGTCAGAAACTTCTCCAGTTGCTCCCTGGAATTTTCAAGAGCACGAAGCTTGGCGACCAAACGATGAAATTTCCGTGTCAGTCTCTCCACGGTATGTAACTGGTCATACCAAAACTTCTTGTCAATCAGAGACTCACTGCCAACTAACGAGGACAATCCTGTCTTTCCCAACAGCGCCATACACTTGTTGTCAACATCCACTAGACCACAACCACCTTTCTTTAGAGGAAGACGCAATTGCAGGCGAGCAACTCGATATGCTTTCCCCGTCCACAGGAAGTATCCAAACAGAGTCTCAAAACGTTGGGCCAACTGCTTAGGGAGCGGCAAAATCTGTGCCACATACCACAGTTTACTCAAGGCATAAGTACGAATGTACCAGATGCGTTGCAACAACGTTAGATTTCAAGAGCGATCTTCATGTAAGTTAAAACGTAGCGTGTTGAGCCTCTGGGTCCAATTAAGAGAAATCATTTCTGTTAGGTTAGAGGTAAATATAAGCCCTTGTATTGTGGTCTGTGGAACCACCTTCATATGCAACATTGTTGGTGGATGTTCCCAGATGCTAAGTGGAAGGATTTCTGATTTGTGGGCGTTGAGCTGAGCCCCCGAAAGTCGACTGTAAGTCACAATCGCCGTGGCTATCTCCTCTATATCCTGGTGATCTTTGGCCAAGACCGTCACATCATCCGCGTAAGCCATTACCTTAAGGCATTCCCCAGCTATACTTAAGCCTTGCAGTCTATCTTGTAGCATCTGGAGTAATGGATTGAGTGTCAAGGCAAACAGTCCCATAGATAAGGGACACCCCTGCCTGACTGTCGTATTACAATAGGTGTCGACATAAAGCCGTTACAAAGTATTCTTGACAACGCTTGGCGATAAAGCCCTTGAATCGCCGCTATCATTTGTTGAGGTACCCCAGCTGCGCGCAAACACTGCCAGATATACCAGTGCTGAGATCCATCAAAAGCTCTATGAAAATCCAGATTAACTAATACCAAGGAGCAATGGTGCTGCTCAAGATGGACCGCATCTCTTAATTCTGCAAGGGCACCAACAATTCCTTCTTGCGTTGAAGGGCTGTTTGATTAACATGGAGCACCTCCTCATACGCTGGTTTTAGTCTGCTGGCCAAAAGCTTTGCAAAGATTTTGTAATCTGAATTCAGCAGTGTTATTGGGCAAAAATCCATCGTTGCCTGGGGGCAATGTTTCCGCGGGAGTAAAATTATAATTCCATCTGCGAAATGATCTGGAAACCAGCCTCCGTCCTGTAGCACTGCAACAAACTCAACCTTAATTATCGGCCAGAATGCAAGATAAAATTCATAAGAAAGACCATCCAGGCCAGGCGCCATATTGCGTTTCAAATGTTGCACCACTTGATGTACCTCTCGTTCCGTTATGGGACCTTGTAGACTCTCCTCCGTGGACTGACTAATGTGAGCCACGGGACTACTCAGGGCCGCCGTGTTAACCATGGATTCCGCTTGAGCCTTGCCAAATAGGCGCTGGTATTGCTCCTGAAGATTAGGCAGTAACTGGCGTGTCCCATGTAACACCACACCAGTAGCAGAGTCAGTGAGCGATGAAATGTACTTGGTCTGTACATGTGTGCGTGCCTTGGCCAATGAATAAAAGGAGGCCTGTTCATCAGAGAGAGCATGCTTCAAGGAGGACCGAATGGTGCAAACCTACAGCATTTGATCTTGTTTGCCTTTAATTATCTCCTTTATTCTTCCGATAGCCGGAGCAACCTCGGCATGTCGATTCTGCTGCTCATGTAGATTCCAAAGCACCTCATTATAAAATTGCAACACCTCTCTTCTTTCATGGGCCTTCTCAAAACTAATTGTTTTGAAGAATGCTTTGATGGCCAGTTTTGCCGTAACGGCCCATCATTCTTATTTACGGTAGACACGGTGATAAGAGGATTTTAAAGCTACCCATCTTGTAGCAAAATGCAATCGACAGTCCTTATCCTTAAATAGGGTTGAATTGATTTTCCAGTAACTCCTTCCGGTATATAGATTACGAGCCGTGAGTTGTAGGGCACACGTAACGTTGTAGTGGTCACTAAAGGCAACGGGATGAACATCAATGCGCTGGAAACAGGGAACCAAGGTGTCAGATAAATAAAAACGATCCAGTCGGGATGCTCAGGCGCCTCAGAAAAAGGTGAACTGCACCGTATTACCATGGTGCAGCTCCCAGGCGTCACGTAGATGTAATTGCGTCACTAATTGCAGAAGCATCGGGCTGAGATTGGCAGCACCTTTCTGATCCTTAACCTGAAGCGTACAGTTGAAATCCCCTGCAATAATACACTCTTTACCAGAAAGTAAATGGGCTGTCAACGCCTGTTGAAAGAACTGATCACGTTCCTATCGTCGATTGGAAGCGGAGGGAGCATAAGCATTAATCAGAGCAATATTATCCAGCATAGCCGATAAGATGCTCGACGAGGGATGTAATTGAAAGTCAGATCACCGGATACCACGGTGAAAGAGCAGCACAGTGCCTCTACCTTCTGAGCCCAAGTTAACCACATAATCACAATTATACAGGGCTGACAAATTATGAGTATTAACCTCCTGCAAGAAACACACATCCACGTCATGCTTCGTGAGGAACTGGTGTAATAATTTTTGATTGCGTAGATTTCTAATGCAGTTAACATTGACAGTAGCCAATATTTGAATACGAGGTAACGTAGTCATGAGACTCCAGAAATACAAGGCAGAGAGAAACCGATGCAGGGGTATGATAATGGTTCGGACAAACTATTGAGAAACTTGAAACTTTAGCTAGCGCCTCCAGTGCTTTGAGACGAGTGTCTCTGGAAGAAAGCACTACTCGCAGTTGTCCCGGACTACCAGTTGCGTCTACTGTCACAGCCACTGATTGCAATGCATCTCCCGGAACCTTCCCTGACACCACCTCCATTGCAGTTTTATCGCCGTCTCCCAGTGTCAATTCATCAGCACTCAAAATCGCAGGTGCATCCTGCGGGACTGAAGCATTCCATTCTACAGCAGAATGGGCGGTTTTTGACTTCTTTGCTTTTTTCGTGAGTTGGCCCCAGCAGATGTTTGGGTAGGCGGAGGGCGGTCGCAGCACCAATTTTACGCTTCTCCATCACAAGAGCTCCCGTCTCTGTACAAACAGGTGACGTCAACTCCTCAGGGCACTCCTAGGACACCATTGGTTTCGGATTCGTTTGCAGTTGACTGTCTACTGTGTCGACGGACACCGGTGACATCTGTGTTGCTTCTGGCAGCTCATGCGACTGGCTCAAACTCTCTTGCACGGAGATTTCTTGCTGTGTTTCCGGTAGCTCCCTGCGCGGAAGTGGTAGTACAGGTAAGACCTTCTTCCTATTGGGACAGTTTTCTTTGACGTGTGTGGGTTCCCAACATACATAACAGGTTTTCACCTGACCAGTGTAACTCACTGTAATGCGATAGCCCACAATCTTAATGGTGTTAAGAATCGTGGTTTTCAGAGCCATTTTCACAGCATGAACACCAGTATTCACTGGTATTTTATACACACTGTCCCATTGCTCTTTGCGAACTTCATACACTTTGCCATACTGCTCCAATTTTTGTCGTAATACCTCATTGGGTATCTCCGGCGATAGATCAAACACACGCACCGTGGTGGTATTGCCGGTGGCCCTTTCGACCGTAACTGTTGTATGCTCTCCATTCGCATAGGTAAACACAGCGGTACCAGCAAACTTCTCTAACAGCCGTTCCATTAGCACCACCTAAATGAGCTTTATATAAATTGCTCGATCCCGCGCAATTAACTGCAGCGTATCCACCTGGTCAGCGGTAAGCTTCAAGGTATCTGCTACAAACTCAACTTCTAATGCTGTTGGCCTCGTCGCAGTGATCTCAAATTTCACTCGCAGTGTATTTATCCTGCCATAGATTTCCATGCTAACAGTAGCACTATTACCGTATGAACACAAAACAAAATCCGGCCTCAACCTTCAGGCATGCTGAGGCACCAAGGAAAGAATAAGAATAAATAAAATAACTGAGAGACGTTGAGTACAAATGCCGTAATTCGACCGCTGACAATCACATAGCACAGCAGGCAAACAGCGGCGCCGTATCGCGTGGTAGGCTCGAACTTCACTGTATGGCAGCTCAAGATCGACGGATTAGAGCTTTAAGAATTTGTAATAATGATAATGAAAATAAGTAACCTTTACCTCATTACAATCACCAATACCAAAACCATAATTAGCACTACAGTATGTAATTCTTTATCACCATCCTAATGTTAAACACATATCTTATAACTCTTTTACGAAAGGAAAGGTAGAGCCAGACTGAATAATTCAATGCCATAGCCGGGATTTGAACCACGGATCTTCTGGTTTCCATCCAGCTGCTCTAACCATTGAGCTACTATGGCCAACGTGCCAATATGACATTAAATTCTCCAACTGACTCATGTTTTTCCCGGTA
Source organism: Mantis religiosa (assembly GCA_030765055.1). NCBI lineage: Eukaryota > Metazoa > Arthropoda > Insecta > Mantodea > Mantidae > Mantis > Mantis religiosa. Next base: position 916,162 of record JAUKNK010000125.1, read on the forward strand.
AATCACTTAGGAGTTCTCATAAACACATGAGACAACTACCTTAATGGCGACTTACAACATGTAAGTACTTTAAGGCCCGGGCTTTATAGTTAACCTCTATTTGATCAAATATTTGCCACTATTTGACTTAATAGTGATCCGAACTGTAAAGCACTTACACGTAAGTCGCCATTAAGGTCGTTGTCTCATGTGTTTATGAGAACTCCTAAGTGATTTACCGGGAAAAACATGAGTCAGTTGGAGAATTTAATGTCATATTGGCACATTGGCCATAGTACCTCAATGGTTAGAGCGGCTGGACCAGAAGATCCGTGGTTCAAATCCCGGCTATGGCATTGAATTTTTCAGTCTGGGTCTACCTTTCCTTACTTTAGCCTACACACAACCAGTGTTGAAAGAACAATTAATTTTTTTAAGAAACTTTACTGGTATTCATTAATACCATAACTCTGACCTACATAAACAGCGCATCCATAATCTAAGGAAATCTTGACAACCAGAGGTTATAATGTGACAAATCATAAGATAAACACTCAAATTCAGGTATACCTACATGTACGAAGCTTTTTAACATATCTATTAAACAATAATGTACAATCCTTTTAGAGTACTAGGTTTTTCAAGTGCTATTTTAACAAAAGATAAAGCAGAAATCAAAAATGAACCATTCCATAGCACTTCACCTCACTAGTTGTATGAGATTACAGTTTTTTGAGGTACTTGAAAAGTGCTAAACCTAAATAAAACTTTCCTACTTACAGATTATGCACATTGGCTAGTTACTAGGGGCAATCAAATATAAACAGGCCTTTCGTTCCAGAAAATTTATTCATGAAGAATAAATGAAATTAACATTTTTCTTACTTTTGTACATATTCACCATCTTTTCTATACATTTGTTCCAACGACAGGCAGTTTTTAATGCCAGTTTCAAAGAAAGTACGAGGAAGGTTGGAGAGCCAGTTGCGCATGAAGTCTTTCACCGGCGGTTGCTCTCCACTCCAGACTGGCCCTCTGTGATATAGGTGTGTAATGATGCACCCATGTCTTACCACAAGTGATGATTCTGTCCAGAAAAGCATCACCTTCCTCTTCGTAGTGCGTGAGAAGCGTGCAACACATTTGAACTCGCACTGCTTTCTGTTCTGCAGTAAGATACCGCAGAACCCAACAAGCTGACACTTTTCTCAACTTCAGCTCCCTTCAAATGATTAATTGGGCACTCCCCCATAGTTTATGAGAAGTTGTTGACAAATCTCAAGAACTGTGATGTGGCAATCCTCTTCAATGATGTCTTGAACAGCTGGGATGATTTCTGGATGGATGCTGGTGCATAGCCGGCAAGGGTGGCCCAAGTTTTTAACACGTTCACATCCTTCTTTAAACTCATGACACCAATGTTTAACTCTGGACCATGAAAGCATTCTTGCTCCCAACTGTGGGAGTAACCGATGGCAAATTTCAGCTGCACCGACATTTTCATTGACAAGAAACTTGATTATTATTCATTGCGCAACAGCTGGATACACCTCTCTCTCTCAGATATCTAAGCAGTAACTGAGGGATAGAGCCAAACGAGTTTCCAAGGCCACTATCCCCTTCCAGGGACCTCACTGCATGTGCTGTAAAAGCCTCGATCCCATACAGCACTCTATGCGTGCGCAGTAAACAAAGGCCTGTTAATATTTTATTGCCCCTCGTATCATTTAACAGACCAAGTTTGCATAATTTTCAGGCAGGAGTCCCTGAATTCTGTACTAAACCACAGCCACAGTTTTGATATTTCTGAAAGTTCACATACTTGTGGTAGATTGACACGACGAAGCAAGTAACACTCTAAGTAGACACAGTGTATCACACTCTCAAAAATATCTTCTGTTTTCTGAAACAAACAATACGAACCAATACAAATACCTTCTTTTAAAAAGTTAATTACCAGTTCATATATTTTAGATTACTTACTCCAGGAAAAGTATTAAAAAGTAATACTGTAGATGAAATATAAATTTGTGTAATTGATAGGGTCGACATGAAAAATTCAATGCCACAGCCTGGATTTGAACCACAGATCTACTGGTTTCATGTCGATTCTGTCAATTCAATACCTTAGCCTGTATACAGCTAGTGTGAAGACATGAATAATTTCCGTCAATTAACTTGAATAATAAGAGTTAAATGATGATGCCTGGGACTCAAGTACTTACAATAGTAAATCAGCACAAACGATGTATCTAGGATGCGACAGCCCCTAGTGGTTTACCGGGCAAATATATGAGTCAATAGGAGAATTTAATGTCAGGACGACAAATTGGCCATGGTAGCTCAATGGGTAAGAGCGACTGGACGGAAACTAGTAGATCCATGGTTCAAATCCCAGCCGTGGCATTGAATGTTTTATGTCGACTCTATCAATCCAATACCTTAGCCTGTATATGGCTAGTGTGAAGAAATGAATAATTTCCATCAATTAACTTAAACATTTGTGTAAGTTTGTTGTACACCTGAGTATTACAAAATGTTTGGGAGTTAAAGTTTAAAATTTTGTGATGATATGCAAAGAGGTATGAAATGTTTATGAAGCTAATAAGTAATTGTTTAAGTATTGCTCTCTTTGATGACTGCTAATTATATGGACTAAATGAACAACAAAAAATTACAATGTGTAAATCCTGTTCAGGAGAGGATAAATGCACCATGAATGTATAAATCTTAAATACTGAAGAAATCACACTATGATATTCATAGTGCATATCTGAAAAATGCTGTCACAAATATTGATGAAAGTAAAACTTACATATGCATCAATGGTATTCAAACACACTAAGACGTTGTGCAGTACTTTTATGGCAGGTACTGATGCCAATGTAGGCACAGCTGGGTAAGAATGCTGATTATGCCATCTTTCATGGCTGATGCATGATCCACACATACATCCCCAATCCAATCCAAGTTTACGTTTCCACACAAAACGTCTATAGCACGGTGCCTCACACCAGGCAAGTGGCTGCTGGTACTGAACATATCTTCCACAAGGGTATTACCAAGAGCTACAGCTCCAAATAAATATGAAGATGGATATGCTAGAACTGTAGTGTGTTATACTCTTGGAAATATATGCCCAAGTGCCTATTCTCCATTTTGTCGGTTGTGAGTGCAATCTAGCATTTGTTACAGAGGTTATGACAAAGAAGCCTACAGGCAATGTAACCTGAAACCTTTGCATTTGAGTATGACTCAACCACTTCAGCCATTAAATTGAGATTTGGAGGATCACTGTGGTTCAACATAAACAAAGCTGTGAAGATTATTTAAAACCTCGCCAGTGTTCTCCTCCAGTTAACAGTTTAAACCCTTGAGATCCCTAAAAGCTATACAGTTGACAATGGCTGTCTTAAGGGCCACCAGAAACCGGACCACTGTGGGTTGTCATTTGATCCACAGCAAGATCGAATGCAACCAAACATGTGCTCAATGGGATCCTGGTTGAGGGTTCTGGTTTCAAGAAAGGTGAAGCCCTTTTCCTTCAGCTTGTGCCACATCATCCGCAAACCATTTAAGGTTGCAATCCTACCATGTTGAGATGGTGGATGGAATACTTTATGACTTAAGGTGCTGAAATCGGAACGTTCACTACTGTCAGCAGACCTTTTCAGAAACTGTAAACCATCAACTTTGGCATCAGTTTCCTTCCAAAACTGGAGGTGCAAGTTTTCTCGACTGAGGTCTACAAGACATCTTAGATTTTCTGGACCTCCTGGTTCCTTTATTCTCCCATTGCAGCTGTCAAACAGTTTGTTCAAAAATGAGCAAAGTGCTGCTGTGCCAAAGGCGGATTGTTTTGATTGAGAAATATAACAGCCTAATACAAAATATGTTAATACCCCCTACAACTGCCTTTATCTCCACCTGTGAAGTGAAAAATTTGGCAGAACTTGCAGACATGGACTTTGAGAGAAACTCTAACATTCTTAAATGTCTACTTTTTAATTTATTGTTGAGCTCTTTCAAAATCAATGTCTGGTCATTGAATCTTCTCTTCAATTGAAGTATCTTTTCTATAGTGAAGTTAATCTGCCAAAAAGTAAATTTTTCCTACCAATCAACTCCTTTTGCCTGGATACATTAATTTCAGCTAAAAACATACTCCTCCTTTTTGCCTCAGATGTACTTAGAGGTATATTAGCTGCAGGTACACCTGAAAGAACATCTTCAGACACAGAGAAATGTAAAGATGTAGCCAAAACATCTGAATATGAACAGAATGGCTAAACATCAACATGATCAGTACTGTCATTACTTACTTCAGCAGAGACAGGAACAGTAGATGTGACAGGTCCTGGAGATGCTTGCCCAGGTCTTAATGATGGCATAGCGCTATACCTCAGAATTTGATGGAGTCTATCTCTGAATTGGTCAGGTTGAAAATGACACCCGGACATGAATGCCACTTCCTGCTGCTTTTCCAGGAGGTGTGGGTTTCTTGAAAAATGTGCCCATTTGTAATACCTGAAATTAAATGCAAACAAGCTTTTAAAATGCATACAACGTATGCACATAAGATATCCATTATCTGCTATAAATTCAGTTTTCCACCACAGGCATGTTAGTTCTGAATGTATGACAGATTACAACTTTACATAACACTTTGTTTTTAATTACAAATTACAACTATGCTTGCATACAGCAGAGGAGTCCATGAATAAAATTAAGGGAAGTGTCTGAAGAGTGATTAATATTGGTGTATGGCCCTCTCACTACCCCAATCTAACAGTATATGATTGTTACTTGTGGGGTAACCTGAAAGACAAAGTTTACAAGACAAATCCTCATACACTGGAAGAAGTAATACAAAATATTAGAAATGAAATCAGAAACATTACAGTGGCCCAACTTAATTGTGTGAATCAGAATGTGTTCTCCCAATATAACGCTTGTTTAGCCGAGGGTGGACAACATATCCAGAATCTTCTATAAGGTGTTATACAAGCTTTAATCAGGGTGAGTTACCTGGATTAAGTCTTTTCTGGGGCTTTTCCCTTACCCTGTAAGACAAACGTCAGCTAACTCTAAGATCTATGGACCCTTGGCTCATTTGAGCATCATTTCACCCATTCCATGCATCATCCGATATGACTTAACACTGGAGGATGTATATTACATAATGCTTTATGCATGGAGTATATTGTAGGAGCAAAGCCAGCGGTCACAGATCTAATTACGCACAGGTAAAATGCTGTGCACCCATTAAGATTTAAATGAAGAACCTTGAAGGATCAGTCAGATAAATAAACTTGATGCCTGGGATTGAAACCATAAATGTTAAGGTTACTATGCCATCTCATGATTTTCTATTCACTTTTCATACGTTTTTGTTTACAAATTATTCATAACTCATTATTTATGTACTTCATGTTTATCAACAAAAATACAGACTTCAGAGGCTTCAATTTACTAAAAAGAATTTGTGAGGAGTTTTCAATTGGCTGGAGAAATTCAAGTATTACAAACATGAATATTATTATACCTTCCTTTCTTGGAAGTGTTGAAAACAGTGTTTTTGTAATGAATTAAATTTAAAGGGAGTCGATTAATTACACTAAACAACACTTACTTATAAATTTTCCCGGAACATGTTTCAGAGACTATTTGTCTCCATCGTCAATGGGACATTGACTGGTTCTCAGTGGTGTAGCTGGCAATATTTTGTCATAGGTCTCCTCTGGTGGCAGTTTGAGGAACTTGCTCAACAAATCAGCAACACGAGTCAGTTGGAGAATTTAATGTCATTTTGGCACATTGGGCATAGTAGCTCAATGGTTCAGAGCAGCTGGACAGAGACCAGAAGAACCATGGTTCAAATCCCGGCTATGGCATTGAATTTTTCAGTCTGGCTCTACCCTTTCATAGTGCGTCCTACACACAGCTAGTGTTAAAGAACAATTAATTTTCATTAATTGTACATAATAGTGGTCCGAACTATAAAGCCCAGGCCTTAAAGTACTTACAGCATAGTAAGTTACCATTAAGGTAGTTGTCTCAAGTGTTTATGAGAACTCCTAGTGGTTTACCGGGAAAAACACGAGTCAGTTGGAGAATTTAATGTCATGTTGGCACGTTGGCCATAGCAGCTCAATGGTTTAGAGCGGCTGGATGGAGACCAGAAGATCCGTGGTTCAAATCCCGGCTATGGCATTGAATTTTTAAGTCTGACTCACCCTTTCAAACCACGACATGTTATGATTCTGTACACACTGGTGATATGAGTACCAACCTAAGGGAGCACATGTAACTGGCCTTAAAGTATGTACAGATGTCAACATTATACTGTAGCACAACTTTTAGAGTGAGTGAAATCGTAAAGCACAAGTGGAAATAAATTGCTACTATATTGCACATAATATCATTTATTTGATATATTCAAGTAAAGAACAGAGCGAATAAATACTGTAATTCTACAAATGGGTGAAGCTGTTAACGTATAGCTAACCATAAGCTAATACGGTTAGTGCCCAGTATGTATGTACAATAGCGAATGTGCTGGCAGATAGGTCTTCTGCAATATGTTGCAGAACATTCTCCTCAAATTGCATCATTTAGTTCATTTAACACCCATATCACCCATGTTGACCCATAAGTTTTCTCTCTCAAACGTCTATCAATGGTGTGGAACGTTGTGTAATGTAGTTAGCACCTATCTGGATACCATTTTCTTTACAGTCGTGCAGCAGCTAACCCATTACTTCTTGATTCACCATAAATAAGGTAAACATTCTTCATTTGTCCCTCAGGAAATGCTCAGCATAATTGCAGCGTCTGGAATCAAGCAAATCATAGTGATGTTATTACACTGTTATTTCAAGAAAATGAACATGATCACTCTTCCCTGTATATATATTTTGTGAATTATACTTTGTTTACATAACAGGAATACAGCATCCACTAACTCCAGTATCCACAAATATGAAACAATGGGAAAGAATAACTATACAATTAATGGTCACTGGCTTAAACTTTTTGAACATAAGCCTCAATATTTTGATCCAAAACTATTTAAAAAACTTCCAGAAAGTCTAAACAATACTGTGTCAGTTGCCAAGTTTAAGCTCTTGTTAAGGAGAGCATATTATAATATATGCTGGACATTATGGTAATAACTTCATGATTTGAAATAGATTATGTCTGTGTGTAAGTGTGTGCGAGTGGATGAATGACAATTTTTGAAAATGCCTGTTAAGAATAATACATATTGTCTGTATTATGTTATAGTGAATAACAAATTGAATGATTGGTAGAGTAAAAGGAGGTATTTTCGTGACATAGGCAACTTCGTGATACTTTTTCGAAAGGATGTCACAGAGAAACCAGTTGGTGTCAACGCGCCTGCCAATAACTCCTGAGCTTTAGTGACAAATATGTCAACTACAAAGAGTGAAAGATGAGTTAACACCAACTTGTTTCTCTGTAACATCCCTTTGAAAAACTATCACAAAATTGCCTATGTCATGAAAATACCTCCCTTTACCCTACTCCACATGCTCCTCAAAGCAAAGAGGGTGGCACTATCTCTGCAATTACTGGGGCAAACTATAATTTGTACATCGTTGGTGACCAGGCAATCATCCTGAGGGTCCAGTTTCATACCACAATACGGCTGCAATGGTATTTTCCCCTTCCAATTTTGCATTCATCAAACTGAATGACGTAGCCGGCCCCGTCTATTTTGCCCCATTTTTTATTTCTTTGTTTAATTTATGTCCTCCAACAATGAATGAAATGGGTGAAATGATGTTCCAATGAGCCCAGGGTCCATAGAGCTTAGAGTTACCTGTTACGAAACATTCATCTTTTAGGATATACCTTATCCTTAACATGATAGATTTGCTGATATAGATAGAGGAAGGTATACGAGACACGGCCTGCATCATAATTCTACTGGCGAGAGAGAATTGTCTTCTCGTATTGCCAATAGCATTAAGGGTAGAATTCCTGTTGCAATTAGGGACAGATGTCACTGTTTAGCATAGCAACAAATCAGCATTTTAGGCTGCATAAAGAAAGTTGTGTACAAAGTAACATCTCTGCAAATAATTCCCATTTGGGACGATGATGTTTTGTTATCATAAGAATATTAGGGGGCTTAAAAAAAAGTACAGTAGTAGCCCAAAACAACGCGATTGTTGGGGCATGCTTTACCTCCCGTTATAACGAATACTGCGGTATATCAAAAGTTGATCGTGCAGAGTTGTAAGGAAACATTCGCGCAATAATAAATTATAGTAGGTAGGCACATAAAAAGGTATGTAATATAAAGTACAACACTTTTAAATAAAATTACTCATCAGTAATGCTGGAGGTGTATTCCAGTCCTGAAATCGATCTCACTTTACACTATTGATACTCTCAACACGTGACTTTACACCTAGAAGGCGTGATTTAGGCTAAAATAATATTTTAGCTTTCCCAGATCCTATAGAGTTCCCACAGACACAGATGTTTTAGCCATTACAGAAAACCTATTGTTTCCATGTCCCATTACAACTATAAAGTGGCCAAGGTCAACGCTAGGGATGTGATGAGGGCAAAAATTGTACTGCAGAACCGCTCTTTGAAGAGATTTACTAACTCAACTTTTGAAAGTAAAGAAATGAATATAAATAAATTTTAAAAAATATGGTTTTATTTTTCGGGGACATACTTCCCCCTGTATTCAATTCGAATCCTCGGTATGTAGAACAGCATTATTTCAGGCTTGTACTGTATGTTGAATTTTAAGTTTTTCTTGATAACATAAACCCCATTACGTATAAAATAAGCTAGCTACAGTGAAGCAATAAATATTACACAAATATAAAAATTTGTTACTACGGCTTCACTTATCTGAAGAAATTGGTGTTAATTCTTCAGATAACAAATTTTTAAATTTGTGTAATATCAAACCCTATGTTGTATGTTTGACAGAACATCACTTGAGACAACAGGAATTTTCATTGCTGTTACTGCATAGGTATTATTTTGGAGCAGAGTATTTTTTTTTTATTTATCCAGATTTATGAACCCTATTTTACACAGTGGTATATTAGGGTTACCGTTGGTACATAAAAATACACAATTTTAACAAAAATATTTTAAATACTGGAAGGAAGAAAATATGTTATAATCTTATGCATATTAATTTAAACTATTTCAGATGTTTAAACACTGAGTTTATAAACATCATGAAAGTGGTAGGGTTAGAGTTGATAAATAAAAATACACAATTTTAACAAAAATATTTTAAATACTAGAAGGAAGAAAATATGTTATAATCTGATGCATATTAATTTAAACTATTTCAGACCTTTAAACACTGAGTTTATAAGCATCATGAAGTACTTATACTGTTGTGGCTTCATTAGCAAAGATTTGAGCGGAGCAGAAAATTCAGTTCCTAGAGAGTCTAGCTTGAATATTAATTCTTGTCTTTCTCTCCAGAAAATGGGACAACAGAAAAGGAGATGAACCACAGTTTGAAATTCTTCACCACACATGCACTTGGGGTTAGGTGTTAAGTGAAAACGTGATAGGTATTCACCAAATTTACCATGTGCACTTAAAAATTGTGTCAAAAAAAATTTGGTACAAGAGTTTCACATTTTCCTCTGTCATATACACTAGGGAAAAATAATGTTTTTGTTAAACTTCCATTTGGAGTCGTTAGCCATTGTTGGTTCCATTCTTCAAGAATATGTTGATGTATTATTCTCCTTACAGTAGAAATAGGACATAATGAGTATGTCACAGGAAGATTGGATTCTGCAGCCTTCTTAGCCAAGCAATCAGCTCCCTCGTTACCTTAAATTCCACTGTGTCCTTTAACCCATCCCATGCAAATATGTCCTGGATGGTTTTGAAGCAAGGTTCTGATTTCATGTGCTAATGAATTTAAGTTGTATTTATCATTAATAGCGAGTAGAGCTGATTGTGAATCACTAAGAATAAGGGCACTGTTCCCATTAACAGTACACCATTTTATAGCTTCTTCAATTGCTAAGAGCTCGGACTAAAATACAGAGTATTCAGGTGACAATTTAAACATGGAGTGAGCTAGTTTCGTTTGGTTTTCATAAACAACAAAAGCACATCCTACTGCAGATATATTATCTTCAAATTGGTAACGCGAACCATCTGTATATATGTAATAATCATGAAAATTACATATTTCCTTTAAACAGGTTACAAAACTTGATGGGTGTCCTGCTGTGGTAGGATGCTCCGGGATCTGTAGTTTTAAGTGAGACAGATAAGACGCACATTCACGTTCATGTCTTAAATTCATAATAGTTGCTGTTGATAAACCAGTGAGAGCCAAAGGTTCGATGTTAGCTATAATCTGAGCTGCATCAGTGGAGATTGTACGATATCCTCGAATTATGTGAAGGAGGAATCCTCTTTGAATTTCTGCAAGTTTTTTAACTGCCCATTTTTTATTAAGAACATCCTGAAATGCAGATACACCATACAAAATTAGGGGCACTACAGCACCTTGATATATAATTTTAAGAATACTAGAATTCAGACCCCAGGTTGGTCTTGTTGTTGCGAGCGCACCAAGGAGCTTGCTGGCTCTTTCAGCAATGTAATCAAAGTGTGATCGAAATGTTAATTTACAATCCAGTATAACGCCAAGGTATTTTACCGTAGATACCACCTTCAAGTTGACGTTATTCATGGTAAGAGTAATGGGCTCCATTTTTCTTCTTCTGGTGACAATCATCGCCAAGGTTTTGTAGGGATTAAACATAAGTTTATTTTTAATTCCCCATGAGTGTATTATTTTAAGTGCTTCATTAGTTCTTTCTTCAAGGATTTTAGCGTCATTTGATTTAACAAGTAGTAAAGCATCATCTGCATAAGCAAAAATACTACAATCTGACGGCAGTTGTTGCTGTAACAGATCATCATACAGTATAACCCAAAAACCTGGACTACACGCAGATCCTTGGGGGCAGCCGCGTGTAACTTTCTTTGTGATGGTTTCTCCACTTACAGTAAGCAGGATTTGCGATCTCTAAAATAATTCATGATTAAATTGTAAATATTTTTTGGGCATTTTTTAGTTTTCAATTGATGCAAAATCTTGGGCCACCAAGCATGATCAAAAGCACCAGTTACATCTAAAGAGACTAAAACAGCAGATTGTTTATTTAGGTATACATTTTTCATCCAGTCTACCACCTTATATATTGCCATTTCAGTTGATTTTTGAGCCATGAAACCAAACTGAAGATCACTAATTGAGCCATGTTTTAGTAAATGATACATTACACGATCAATTACAAGTTTTTCTAGGCATTTGCCTAGCAGAGGTAGCAGGCTTATTGGTCTGTAAGCAGCAGCAGTCTTTTTATTATTTACATGAGTTTTGGGTATAATTTTCACAACTGAAATTTTCCACTGATTTGGGAACACACCTAATTCTAGACATTTATTGTAAATGTTACTTATGAGAGTTGGTTGTACATAATGCACATGTTTGATTATATTGGCACTAAAAGCATCATGTCCTGGAGCTTTACGGTCATTTTGTTTTAATATTATTCGTTCCACCTCAGGATAAGTAAAAAGAAAGTCATCCGATGTATCAGGTTCAGTTTCCACCTCATGCTGGATCCTCCTTTGGTGGTCATCAGAGTATTTGCGATAGCTCTTAGAGGATGGTGCAATGTGTATATATGTAAAACAGGGTGTAACCTCTAAAGCAGTCAATGTTTCAAAGTTTTGTTTTGAGCAGGATGTCGAAATATGTGCTGTACACCTTAAAATTCGAAGGACTGATGTAATGGTTAGAAGTTTATATCGATCTCCAGCTGGTTACTTTAAAAGCTTTTAGTACAGCTTGAAAAGTTGTTGCATTCATTATATAGTCCAAAGAAATTTATAAATAGTGCTATGTGATTTAATTGATTAACCGAAATGATTAATTGATTAATTTTTTATTTTAGATTAAAAAATTTTAATTGAATAATTGAGTTGATTACAATAAATTAATCAAAACTCTTTTAGCCAAATTTGGCCCTCTTTGTTTTGATGTATTGCTGCCAACTTAAACAGCCTTTCCAACGCATCAAGCTTTCACTAGACACGTAATGTTCTTTGAACTTTAAGATAATATAACTCCTGATAGCTAAAAGAAATCACTCTGAACCCCGAGAGAGTCTAAATAACACTTCTGTTGTGAAATATTCTAAGAGGTACATAACTACATACAGATTCTGACAGTGAGGTTTCTTTCCTTGCAGCTTGTGTGTGACAACGTATCATATACAACTGATTATCGCTTGCTAGCATAAACTGAACTGTACAACCTTGAACCGAACACTTTGCTTACGCAGCTGTGGAAACAATAGCTGATCCCTTTTCTCAGGGCTTGTGGTGGCGTAACTGTGCCGTAAACTGCAGTAAGCCAGTAATGTTTCTGAGTTCATGACAGTGAGTGAAAGATCTGTGTTAAAAAGTTAAAATAAGGACAAACGTTTTGAGCTGAGATAGAATCATAGTTTCTTTAAACCCTGAGAAACAAAACAGTGATTCGGCACAAAATGCAAAGAGTTAATGTAACACTGAATGAAAGATGACCAGTGCAGCCCGCACTATGTAGTAGACGCAAACTAAAATGACGGTAGAGGGGGAAAGCTAGAGGACTCCAGTGTTGGTAAGCCTTGCATCCAACAGCATGTTGTTCGCGGTCTAGTTATAATTAAATATACAAGGTATTAAAGTACTTTATATAATCCATACACCTAATTTTCAAACAGATAATATCATGATTAATCAATTAAAAATTTTGATGTATCTACAGCACTTGTTATAACAATATGTGGCAATATAAATGTAGACTTTTGGAGTACTTTCTTTTGTGCGATGTGAGAATATTTTCAGTCCAATGGTGCATGTATACGCATGCGCAAGCAGACAACCTGCAGTCCTTGTGTTGCAGCCAACACGACGAAGATATGTAACACTTGTAACCAAATTCTGCAAAAATGCCCCAGACATCTGTCCTACACCGGTGCAGAGGATATGTGGATGCAAATAGCGTGGATACGTTTTGGAAAATACTAACCAAGTTTCCTTTCAGGTTTTATTGCTTTACAAAAGTAGACTTGAGGTCCAGCAAAAGTGCCAATTGTACTGTGAAAAGTGAAGGCTGTTTGTTCTGTGCGTTCTTCAAATATTTAAGATTTGTTCAGTACGTTGTTGAAAATTGGAAAATGGCTCGACAAATCAGTAAAATGTAGGAGCTCGTGGACTGGTTCAGCTACTGCTGCGAATTGTGCCTGATTTTACCAACAGATGTTAAAATTGACGTTAACAAATGTAACATAAAAACGGTCACAGCACTAATACTAATGTTAAATGCATTTACGCACTACTTTGTGTTAGTTTGCTAGTGTAATTTAGGGACAAGCAAGACTGTGGGCAGCACTGCATTTAGTGGAGAAACACGGATAGTTTGGCTGCACTGAATTCTTCAATATGGCTACATACGCAGTAAGAAAATAAACAAAGAATTAATAACGTTAAAAGAATGCCCTCCAGGACGAAACTGCACTAAAAAGAAAAGAAATTATATTAAAAATCATGGTTATATATAAAAACTCAAAAGGTGTGAAGGATTTACAAAAAAATCACCGCGTCGCTTATTAGAAAGAAGAGCCAGATTTTGTGGTGCCCAGCTCTCGAAGAAGTCAGCTTTATGATTTCCTGGGTACCTTCAATATAGTGCACACTGTTAACTTTCCCACAACAGTAACTTGCACAACAAAAACAGCAACTGATAATATTTCTGTGAATGAAAGTATACTTGGTGATGCAACAGTATCTCCAATAATTAATAAGATTTCAGACCACGATGCTGAATTGATCAGTATAAACAGCTTTTTTTGTTAAACCTGAAAATGTCTTGCAAACTTCTCCTGGTTACTGCAACAGGAATCATGGAGTGACGTGTACTCTTCTACTGATGTAAATGGGAGATTTAATAGCTTTCTGAAAACTGTCACAGTCCATTTTGAATCTTGTTTCCAGTGCAAATTACGCCATATGCTTAACTGGTCACTGGAGTGGATTACAGTAAGGATTAGGACATCATGCATTCAGAAGAGGAAGCTCTACTATATGATTAGGCTTAGCAGTAATACCAACCTTATCGGTCATTACAAAAAATATTGCAAAATCCTAAATAGTGGAATTAGACAAGCTGAAGCTAGATATTGCCAAAAGGCTATAGAAAATTCAGATAATAAAGTGAAAACCACTTGGGATATTGTAAAAAGAGAAACAGGTAGAAACCTGCAAATTCATGATGACATTACTCTGAAAGTAAGTAATGTGCAAAATAAGAGTCCCAAGGTAATAGTCAGCATGTTAAGTTATTTCTTCTTAAATGTAACATCAAGACTCAACATTAGTCGGCCCGCCTCGGTAGCATAGATGGTAGCATATCTGCCTCACGTTCAAGAGGTCTGAGTTCGAATCGCCGTCAGGGCGAGTTACCTGGATAAGGTTTTTTTGGGGTTTTCCCTTATCCTAAAAGACAAATGTCAGTTAAGTCTAAGCTCCATGGACCCCGGGCTCATTTGAGCATCATTTCACCCATTCCATTCATCGTCCGATATGACTTGATGTTGGAGGACGTAAATTACAAAAAACAAAACAAATCAACATTAATCGCGGGAGTAAAGATGCTGCTTTAGGTATTTTGAAGAGCAGCTACCAAACTGAATTTCTGCAATTTAAGCCAGAATGTTTTTGATAGACTCAACATGAAAAATTCAGTGCCACGGCCGGGATTTGAACCACGGATCTCCTGGTTTCCATCCAGTCGCTCTTACCTATTGAGCTACCATGACCAACTTACCTTCATAACATTAAATTCTCCATTTGACTCATTTTTCCCCAGTATACCACTAGGGGCTCTCGCATTTGAGATAGACCATTTGTGGCAACTTACTATCATAAGTACTTGAGTCCCAGGCTTCATCATTTAACTCTTATTATTTTAGTTAATTGATGGAAATTAATCATTTCTTCCCACTAGCTGTATATAGGCTAAGGTTTTTGATAATCAACATGAAAAATTCAATGCCACGGCCGGGATTCGAACCACGGATCTCCTGGTTTCTCTCCAGTTGCTCTTACCCTTTGAGCTACCATGGTGAACTTGCCGTCGTGACATTAAATTCTCCATTTGACTCATATTTCACTGGTATACCACTAGGGGCTCTCGCATTCGAGATAAACCATTTGTGGTGACTTACTATTGTAAGTACTTGAGTCCCAGGCTTCATCGCAAACCAGGAGATCTGTGATTCAAATCCCGGCCATGGCATTGAATTTTTCATTTTGACTCTATCAAAAGCCTTAGCCTATGTATGGCTAGTGTGAAGAAATGATTAATTTCCATCAATTAACTAAAATAAGCCAGAATGTGTAACACCAGCAGACATAAAAATTATTTGAGCACTAAAATAAAAAAACTTGTCAGGGTATGATGAAATATCTAGTAAGGTGCTGAAAGCTTGTGTTGTGGTAATAAGTAAACCGCTAAGCAACTTGTGTAATCAATCCTTAGTATTTAGAATTCTTCCAGAAAGACTTACAGTTTGTCCATCAGCTTATGGCTACTGACAGGAATGTAACGAGCCAGCATGTCCATTAACGATTCTAGGAATTTAACAATATCTGAAGCTGGAGTCGTACATCTTCCTGTGCTTGCTAGAATACTGCCAACCTTGGAATGTGCATTTACGCTAGAGTAAAGTAAAGAAGTACCTAAAATAGCAAAACTTACATGCTTTTTGATTCATGCAATATATTTAGCTTATAAAACGATACACTCAGCTCAAACAAGAGGAGTAGCCAGTTCTTTACAGCCAGACTCATTTTTGCTACAGGAGGAGAAAGAAGCAGAATCGCTATTCTCATTTCCCAGCGAAATCACAATGTTGTCTATGATACTTTCAACTATACCGTCTTTCTCCCAGTATTCGTTTTCCGATTTTTCCACAAGTGCGCAAAAACCCTGCCAGTCTATTAGAGTCACAAGTGATACACCTTCAAGCATTATATCTTGCAGTTTCTGTAGGGATAAATCACCTGTTACATTCCTTTCACTAACTATTTGTTTTACTTTGGCCCAGGCTAGTTCTATAGGATTTAGATCAGGCATTTATGGCGGCATGCAAATGACAGTGTGGCCCAATGATATAAACTGATCCACTTTAAAAACCTCCTCCGTAGCTTTCTTGGTTTCAATGAGTTTATAAAGCTCTGTTTTACGTATAGAACTGTCACACTGTAACTCCAACCACACGCGTTCAGTGACGAACCTCACAGAAAACGTCAAAGCGGATGGTAGCTGTGTCCATCGCCAGCCGAGCCAATCTAACATTGTCATTTGGTCATTGGCCAGGACAGTGCATGCTCTGCCCACTGATTAATTCATGTATAAGGGCATGTTTCGCAGCAATTACTCAGTTCCTGATGAAGGCCATGGTGTGTAAAATGGCCAAAAGTTCGATCTTCCTAAATTTGACGCGGCTGATAACCCAAGAAGCCTTAATAACGCTCACCGTGAAAGCTTGAAGTCTTACATTACATGGTTCATTTGTCCAAGGTAGTCATCTGCAGTTGTTCCAGCCTTGTAAACGAGAGGAGCATTTTCCAGGAACCAATTTACTATACCTGCATGAACTATTACCAGCTTATTCCTTGCACTAGTGCTTGCATGAACGCAAAATTCCTCCACAATTTGCCAGCACTTCCCGAATGTGATGCTACTATCCACCTAGCTTTTATCAATATAAAAGATACTTCTTCCACTTTCTTGCAAATGTTTTATTGTAATCAAATAATCGTGCCTCCAAGCCACAATGTAAGGACATTCTATAAGTACCTTCCTTTTGTTTCGACATTTCCTCCATTTAAACCCATTTCTGAGATTTCTTCCCGAAGAGAACTTCGTCCTCATGGGAAATGTATCTTCTGCCAAATAACGGGCAGCAATTTATTTATAATGGGAGCATGCTTCTCAACACATAAAGGTCATGTATAATTCTTCGAATCACATACCTATCAAAATCATTAATATGCGCTACAAAGTGTGCAGGTCTTGTTTTCTGGTGTTTCTCCGGGGTCGTTAGAACACTTTTTTCACTATTTACACTTAAATCTTGCAGCTGTTTACAAATTCTTGTGACAGTTATTTCAGAAATCCCTGAATAAACAGCAGCTCTTGCAGTTGCTTGACTTAAAGGAAGTTTTATACGAGGGCTGTTTAATAAAGAATTATCATAATTTGTTGCACTAAAATTCAATCTTATGTTAGCTTATTGTGAAACATGCCGTACCAGTTTCATTATTCATACTCCTGGTTCCCACCTGTGAGAACCAGGCAAGTTCAGACATATTCAGTATCGCCTACCGCTGGAACGGAGGTAGCATGCAGTTAAAGTTGATGTTAGAGAAAGATCCAGGGTTTCCTTCAAATGTAATCACTGCTGATCATACTTAGCTACATCATTTTGATCCTGAGAGCAAACAATAAAGCTCAGTGTGGAAATCTCTTTCATCACCAACCCCCAAAAAGTAAAAGTGGTTGCTTCTGCTGGGAAAGCTATGGTCATTTCATTTTTTGACATTCATGGAATAGTTTATCAGCATGCTGTACCTGCACACACATCACTAACTGGACAATACTACAGGTATGTCCTGAAAACATTGCAAGTCCATATCAGGTGCAAAAGACCACATTTCCATGAAGCGGGCTGGATGCTGCACCACGATAATGCACGGCCACATATTGCCAATGTTGTTGCTGAATATCTTGCAAAATTCAACGTGAAGTGCATCCCTCACCCCCCCCTCCCCCTATAGCCTGTATTTAGCCCCATGCGACTTTTTTCTATTCCCTAACTTGAACAAATGCCTTCGTGGGAGGCATTATCCATCATCAGAAGCAGTGGTGAAGGCTGCGGAGGCAATTTTGAAGGATTTCTCAAAAATTGTTTCCAGCATGTCTTTGAAGACTGGCAGAAATATTGGGACAAGTGGATCGCTTTCAGGGGAGACTATTTTGAGAAGGACCATCTAAATTATGAGGATGAGTAAAGGTACATTGTCAAAAAAAAAAAAAATTGTGATCATTCTTTATTGAACAACCCTCATACATATGTTCCTAGCTACTTTAAGAAAACCCTCAATCAATTTGTCAATTAGTTCCCGATCCTCCCAATGTATCACTTCTTTTTTCTTTACTTCTGACATAACAATAGTGACTCATGCAATTTTACAACTGAAAATAAGAGAAATTAACAAGCCATGAGTCAAGAGCAAGAATCACACTACAGGTAAGTTGGCAGTGTAAGCAGCAGACAACGCTTGTGAGGATATTTAGAATACTCTGGTTATGCTACTCCCCCTCTACCCCTCATACGTCTAACGCCATGAGCTGGTGGACAAACTGTAAGTATGCTACTATCAAACCTTTCTCTAAAAACGGGGATAAACAAGATCTGTCCATAACCTATATCATTACTATCTACTTTCTCAAAAATGTTTGAGGAAGTAATGTTTGACAGATTGTACAATTTCTTTGAACATAATAATATTCTAGTAAAATAAGTTTGGTTTAAGGAGAAGTGTACTGACAGAAAATGCAGCATACCTGCTTACTAATGAAATCCTCTCAGCACTCAATAAGAAAATGCTTAAAGAAGGTATATTTGGGGATCTGGGTAAGGCTTTTGACTGTGTTAATCGTGAAATTTTGATAGTAAAGCTAAATTTATGGAATTAATAGTGTGCACCTTAGTTGGTTAAAGTCGTATTTGGAGAACAGGAGGCAAAGGTTTGAGATAAAGAATTCTCATCAGTGGCAGAGTTCTGACTGGGAGATCATTACGCATAGAGTACTGCAAGGTTCAATTCTTGGCCCGCTATTATTCTTAATTTATATCAATATTCCCCTAGCAATTAGAAGCATCAGTACTACTGTCTTGTTTGCTGATGATACTAGCATAATAGTGACTAGCAGGAGCTTACACGATTTTGCACTAGAATAACTACAAAATAAGAATGAACATTCAATTCAATTCAATTTTATTCATCCTTTAGAATCAAATCTGTACATAGTACCTTGATATAGGATACATCAGTAATTTACACTTAATATTACAAAGTTAAACATCAAATATACCTAACCTACATTTAATTATATTGTGACACAAATTGGATATAATTATGAGTGAGAGAAATGAACAAGCTAAGTAAATTCATATTTTATGTTTATCTGGATTTGTTAAATTGAAGATATTCCTTTACTGTGTAAAAGCAGTGCTCCTGTAAGAAAGCCCTTGTTATAGTTTTAAACATGTTGTAGTTATCTATGCTTTTGATGTGATTAGGAAGGGAATTATAAATTATTTTACAGGAATGCAGTACTCCATTTTTAAACATTGTAGTTCTGATTGAGGTTACGTGTATATCCTTAAAATGCCTCGTGTAATGCATATGAACACTTCCGTTGTTTTGAAAGTTAAATCTATTTCTTTTTACAAATAAAGCTGTCTCCAAAATATAAACACATGCCAAAGGAAGTATGCAAAGCTTTCTGAACAGTGGCTTACATGAACATAGCATTCTTTCGTTGCCTATAATTCGAATGGCTTGTTTTTGTTTAATAAATATATCTTTGGCTTCTGGTGAATTTCCCCAAAATATTATTCCATATTTAATTATAGAATGTATATGTGCATAATAGGACATTAAAAGTACACGAAGGCTGACATTCTGACTTAATATTCTTAGGGCATATATATTCCTGCTTAATTTGGTTAGTAGATGATTTGTATGAGTTTTCCATTTTAAGTTATTTTGTATCCACAAGCCTAAAAAGTTTGTTTCACTTTTGTATGAAATTAATTTATTATTTAATTTTACTTCAGGAATACTTTCATTGTTTTCTCTGTCAGTAATACTAAATTTAAGACAAACTGTCTTATCTGTGTTTAAAACCAGGTTGTTGTTAGCTATCCATGATACCAAGTCTTTACTAGTGTGACTTAATGTATTATTTAATGTTTCGTTATTGTTTCCTGTTATTAGTAAGTTAGTGTCATCTGCAAACAGTACAGTGTTATGAGCCTTGATGCTATTTACAAAGTCATTTATATACAAGATGAATAGAAATGGGCCCAGAATTGAGCCTTGCGGCACTCCATATGTGATGTCAAGTAAGTCTGATCTAACTGCCGAATGAGTATTGGTATTAGGGTTTGTGTCGAAAATCTCTGTTAATTGCTTTCG
Organism: Mantis religiosa; assembly: GCA_030765055.1. Classification (NCBI taxonomy): domain Eukaryota; kingdom Metazoa; phylum Arthropoda; class Insecta; order Mantodea; family Mantidae; genus Mantis; species Mantis religiosa. The sequence goes on from JAUKNK010000125.1 coordinate 936,508, forward strand.
ATTTGTAAGGTAAGTTTCAAACCAGCTGTACGCTGGTCCTCGTATGCCAAAGTCAAATAATTTTGCTAACAGAATTTTGTGATCAACAGTATCAAAAGCTTTACTTAGATCTAAAAATATACCAATTGCTTTATCTTTGTTATCCAAAGCGGTTATAACGCTATTTAAGAAAGAGTATATTGCAGTCTCTGTTGATTTTTTGTGTCGAAAACCATGTTGTGAGTTGGTAATTAAATCATGTTTTTCCATAAATGAGAGAAGCCTCCTATACATTATTCTTTCTAATATCTTTGAAAATACGGAGGGTATGGAAATTGGACGGAAATTTGATACTTCATTTCTTTTCCCTTTTTTATGTAGGGGTATAACCTTAGATAGTTTCAGTACGTCTGGAAAGATCCCGCAGGTTATGGATGCATTACAGAGATGAACAAGTGGTCTGATTATGTGCTTACTGCATCTTTTTACAATTATGTCTGGTATATCATCAGCACCTGCAGAATATATATTATTCAATCCATTTATTATTTTAGTTATTTCCTCAGGTGTAACTTCATGGAGGTATATAGAATTTAGATTATTAATAGTATTAGTCTTTGGCGGATTGTGAGGATGTCCATTGTTATTATGAACCAGATCATTAATTATTCCTGTGAAGTAAGTGTTAAAATATGTAGCAATTTCAGTTGCATCTGTTATCCTTCTATCATTATGTTCTAGTTCTATTTTACCTTGTGTGTGTTGCATTTTATTAGTTATTTGGTTTACTATTTGCCACATAGCTTTAATCTCATTTTTTGAGTTGTTAATATGATTGTCATTATTATTAATTTTGGCCTGTCTTATAACTTTATTTAATATACGTTTATAGTTCCTAAAATAATTATCAAATTCCGTCGTTGTGTTACCTTTGCTTAACTCATACAGTAGCCTTTTGCGTTCACATGACCTTCGTATACCTGGAGTTATCCAACTATTATTTGCTTCCTTATTGCATGTTCTTGTTATTTTGTGAGGGAAAGCTGTATTAAAGTAGAATATAAAACTATTTACAAACAATTTAAATTTCACATTGGTATCAGCCGCATTATACATATCATGCCAGTCTTCTTTACTTAAAAGATAATTCATATATGAAATATTATCTGTATTAAATATTCGCTTTTTTGTTAGTGTTGATCTAAACAGCCTGGTTTTATTAGTTTCAATTTGAATTATTGGTGCTTCATGGTCACTAAAGCCTGTGTTTATTACCTTTGCTTTGAAGATACAGTTTTCATTAATTATAATTTGATCTACAGCTGTCTTTGAATGATTAGTTATTCTTGTAGGGGAAGTAATGACATGCATTAGGTTATGACTTTTTAGCAAGTTCATAAGATCTTGCTTCTCTTTACTGTCTTTAAGGAAGTCAATATTGAAATCACCACATAGAGCAAGTTTTTTATTGACTCTCATGAGAATGTTCAGTAACTTCTCTAAGTTGTTTAGAAATATTCTGAAATTACTATCTGGGGCACGGTATACAACAATCACGATAATACCTAGTTCAGTCAAATTCACAGCAGCCACCTCAAAATCACCTTCTCTGCATAATGTTTGGCATGTACCTATATTTACGAAGCAGATACCCATTTTGACAAAAATACCTACCCCACCCCCTACTTTGCTGGATCTGCAATACGAACTTGCTAATGAATAATTTGGTATCTGTATGTAATCAGCTTCATGACTCTTTAACCAATGTTCCGAAATACACAAGACACTAACCTCTTTCAGATCTTTCTCTAATAAGATTTCTATGTAGTTTAATTTATTGTGAAGAGACTGTACATTTTGGTGAAAAATTGTGAGACTGGGTCCATCTAAGGGCTTCCTTTCAGGAGCACTTACCTTCAACAGTTTTACTTCTGCTGCTCCTACTGTTGGTTGACTTGATTCACAGTCTTCGGTGTGTTGGTCCCTAGAAGCACTAGCACTTATGACACTTGTTTCTGTTCTGCATGTCTTGTAAAACTCCTGCACACTTACACCAATATTTTCAGTCACGTCATTTACTGTCTCTGGACCTGTTACATCCACCACTTTCTTCACTGGTTTCCCTTTATCACAGAGTAAATTACGTTACTCATAAGCTGTCCGAATTTGAAGGACCCTCTTCTATTTAGGTGCGTCCCATCACGACCGAAATCGTTGTCATGTATCCAGTGATTGCCATCCACTATTAAACAATTCTCCTCAAAGCACATCCCGTCCAGTTCGTGGTTGATTCTTCTGATTCTTCTAATGGTCACATCCTGTCTGCGAAGAATTCCACTGATAATTATTTTGGCATCGCGTGCCTGAGATCTGATGCTTCGTACTAAGTTCCTTGCTTCTTCTGTTATATGCTCCGCTCTTACCCCGATTCGAATGTTATTCGTGCCCGCATGCACAAGCACAACATCAGGTTTCTCTTGTTTTAGGTTCATTGTTTCTACTTTATTTTGCAGCTCACCTAACGTAATGCCCGGGAAACAGTGTACTTCATACCCGTTCTCTTTGCATGCTTCCCCTGAAAATTTCAGGAGAGAATCGCCGATTACTAACACCCGTTTTTTCTTTTCGCCGATAGACTCTTCTGGTTCCCTGCACTTCACGTTTGCTGTATCACATTCATTACTCACTGCACAATCTTCATTCAGAAGGTCAAATCTGTTTTCGCTAGTTATGTTTTGCTGGCTTTCCGCCATCTTGCATTCCGCTGATTTTCTCGCCTTACTAACAGTTGTGGAGTAAGATAACTTATCACATTCTTTAATTTTGTTTTTTAAGTTCTCATTTTCCGATTTTAGCTCTTTAATTTCTTTCTGAGCATTCAGGAGATCCTTGGTAAGTATGTTTAGCACCATGTGTAAAGATGCTATTGTTTCCGCATCCCGTGACGTGGTATTCTCTGTCTGTGATTCACCCAAAACTTTAATTACGGATTTTTCTTCACATACTTCTGCCACAGAGTTGTCTTCATTCTCACTTCTTAAGTAATCAATTATGCACCTATCTGGAATATCTTGATGTTCACCTTCACCTTTTTTCTTGGAATTAACTGATATAGCTTGCCTGCCTGATCGTGTAACTACTCCTGCCACCGCCATCTTGAGGAGGAGTATGAGTTGAGCCAATACGGTTATCCCATCGTCTTGGTGTTAACAGCTCCACGACAAGCGGGCGACAGAGATGGAACATATGTATACCTGTCTTTGTCTGAACCTAGCAAATATTATACAGATGCTGAGGTGTACAGTGACAAATGCTGACAGAGAGGTTCACTTGATATTTCAGCATGTGTGGAGAACATACGCAATGATCATCGCACAATCTGAACCTTAAAACCTTGAAATGGAGAAGAGTTCACTTACATATCTATCGTTCATATGCACCCAAAACAAAATGATTTATATAAGATGCGTTCTACGAAAGAAGGTGTTTGCTACATTGAAACAAAATAGTAACATTTCAAGGATTTGTGAATATACTTTCTATTAATGATGCCATAATTGTATACTGTCTGTAATGGACTTTAAACCAATTTATGTCTTTTTTGGGGGGTAACTGACGTCCTCCAACGTTATGTCATATCTGACTATGAATGAAATGGGTGAAGTGATGCTTAAATGAGTCCGAGGTCCATAGAGCTTAGAGTTACCTGACATTCGTCTATCAGGATAAGGGAAAATCCTGGAAAAATCTTATCTAGATAACTCACCCTAACCAAGATTCGAACTCGGGACCTCTTGAACATGAGGCAAACATGCTACCATCTACGCTACCAAGATGGGCTTTGTTTCATTAAAATAATAAATACGGAAGATATGAATGTGTATCTCTGAAGCAGTTTTACACCATGAATATCATGCACTAATGTTATGCATTATGCACTGAAGTTTTAGTCTTGCAGCAACAATATCGCTTCTTTCAAGCAGAAATTTGCAACCATCATTGGTTCTCCTATGTTTGAACCCAAGATACTTCAGAATATTATGCACAGAAGACACACAGTCCATATATTCTATATTCCCCCTCATTAAATTGGTCAGCCTTTTGGCAGCTGGAAATTCACTCCTGTCATATAAATCATAATCTGATCTATATGAAACACACTTTTGAAAATTTTCTAAGTTGGTAGCACGTTTTTTAACTGCCCGATGTTTCCCTGGAGATCTAAATGTGGAAACTTCTCCTAATTTAATAAACTGTCTGCCTTCTTTAACTATGTTCGTCACAGAATGAGCACTCACGTGACAGGCTTATAACATTAATTGTCGACTCTGAGCGAAATCTGTACTTTGGAAAGTGTCTTTAATTGACATTTGTTTGAAAAAGGAATACACATTAACAAGAATATTTACAGTCCATTTATATAAAATTTTATGAGTTGTTTCGCAGTTACTACTAGGCGCACCAGTACTAGGCTTGCTAAGTGGTATATTTACTAACTTTGGAAAGCATGTGTGCGCTCTAAAAAGATCACCACTTTATTGAATGTAAAGTACAAAATGCAATTGCAGCATAGCATCTGTGTGCCTTTCTTCACTGACAGTTAATAATTTTTTTTTCTAGTCAGTTGCCTTATCTTTCCATATCTCCTACACCAGGTGTCCTACAAAGATGGGATTTAGACAGTAATCCTCAGAAAAAATAGCTCTGTAGCATGGGAAAAACAAAATAATTCTCTAGTTGGTATCTTTAGAGCGTGCAAAGAAATTAGCCGCATGTTTCGGCAAAGCGAGGTAATATGCGTGCTTAAATGTGCAACGTTGCATGTACCGCATTGGCTAGTAGCCGTAGAACAGCCATGCCTAGCCCCACCTTATGTTCATTCCTATTTTGTAGCTACCTTAAAACCAAATAATACATTCAGCACTGTATGCAATTAATTTAAGGTGAATAAACTCAAATTAAATATTGACAAAACTAAGGTCTTGAGGTTTGAGGCGTACAGCTTGGAAAATCTTTCACTCTACATAGGCACTGATAAGGGTGTGTTCAACCAGACTTCACTCATTAAATTCTTGGTTTTGCATGTTGATGCTAATCTTATATAAAGAAGAAGATTTCTTGGAAATCTTATACAGAGAGTAACATACCCAAATTGAGATTGTCTACTATTGCACTTAGGCCATTGAACTCTTTTTATCTATTTCAGACATTAAAACAGGTATACTATGCATATTTTTGCATCTATAATGAAATATGGTTTAATATTCTGGGTAACTCGGTGGAGAGTGAGTATATTACAGAAGAGAGCCATCAGAGCGATATGTAGTATCAACATTACTGATTGCCCAAGACAAGAAGGCAAGCTAGAGGAATGTGCAACACAATCACTTTTGCTGCCTCCTCGAGTGCATGCTTGCCTTCTGAGAATGTCAAGGATGGAAGACTCGTTTAAAATACACAAGTGTTGTCACATAGCTCACCTATACGTAATACCTATCGCTGCAACAGACAATAGATCTGGCAGCAAAGATGACTCATTTCCAAGTAAACAGATTTACTACCGGAGCATATCAACAGTTCAAGCTCCTCTGCCCTTCATACCCCTTTAGCCTTCTTGACGTGGGCATACAGTACAGCTCCTTGTAAGGGACTGTTTTAAAGGATGAATATTTTAACACTTCCTTGTGAATACACCTTTATGCTTATGTGTTTCCATATCAAAAATCAAGACTATTTTGCAAAAAATTTGAATATACATAGCATAAATAAAATATAGCTGTGTATGTTACGTTAAGAGATAATTCCCCATTGTCATTGTCTTCAACATCTGAGTACTGCAAATTTGTGATGATAGGTTCCAAAATCTCGTTGCGTGCTATTTCTTTCCAAAAGTCATCTTCTTGTAGTTTATCTGATGTCTCGCGCAGTTTTCCCGATCTTATTGTGTTCCTTGTCAATTTTTTGTGAATAAGTTCATCAATGTCAGTCAGTTTAAAAATATTATTTCTGTTTGCAACATAATTTGAGCCCAAATTAACTCTATTGGATTGTTCTAGCAGCAGTAAAGCGGGGAAGGTGGATCGCGTCTCATTGATCCAGCTGATACACCTTTTCATGGAAGAGTAACTGAATAATGCTGCTTTGAACTCTAGCGTAAATAGAGATTACGAACCATTCATAAACAAAGATATGTGACCAGACACTTTCTGCCAGACGAACAAGAAGTGTATCACACAATTATAAATATTTGTTAATGAATCTCCACTTATCTTAAGAAGTTGATGTTAATACTTCTTTCTTCCCTCGAAGATCGATTTCGAAGGCACATCGCATTCGTCTTCAGTGCCTTCGAAATTGATCTTAGAAAGGAGAAAGAAGTATTAATATCAACTTCTTAAAATAAGTGGAGACTCATTAACAAATATTTATATTTGTGTAATATTTATTACTTCACTGTAACTAGCTTCATTTTCTATGTAATAATAAGTGTATCGTTTCCTGTCATCAAATTTAACAAACACCTTGGCTTATTCAAAGTACATATTTCTTTTACCTCGTCATGTTAAATGTTTACGTTTCAGTTCTGAGTAATTTCAAATATACGTTCACGCATACATGCCAACCAATAATGATATTCATTACAGTGCTTACGTCGCAATGCATTGTTATAATATAATGGTATCTACTTTATTTGTATTAGGAAAACTATTTGAGCTAAAAATACGGGGATTCTATGGTTATGTTAAATACATTACTCTCTTCTTTGACATGGATCAGTTTATGCAAAATCTGAAGTTTTGTCTTAGCACGAATAGTATTTATTAGAGACTGATTAGTTTGCCGCTCGTCACACACTACTTAGGGGGAATGCAGTTTGACAACACCGCAGGACTCCGATTGGTTGCTCACCTAGTAGCTGTCAAGGACAAATACCTTCCTATTTGAAACACAAAATAGAAAAAGAATGAACTTACATAAACCCAGTGCTAGATTGACTTGTTTCCAGAAAGGAGTATATTATGAATGTGTCAGAATGTTCAATGCCCGATGAACATTTATATAATAAATTACCTGTAAGAATCCCTGAAATGAAAAACCTCAAATGCTTTAATAAAGCAATAAATAACCTACTAATGGACAAAGCCTACTACTCGATTATTGAATATATGGATGATAAAATTGAATTATAATGAAATTTTTTGTCATTTTGTAATTCTAATATTCTGACAATATTATTCCAAGGGCATGTCATAATTATAACAATATTTGTATATAGTTGTATTGATATTATTAGTAATTATATTATTTGTATTATTAGTATTTATATTATTAGTGTTATTGTTATTTTGTGTAATTATTATTATTATTTTAAATTTTCTACTGTTGACGAGTCACCTGTTTACTGAGTTTTTACTCACTATCTGTAAGCGTATGTGACAATAAAGCATCTTATCTTATCTTATCTTAACCCAACAACCTAATTTTCACCCGTCATCCTGCAATATCCACATCCCGTCACAATAAAAAATAAAAATTAGAAATAAAAGGCATGTTTTGATGTATGGTGGTGGCAGTTAAAATGTTTTATGTTGCATTGGTGAGGGTTGTTTTCTGTATGAAGTGTTCAATGTCCTAGCACGTTGCTCAGTGATGGGACCAAACAAACAAAACAAAGGTAAAGATGCATTATGATGGTGTACAGTTATGTTGGTACGGAATGACATCACGGAAACAAGTTTCTGCGAAATGTGAAACTGTAATATATGCAAATACAGAGAAACGTTGCCAAAATATCTTCTTTTTATTATAAACTAGCGATTCTCTAATGCGAATAGTGCGTAGTAAGCTTAATTATTACTAGGGCGGGCAGTGATAATAGTGATGAGAAGAAAAAGAATGTTTTTTTTTTTTAATTTACATCTTCCAAAGTTGTCATTGAATGCAGTTGTGTCATTCTCTAGTCATTGAATGGAATGGTTGAAATGATGCTCAATAATCCCAGGGTTCATGGAGCCTACAGTTACCCGATAATCATCTTTAAGTATCAGGTACAACCACGGAAAATGCCTTATCCAGGTAACTCAGCGAGACCGAGATTCGAACTCGGGACCTCTTGAGATAGACACGCAACCATCTGTGGTGGTGGTGGTGGTGGTGGTGGTGGTGGTGGTGGTGGAGGTGGTGGTGTTTGTGGTGGTGGTGGTGGTGGTGGTGGTGGTGGTGGTGGTGTTGGTGGTGGTGGTGGTGGTGGTGGTGGTGGTGGTGGTGGTGGTGGTGGTGGTGGTGGTGGTGGTGGGGGTGGTGGTGGTGGTGGTGGTGGTGGTGGCGGCAGTGTTGGCGAGGACGATAACGATGAGAAGAAGAGGAAGAAAAAGAAAAGGAAAGGAGAAGGAGGAGAAGAAGAATGGCAATGCATGAGTTTCTTTACGTCAGTTTCCTTGCCTAGTACAGTACCGCTGGTTTGCTTACGTAATGCTGGTATTTTCCGCGATAGCATGTTGTGGAAGTTGGCATCGCTCGAGCTATGATGTCAGGGCCACCATATTCGTACGCCGTCTTAATGCATCTTTACCCAAACACGTAATTTACCCATACCGAGATTCGAACTCAGCACCTCTTGAACGTGAGGCAGACACACTACCGAGGTGGACTGCCATTTGATTTTTCATACACATTCACCACTGAACGATCACATTTATCACAACTACAATCTACATTTCACATGTTTATCTTCAGAGATTGCTTTCATAACACCTCGCTATCGCTTTACAATCACTGAGTATTTCATACCGTGGTGTTCCAGCAACATACCTAGAATGCCAACAAGTTGTCTTCTTGTTCTTAACAACATAACCTTTTATATCCTCACCAACCGTATCGCCTTTACACTTATTCTAAATAAGTTTGGTGAATTTGGTGCGCGCGTTCGCTGAGAACCAGCTCTGCTTCTTTTTCTTCTTCTAGCAGGATTATTATGAAATACCAACTGTATTTTATTATATTGTGACGCGACACAACATACATCAACTCGAAGGAATCGCATGGCAATTTATGCTTATGTAACCTCTTTTACTATAAAAAGAAACATTTGTAATTTGATCAACACCTTTCACATTGTACAGCAAATGTTAATTATCAATCATATCAACCTACCAGAAAAATTGTTGAATATTTTAAATTTGTTTGAACATGCCAGTTTAAATACTAAGTTAAACAGCGGGAACCACATGCGGGAACTGTGTGCGGGAACAATTGCTGTAGTCAAATGTGTGCAGTACTCGAATGCCTATTTCAACTACTGTCACAAAACACCAAAATAAGTATTAAAAAGATTCATAACTCAATTTTTACATATACTTCCCGTTTATCATGATAAATACTGACTAAATATAATTAATTATATTAAAAACATATTGGTAAATATTGTTCACTTGGCTTGAGAAATTTAAGTATAGTAAACATTAATAATAACCTTAATGACGTACTTCACATCTTAAGTTTCTATTCTGGACATAAAAACCACAGAGTTGCAAAGGATGCCAGTTGTAGTTGTATTCCGCTCTTCAGATAGCTGAATATTAATACACTTATTAATCAATAGAATATAAAATGTAGCTTTAGTTTGTTGGTTGTTTGGCAATTGTTTATTTATTTCCTGTTTTCGTTACTTAGGAAATGCTTAACATCGTTCGTCGTTCTTGTGCATCAAGTTTTATACATATATTTGGATAATTTTTAACCTTTCTATGGACTTTTACTCGATATATTCATTTTTATATACATTGGGATAATTTCTAACCGTTCTACGGACTTTTACTCGATATATTCAGCTATATTTAGGATTTCCATGATTGGAGAGTATGTGATTTCTATATTTATTTTTTGATTTAATTCACATCATTGTAACTACCTTTATACCCACACAATTCTTTTGAATTTGCCGTATTTCAAAATATTGTAAAGGCTTTCCATAAATTGTTTAAATTGCCCAAGTGGTCATTAAACTTTATTATCTTTCTACATGCCTACAACCGTGAAGTCTTTGGGAGCACTTGATAAGTCTGCTGTAATTGATTCATGTGAATGTGTTGTATCTTCCTTCCTGAATATTGCTCGTCATTTTCTCATGATTACAAAAGTTTCTTTGTCACCTAAGAGCTCATTCTGCTGGGTTCACACACATTTGTATCATGAAGTGAGGGGATTATTGATGGTATCTCTGATTTATTGGAGTTGCACTGTGTACTGCGATAATTAAACCACCAAACTTTTCCAGGGAAAATCAGGCTTTCCTGTTTTTTCAGCATCATCTATTTGTAGCAGTTCGTCAGTTAAATTTATAAATACATCTCAAAACCTTATCAATTCACGAATTGCTTTCATCATTGAATAGGGTCTGTAAATTCTGTTTCTATGTAGTACTTGCATGAACATGGGGATCACAAAATTCAAATTATGAAGTGCCTAATGAAGCAGGTTAGTGACACTAACAAGTGAATTGGCTTTTGGAAAAAAATGTTCTTGGTCTAATGGATTTTCACCAGGAATAAATCACAGAGTTAAACCACACATTTGCATTATTTGTACTTGTGTTTAATATTGACATTTTCTATTTATTGAAGTGAAATTCATAACAATGAGTTAGATCAAAGTATAAAATTGAAAGAAGTGTAGAAACAGTGAAGCACAACTTAGCACAAAAGTGAATCGAATAGATATTGACACACTGTCCTGTGAAAAAACAGTGTAACTGAAGCAGTGTGTCAATATCTTCTCGATTCTCTTTTGTGCTAATGAGCTAGATGTTCAATGAGTTTAATAGGTTATTTGCAGTGTTAATATGTTGTATTATAATAATTACTGTATCAATTTTCAGCCATCTATGCAAAGTAGCATTTACATACAGTTTACATTGTTTGCAGCTTTGTGGTTTAACACCATAATGGATTAATATAATTTAGAGTGCTACTTGTCCTCAATGCTCCACTTATTGCCAGTATTTACCTAGAAGGGTTTCGTTAGGATCTTCCTAACATCATCAGCTGTTGTCGATTAATAGATGTTGGTTTGGTGTACTCTTTAGAATTGATAGGTGTGTCTCTGTCGGTATCATGATGAGCTTAAAGTTTGGGTTTTCTTCAATTTAATCAAGATACTGACAGAGACACACCTATCACTTCCAAGGAGTTCACCATACCAACATCTATTAGTGGACAACAGCTGATGATGTTACAAAGATCCTAACAAAACGCGTTCTGGGTAAATAATAGCAATAAGTGGAGCATTGGGTGCTAGTTCGACTCAAATTATATTCATTTTGTGCTTCATTGTATCATAGTCCTTACACATTGGGACCATAATGGATATTTAGATTCTGAAGTTACAGTACTCATTTTGAGGAATATAAAAAGATAAGACTGGAAAGAAGGATAAAGATTTTAAGAGATTCTTAGTTTAACAGTAATTTATGCTTTCTTTCATTCATAAAAAGTGGTACATGTGTTATAGGGCACAAGATTTACTTTTAAAATGTAACAGGTCAGCCAGACGTAGAGGAATATGCCATCATTTGTTTGCACATAATTGATGTGCCAGAGAGAGGAATTGGGACAAAGTAGTAAAGAGTGACCAGGGTCGCAATCAAAATAGGTAAGTTAAAAGTGAATATTACTACAAATTTAGTAGCATGTTGAAATGCTTTTATTCAAACCACTGTAGATGCTGATAACCCAAATGATATTGTTGGGTAATTTGAAAATGCAGGATTACGGGCAGGCTATGTTTTGCTTCCAGATTTACGCTAGCAATAAATTTTAGGCTTATTATGGAAGTGGCTAATTTTTGCGAGAGGGTTCTGGCCATATGCAAGGGCTGTTCAATAAAAAATGATAACAATTTTTTTTCACAACGTACCTTTACTGATCCTCATTATTTTGATGGTACTTCTCAAAATAGTCTCCCCTGAATGCGATGCATTTGTCCCAGCTATTCTGCCATTCTTCAAAGACATTCTGAAAACCACTTTTTGAGAGATCCTTCAAAATTGCCTCCACAGCCTTCACCACTGCTTCTGATGATGGATGCCTCCCATGAAGACGTTTCTTCAAGTTAGGGAATAGAAAAAAGTCACATGGGACTAAATCCGGACTATAAGGAGGGTGAGGGATGCACTTCACGTTGATTTTTGCAAGATATTCAGCAACAACATTGGCAATATGCGGCCACGCATTATCATGGTACAGCATCCAGCCTGCGTCATGGAAATGAGTACTTGCAATGTTTTCAGGATATCCCTGTGGTATAGTCCAGTTACTAATGTGTGTGCAAGTACTGCATGCTGATAAACCATTCCGTGAATATCAAAGAATGAGGTGACCATACCTTTCCCAGCAGAAGCAACCACTTTTGCTTTTTGGGGGGTTGGTGATGGAGATTTCCACACTGACCTCTACCGTTTGCTCTTAGCATCAAAATGATGTAGCCAAGTTTAATCAGCAGTGATTATGTTTAAAAGAAACTCCGGATCGTTCCTCTAACATCAACTTTAACTGCATGCAGAACTGCATGCAAATGTGCTTTTGTTCGGGAGTCAGCAGTCTTGGAACCCATCGTGCACAAACACGTCTCATGTGTAATGTTTCTGTCACCAACGTGTGGGTGGCACCCAATGAAATGTTCAGTATTTCAGAAAGTGATCTTAAGGTAATTCGTCGATCATCTCTCACAATGGCAGTAGCAGTGTTGATGTTTTCTTCCATAAGAGCAGTAACTGGAGCACCGGGTCCACCTTCCTTTGAAATTGATTGTCTCTGCTCTTGAAAGATTTTAAACCACATTCGAGCTGTGCTGTAGGGAGAAACAGACTCTCCATAGGCCTCCTGTAACATTGTATAGGCCTCAACTGAAGATTTGTTGAGACAAAAGCAGAATTTCTAAGCCGCATATTGTTCCTCGCGTGTTACGTACATTGCAGCGCTAGGAGATACTGAACATATGGTGACTTTGAGGGTTCGTAGAATTTAAAGGCCGAGTTGCAGAAATTAAAAACTCCTTTATTTTCGTAGAAATACTCATAGATTACAGTAGCATTACGTTACATACACCATCAGTCTACCAAGGACGATCACAATAACAAACAGTGACAGCAGATTACATCTAAAGCTCTCGTTACAACAACACAGCTGGCTGTCTCTCATTTCACAACACTGTTTCACACTAACTCTTTGTGAGCCGTCACGTCCTTAAATACCTATTTCGTAAATTCGAGATATTCCTGGACCAAACAGGAATCGAATGTTCTATCACCTTCCAGAAGCGTAACCCTATCTGTGCAATTAGGTCTTTTATCTCGCGCTATCATTATTTCTTCCGGCATACTCCTTACCTCCAGGCTTTTTGTGTACACAAGTCGCTCTATTGCGATCAGGTTCGCAATAATATCTGAGCTTGCCTTGCTCTCACAGCTGGGAACCAGGAGTACCAACAGTGAAACTACTATGGCATGTTTGTTTCACATTAAGCTAACAGAATATAATAAGATTGAATTTTAGTGCAAAAAAATTATGATCATTCTTTATTGAATAGCCCTGGTAGAAAGTTTGTTGGTTATGCTAAAAGGAGACGCTTTTATTATGACTTTTGGAATAGAGTGCTATGGAATCTATCAAGTTGGCCATGAACAGCAGTGCAAGTAACCTTGATAATTGCAGAGACATTTGCTGCCAGTCCCAATATGCATGCTCTGGACATATTCTTGCAGACAGTATTAAAACTGTACATGTGTCCATCATTGTTAGCTGCAAGCTACCTTTACTGTTTGTTTATTGTGAAAATGAATATCCTGTTGGGTCTCTGTCATTCAGTAAATACATTTTGTGAGCATAAGTTACGTTTCACCACTATGGTTCAATTCTTTAGTATTGTTGACTTTGCATTATTGTGTCATGATGAGAAACAGTACATGCAGTTTCTATATGGTGAAAGTTGATTAAGAATGGATGTTATATGGCGTGTGTGATGATGCCCTTCAACATTTTAGGAAACAGCATTGCAGATGCAAGATATTTTCATGTAGGCGAGGCATGGACATAGTGAGCACTAAGAGTGGATGGAAGATTTTGGCCCTCTGCTGATCTTCCCATTGGCTTTGTCAGGTGGAACATTAGGATCCATGGAGTTAAAACGTTAGGTATGAGATAGTGAACCATAAGCTTTTTAAGGTTCTTTTTTCATAGAAAAAATACTTGGACGAGTACTGTAGCCTCCTAGCAGACCATCTTCCACAGATGCTAGAACACATTCCTAGACTAGGAGGAACCTGTGATACCAACATGATGGCTGTCCAACCCATAGTGCACAAAGTACTACACCTTTATGCATTATTGGAGGAATTTAGTAACAGTGACATCAAAGTTAATTGAAAAAAAACTATTTGTTGTTTTTGTTTTGAAGTGATGAAGTATTAAAAAAACCAACTACCATTATTATTTGAAGCAAAAGGTTAGAAACAGTGATGCATTTAACATTTGAAAGTAATGAGTCTGTAATTCAAACACAAAGATCAGTTAAATTATCCTTACTTGGCCATGTTTCGGAGAACAGTTTGTCCTCATCGTCAGCAGTTATCCGATATTTATTCAAATATTTATTTTCCAATTTCCAAAAAGGGATGTCTGCTAGTAGGAATGCTTTACACAAATCCAGTGAACTACCTGATTGCTTATATGTTAAAGCCATGACAGAGTACATACCTTTTGCCAGGCCATCTCTGCTACGTGGAAACTTTTTTGTAATTTACGTCCTCCAACGTTAAGTCATATAGGACGATGAATGAAATGGATGAAATGATGCTCAAATGAGCCCAGGGTCCATAGAGCTTACAGTTACCCGACATCATCTATCAGAATAAGGGAAAACCCCGGATAAAACCGTATCTAGGTAACTAACCCTGACTGAGATTTGAACTCGGGACGTCTTGAACGTGAGGCAGACACGCTATTGTCTACGCTACCGAGGTGGGCCTACATGGAAACATATTTAGTTCTAGTATGTTGTGTTACAAATATTTCCTCTGGTAATTTGCAAACTTTACAGAGTAAAGGGTTTCATCTGTTGAAGAAATATACATTCCAAACTCTGTAACACATTTGTTCAGTTTTGTAATGCTCTCTTGTTTTCGGCATTTGTCTAATTGTGTACTGAACTGTAACTAAAAAACTAACTTTCGCTCTCAACATTTTTGTATTAACGGTGAGCTGATTGTGAATCCAAAACCATCCCTTATTTGATGTAACAAACAAATTCCTCAATTCCTAAAAAAATGTTAAATAGTTGAGTATGTACAATAATCAGGTAGTGAATTATTTGAACTTGGACACATAGTTGGTGTATAACCTTTATAAAGTAAAATCTACCTCAAGACAACAGCTACATTGGAACCAACATTTCTAATAATCACCACTAAACAAATATTAAATAATTGTAGCAATAGAGGAATTAAAAAAATTAATAAATGAATTCTGTAATATATGTACAATAAAATTATAAAACATCATAATAATGTAAAATAAGTATAAAGTGCAAAAAACACAAAATATAAATATTTCCATAATATTTAATAGATCATGAATATCATGATTTTTTTCACAGTCACCAATATAAAAAAGAGAGATATTTCACCATTTATCTGGGCTTTAGTTAAAAGCAAATAAATGGAGAGCTATAAGACTATGTGTGAGAACTGTTTGAAATTATTCCTTACTGATTCTTTGTTACAGAACTCGTATCCCTTTTTCAAGGAGAGTGCAGAAGCCTTCAGCTCTGCCAGTCACAATTACCCTCAGTGAGGTATATTTAGTACAACAGGAGAGGTGCTATGACTTAATCAGTGCTGTAATCAACATTTTTGGAAGATTGTCTCTGCATATGAGGTATGTTTAATAAAATTGCACAAATATATATACATACATATTAAGTGTACTTTCAAATTAAATTGCCTGTCTTTAAAGTTTATGCAAATTAACAGTCAAACACTGTAATTTACAGTAATATGAAACTCAAATGATTTTTATATTTTTGTGCAGGGAGTTGTTTAAGAACTTAGGAATTCTGTTGAGACTTCGCTGGTGTTACCAAGTTCTTCTTGTAAAGCAATAAGATCATACAATGCTCTCAGGAGACTCAAAAGATTTCTCAGAAGTAAAATGACGAGAGGCAACAGAACCCTGCTGACGTTTGCTGCATTGACAAAACAGAAGTTGGACAACTTAGAAACTTGTGATATAATGTACACTTTTATAAACTGTAACCGCCTGTGGTGCCGTATGTAGTAAAAGCAGGCATTAAACACTACACATTCATTCATTCATTCATTTATAAACTGTAATGAAAGGTAGAAACAAGTATTTGGAAAGATGTACATTTAAATAATTTTCAAGTCATCGTGAATCAATTTAATTTTAATCCCAAAATAAATGTAATAAATGTTACAAATAAATCTCAGGTTTCTAAGCGAAATGCGTACTTTTTTCCACAACTTATAGGATAAGCAGAAAGGTTGTACTTTGTAAGACACACTTAGATAAGCAGTTTTAACTATCTATGTCTGCTTATTTTGTACGAAGATGCTTATTTTTGCTTATTTTTTTATTTTAAACTGAGGAAACATTTTTACCAATATCTGAAATCTTAAAAGTGAATTTTTCACTCCTAGCCATTATTTGTCACTGATTCCATTTTTTATTAACTAATACAATTTTAACTTTAGTCTAATGTATAAGAAAGCAGTGCTGGCACGGAGCACCTACTGGGTATAGGTGTTCTGTGCGAAAGTTAGAGTCCTGGTGGGTACAGCCAGGATGTTGTGAAACTGCATAGTTACAAATACAAGAAAAACTTGCTGCCACCCCTCATGTGTTGTAATTTACAAGTACAGAGAAATATACTGAGGGCCCTCGATACCACCCCTGAGGAGTGCAGATTTTAAGTCCCAAGTATAGCAGCGTTGCCCACTCACATCTTGAGGAAAGGGAGGAGATACACTAGTTAGCAGCCTTAGTTGCATAAGCCAACTTTCCAGCTGGATGTGACAAGATGCTGACCATATCTCCTCCCCATACTGGTTAGATGACCGCCCACCTCTACCTTGCATAGTGTGTATGAGGCTGGCAGTCTGTTGGCAGGCCTTGGTCCACGGGTTGATTTGATTTTGATATATGATAAGTAAGGGAGGTATTGCATTCCTACCAAAACTTTGATATCAGGATTTCACGGAAAATAGGTTGCACATTTGTGTGTATGTGTGTGTGTATTTGTTTGTGTGTTTGTGTCTGTAAGTAGTATAATTAAAAAACAACAAAAAGGTAATTAAATACCAAAATTGGTATTAAAGTTCAGTAAGTTTTGTGCAGTACAAATATAGAATTTCTAGATTGCCCATTAATCACTGACTGCCTTTATATGAAACCTTTTTGTAAATTTCCTTTTTCTCAAAACTGGCCCTAATAATTTTAATTCAAATAACATGCTTTATATCATTTCATAAGAAATGAAATGTATATCTTGAATGTTTAGGAATGTGCTCAGAAGGTCTCTGCCTTATGAATGACTTTAGCAAAAACTGGTAGACAAAATCTTACTGCACAAAATATGTAGATTTTGTCAAAACACATAGTTTATTTGAAATATATTTGTATTACACTGTGATCCATTTTGGAAATAATTTTAGGAATGAAGATAAACTAAGAGTTTTACTTGGCAACAACCTTTATATCATGGAAAGAATATAATTTAACACTCCAGTGAAAAGCCTCAAAGTTTTGATAGGGTTATCTTTATTATTTTACACTCTGAGATTATGCCAGTGTTATTGCTAAAATATTTACACATAAAGACAGAGTGCTGTTTCACAATGGATTGTGGGAAGAAGTCTATTATTATTTGGCATATTCTTTGTCTTTTATGAAGGTTTCCTTCGCAGATATAAAAAATACGGGTAAAGTTTTATATCAGCGCAAACATGCATTAGCATCATGAACAAGAGGTCTAGAGCACAAATTAATATCAAATTCTCAAGTAAATTTTGGGAGTAGTTGCTGCATAGGGTGCTTTTTCATGTTATTAGTGGCAGTTAACAGAAAAACCACTTCGGTACGTAATGCAGATAACTGCACTATCAACAGATCACACCTGATACATGCACCACTGATGGCCCTACCCACTGCTTTTGCAAACGAAAGGAGTACAAGTTCTAAATAAAATAACCAGCAGGGTAGCTGCTGCATATGGTGCTTTTTCATGTTTTTAGTGGCATTTAACAGAAAATCCACTTCAATAGGTAATGCAGATAACTGCATTATCAACTGATCACACCTGTTGTATGCACTACTGCTGATCCTACCCACTGCTTTTGAAAACTAGAGAAACAAACGAAAGGAGTGTTAGTTTTAAATAAAATAACCAGCATTTTTAGTAATCTTTTCATCTTAGAAAGAAGGCCATTAAACACATAGGTAACTTTATGCAAAACCTTCACTCCTATAAGTTTGTCTTATTTATCTGTTACAATATTGAGATTATTATTTTTAATGTTCTAAAATACATTTAATACATTTGCAATAAGGTGGGAAATTAGGATAGGCTGCAGTTTACTATTATGCAATGCTATGCTTTCTATACTATAGTTTATCATTTTTTAATTTAAAAGCTGTTAACCCACAATACAATATGATATTTATTAACCACAGGAATTCATACAGAATTATAGACATTGTCAATACAGTTAAGAGTATTTTACAATATTTACAATTCATCTATGAGGTATTTTCAATCTAAAGTTTACAAATAATTTACACAACTTACTATTCACACTTGGAAACATTAGGACACTTGAGTACAATAAAACATCAACTCCGTTATGAATATTTATGCAGACACTGTCTCTACTATTACACTTAATTTTAATGCTTTGGCCAGTTAAAATTCTTCATTGATGAGTCTTCCAATATCAGACACATGAAAAAAGAATAGAAATAAAATATATTAGTGTAATTATGTACAACAAACTGACATATACTGAGTAAAACTGATTTTTCTTATAGAAATTATGTAGCTCTGCCTTAAACTTATTTAGAGAGGGAACGTTTTATAATTGATTTGGCAAGTGGTTGTATAGCTTTAAACCCATGTATTTGACAGAAGTCTCAAATAGTTTTTTTTTTTTTTAGGTGTGTAATTTGTCTTTATTATGTGTTATGGTTGTGTATTTCAGCATTTGTGACATAGTTCATAGTATAAGTCTTCATGCAAATCAATAATTGTTTTATATACAAACTTTTTAAGGTCAGGATATTCAAATCTCTGAAATGATTTCTGCAGCTTTCCATTTTTGGAATAACAACCATAAATCATAATGCTTTCTTGTATAGCTTAAATATCATCTTACTATTTGTAAGTAAGACAGTACCATTATTGATTTACATTCTACATTGTACAATTAATATAAGCATTCAGGCTTATTAAAATACAATATAATAAATTAACACATGTATTGAAAAATAAATTAAGTACATTACAAAGCATAACAAAATTAATCCGATAAAAAGAAATTTAAGTAAGCCATTAACTTCAGTGCCGCAAACTTGAGCAAAATATGTCACACCATGATCATTGGATGCAGATTTACCAAAGTTTACACACATTTAGTTACTGGTTGTATGTTATCCAAACATAAACTGTGCAGTAGAAATATCATTAGCAGTTTTTGAATATTTTAATTTTAACCTTCTTTTGTATAAAGTCTTTATTAAAACCATTAATTAAAGCAGTATTAATAATATGTTCATATTCTCTATTAATTTCTCTTTATTCAGGGGTGTATTTATTAATCTATAACTCAAACTATTAAAAACAACAAATTTATGTGAAAAAGGGTTAAAACTTTTATTTTATTTTTTATGTAATTATCAATGAGTAGAAAATAAAAAATAATAGTTTTAACCCTATTTCACATAAATTTGTTGTTTTAATAGTTTGATTTATAGATTAATAAATATACCCCTGAATAAAGTGGAATTTAATAGAGAATATGAACATATTGTTAATACTGCTTTAATTAATGGTTTTAATACAGACTTTATACATAAAAAATTGAACAAATGAAATATGAAAAAAACTACTATTACTTTGAGTCAAACTCCATTTATTGCTGGTATTTACCTAGAACGCGTTTCGTCAGGATCTTCCTATCATCAGCTGTTATCAACTAATGGATGTTAGTTTGGTAAACTCCTTGTAGGTGATAGGTGTGTCTCTGTTAGAATCCTGATGAACTTGAAGTTTGGCTTCGCTTCAAAGGTAGTGTCCAAATTAAACAATTTTCTTTCATACTTCTTTATGAAGAATTTTTCCCTCATGGCTAATGCACCTGGGCCTTGGACACTTTTTAATAAGTGGAGTTCTCGTTCTGTATCATGATTTTCCTTCCAAAAATGGTACACTACCGCTGATTTATCTATTTCTTTGTTCCTGATGTTCCTAAAATGCTCTTTAGGCTTAATGTTTAAGTTCCTTTTAGTTATTTCAGTGTTAAGGTTGTCACAGTCTTTGCAGTTTATCTGGTACACACCTGATTTTTTGTCTGTGGTTATCTCGTTTGTATTATGCGATTTCAAAAGGTGTTGCACACTAAATTTGTTCTGTGGGGCCAAAGTAATATTGTGCTCTTTGAAGACTTTTTGGAAAAGGTGTGTATCTCTGAGATGATATGTAAATTTTCTGTATGAAGTTTTATTGCCTATTGGGGAAAGAGTAGTTATTCGTTTGCATCATTGCTGTCTTTTGAATTAATCAATTTTCTTTTTAACCAGTTCAGCGCTGAATACTTTGTATTCTGCAATGTGAATGATATTATTGTACTCTTTGATATATTCCAACTTGTTTAAAGGTTCATTAACCAGCCTGTAAGTTAAACTGTTGATAACAGCATGCTTGTGTTGTTTTGGGTTAATGATATTTCTATCCTTAAAAAATAAAAGATGAAATAAAATTTTTAAAATATTTACTTACCATTGGTTTAATAACATTTTCAAAATATTTTTAGTTCCTCAAAATAAATACAGTATTAAAAATGTACTACATTTCTCTAAAAAGATAAAATTTCTAATAATAAAAACTCTGGTATTTATCAGTTTAATTGTTTAGATTGTGATAGAGTTTATATTGGAAGGACAAACTGTAATTTGGAATCCAGAACGAAAGAATATTTTCTTAACATTAAGTATAAAGAGACTGATACATCGGCTGTAGCAGATCATTTTTGGTCGTTTAACCATGAAATAAATCCTGAATTTAAATTATTAAAACAATTAAATGGCCTCATAGATTTAATGGTTTGGGAAAAATTATTTATTTTAAAAAATAAACATCGCGTAATGAATTTTGAAGTACTGTTATGTTAGGGTTGGTTATACATGAGGGGGTAGAAGGATCGAAAACATTCTCTGACAGTAACAAAAGCTTCAGAGCCTGGCGCTCCGCCATCTGTTACGTTAGGGTTGGTTGTTGAAAAGGGGGTGTACAAGCCACCTGGTAACTAGGGGTGTAGCTAGAAGAATGGGGGAACAGATGGTAGGACAAAATAGTAATGCAAGCTAGGAGCTAGGAGGTAGAGGATAGAACTCCAGAGACAGGGCCAATATGTTTACTGGATACTAATTCTGATTGACAGTACAAATGGGTTACAAACCATTTCCTTAGCCCTGAAGGGGCTTAGGGGTGAAAGTAGAGATACTGCAACATATCACTGATTTCTGAGAGCTTACCTTAATGGTGCTGTGTTTCATGTATGGCTGTGGATACATGGCGTCGCCATCATTTGAGGGCGGCATGGCATGAGCTGACCCTGGACTGCACTGTCCCCAACAACTAACTTGTCCTGAACTGACTGACTGACTGACTGACTCATATTCAGCTGACTGACCCCCAAGGTTGGACTCAGAGATCTTAAATATGTGGGTGATCTATGTCGTTACTGCATCGACTCGGCATTACGTTGATGGTCCCAAATTAAAACACTATGTAGCCATCTCCCAATCATTAAGTCAAACTGATGTAACCATACGTCATAGTTCTAAATATATGTGTGGTCTTCTGGTGTTAAACACATGCGAGCAGTATGCCAGCTCAGCAAAATTCCGAACTTCAAAACATGTGAATAAGACAAGTGCTCAGAGTGAGCCTTGGTCCTAAAATTCTAAAGTTTGATAGTTTCCTAATTATTCCTCAGTCATATATGTAACAATACCGGCAGTTGATTCTGTTTTTAAGTTTACTTCATTTTCAGATTTTGGTAGTACTAGGAAAAACATAGTGACATCTAGCCATTGTAACATTGACAACAAGATTGTTTGAGCTGATGATGTGAATAAGATTTCATAAAATTGTGATCCTCATCAATTAATAAGAAAATTTTCATCATTTTCTTTTAAGATAAGTAAAGTTTTATGTTACAAACTGTTATATTTTATAGTATTTATTGCTTCACTGTAGTTAGCTTTGGGTTTTATGTATTTAAGATTGATGTCAATTATTTATCAGATGAACAAGAGAACTATCGCTGTGCTAATACCTGTATTTGCTATAGAGTTTGATGGCATCATTCTCTCTGTGGGGCCTGTGTGCCAAAAGTCTGCTGTGGAGTAGAACCATTACATCCAAAACTGAAGCCTGAAAAGTGTTGCATGTGACCACTTGCAAGCAGCTGCAGGACAAATCTCATGAGCTCTGTGCCGGCGCTCCTTACGTATGCCATGTGTAGACTGCTACCACAGGCATAAAGAGTCCCTCCCATCCAATGCTGTGTTATTATGCCTATATGTTGCTATGTATTCTGGACACAATTTTGGGTACTCCCAGCTATACTCTGCACCTGATTTTTAGCACATGTGCTCCACATACAGCACAGATGATGCCATCAAACACTAAAGCGAATACAGGTATGAGTTCAGTGATAGTTCCCTTGTGAGAATATGTATAGGAGGCAAACTTTATTAGGTAAAAAATTATGATTATGAAATATACAGTTTATATTAAACATGATAAATAGATGTACGAGGGCTGTTCAGTAAAGAATGATCACAGTTTTTTTTGACAATGTACCTTTACTCATCCTCATAATTTTGCTGGTCCTTCTCAAAATAGTCTCCCCTGAATGCGATGTACTTGTCTCAGTGTTTCTGCCAGTCTTCCAAGACATGCTGGAAACCATTTTTGAGAGATCCTTCAAAATCCCCTCCGCAGCCTTCACCACTGCTTCTGATGATGGATAATGCCACCCACGAAGGCGTTTCTTCAAGTTAGGGAATAGAAAAGTCACATGGGGCCAAATCCAGACTATAGGGAGGGTAAGGGATGCACTTGATGTTGATTTTTACGAGATATTCAGCAACAACATTGCCAATATGCGACCGCACATTATCGTGGTGCAGCATTCACTCTGCTTCACGGAAATGTGGTCTTTTGTGCCTGATATGGACTTGCAATGTTTTCAGGACATCCCTGTAGTATTGTCCAGTTATTGATGTGTGTGCAGGTACAACATGCTGATAAAACATTCCTTGAATATCAAAGAATAAGATATCTAGTTGATGATGGAGGCAAAGTCTCTGAAACATGTTCCGGGAAAATTTAAATATATTAATTAACACAACACTTCAACACTTCCATGAAAGAATTTAAATGTTTGTTTAGTGTCATTAATCGACTCCCTTTAAATTTAATATATTGCATTGCTTTGTATTTATTTTTAACCTCTTTTATACAATGTTTAGGATGTCCAAAGGTCATAATGTTGAAGGAGAATCTATAGATATTTTTATACTGATGATCATTCAACCAATATGGGGAGAAATGTGGTTAGCATCTTATCACCCCTAGCCAGAAAGTTAGCTTTCTAGACCAGGGTTTGCTACCTAGCTTAGCTCCTCAATTTGCTTATAGTTAATAGGAAAATTTCAGTTGATGAATACAGTTTACAAGTAAAACTCCTTCATACCTAATCTTAACGAATCTAAAATTATGCCTTTAGGAGACCATTACATTCGACACCTAGTTTTTGTGTAATCAACCCACATTATTTTAAATTTCCTTATTGAATTTTTCTTTGACTACCATGATCCATTTCTCTTCTAAATATTCTTGAATAATTTTAATTCTTTAGTCCCTGTATCACTCAACATCTTAATTGCAAATTAGAAAGATAACTTTCCTTATGACCATTTGACCTTTGTTCCAATTTGCATCCCATATATTCTCTCTCTGGCTCCTGCTCCTTGTACATAACACATTCATGCTCATCTTCTCTAAAAACTTCTACAATTATGGGTGCATTATAAGTTGGAGATTGACAGGAAGGAGTGGGGAAGGAGAGGGGATAGCACCGTTGCCACTTTACCGTTCCTCTCCACGTGCTCGGCAACGAAGATGGCGGTTAGAGGGGAGAAGGACGTTCGGTTGCGGTAATGAACATGCACATATTCCTAGAAATTTGCATACTGCAGTATTAATCAGAAGACTGCCGTAAGACTGTCTACACGTTTAAGTGAGCAGTTACTTAATTACAGCATACGAAATCTTTGGAATGAACAAATAATAAATGGTTAGCTACAGTTAATATTTAGAGAAACAAAAGTGCCATACCGGCACAGAATTATGCATTCTATTCCAACGGGAATATGCTGCTTATCTCAGAGTCGCTGCTGTCATTGGTACTGCTTTTCTGATTGTCGTCTTCGTCGCCGTACTGCAATCTCCCACAGAAATTGTGAGTTCTTCCACTTTCTTCGAAAATGCCTTCGTTTTCCCATGCTGGCACTATAACTTTTTGTGACAAACAGCATCTTCCCAATTTTTAGCACATATTTTTGCTGTTGCTTCTTGTGATAGTCTTGTAACCGATGTTATAGTGAAATCGGTATTGTTGCGCACTACATATCTCTTTATTTGGGCCCAAATCAACTCTATTGCATTAAAATGGCAATGGCAGGGAGGAAGTCTAATAATTTTTTGGCCCTTTTCTGCAGGAATTTCATTAAATATATATTTTGGGAACTGCGGTTTGCTTTTACCAGTTCAAGCAATTAATACTTTTTTAAATGGTCTTGAACACACACATAATTTCCCTTACTTGTCCTTTAATTGGGATTCCGTACCCAAAAACATTTCTTGTGGTCTTCACAGAAAATATCTTTGTCTGTTTCTGTAGCACAAGTGTTTGTGGCAGCCATTGGTAACGATAATTAGCTAAATATTAAAGTTCCACTGAAACACTGAAGTTGATCACTGAAACACATGAATTATGTTGCAAAAATGTAAAACTGTTTACACCCAGTAAAACATTTACTACTTGAAGCAGTACACTCTTAGTTTGGCAGTGATGGCAGGGAGAAATACCCTAAGTACCGTAAGGGTTATTCAGGTTAGAACTGGACCGGACCAAGGCACAAGGGTTGTTCATTAAACTGAAAAGGTTGGTCATTAACCCAGAAAGCCTCATAAGATATTCCTAGAAACTAAATCCACACCTGTTCCCTTCCAACAATGCATACAGTCTTATACTAAAGGGCAACAAACGACGACGGTATTGTGATACCGCTGATTCATAAATGAAACAATAGTAGTAGTGTCTGCTTATTTCAAACCTCAACATGCCGATAGACTAGCGTCATGCATGAAGCACGTGGTGTAGTGCGATAGAGTTCGCAACGTAGGATGAGCATGGCGGGTTACTATGGTAATAGTTTACTTTTGATTGGTGGAATGTTGGTTGTTGGGTGACCGCAATGACGTGTCAGTGACGTGTTTATCCCCTCTCCTTGTTTTCGCAGCTGAATAGCACATGGAGGCAAAATGCCAATCACCAACTTACGATGCGACAATTATAGTTGCTGATCTTCCCTTCTCAGCTTTGCTACAGTAATCCACATAATTCTCTCCCCATATTTTTAATTCTACATAATTTTATGTAATCTGTACATCTGTACTGCACGGAGGAAGTACTTCACCGCATCGACACCGGGGACACCCGGCCTATTCGGCAACCACATAGACACGTTCCGCTGGTGAAGCAAGGGGCGGTACGAGACATGCTGGGGGACATGAGATCCAGGGGAGTGATTGAAGAGTCTGACAGCTCTTGGCATTCCCCTGTAGTCTTGGTGACGAAGAAGAACGGCGACGTGCGCTTCTGCGTAGACTACAGAAAGCAGAACGCTGTCACCCGGAAGGACTGTTTTCCCTTACCCCGGATTAACGACACCCTGGACATGCTAGCTGGTGCACAGTGGTTCTCGACCCTGGACCTGAAGTCGGGCTACTGGCAGGTAGCTCTAGACCCGATAGACAAAGAGAAGACTGCATTCTCGATGGGCCAAGGGCTCTGGCAGTTCACGGTTATGCCCTTTGGCCTCTGCAACGCACCAGCTACCTTCCAACGCCTCATGGAGTCAGTGATCAGAGGGCTGACTTACGATGCCTGCCTGCTATATCTGGACGACATCATCATCGTCGGGAAGACTTTTGAAGATCACCTTGAGAATCTGAGTAAGGTGCTACAGAGACTGCAGGCGACCAACTTGAAGCTGAACGCGAAGAAGTGCCAGCTCTTCCGCAAGGAAGTTAACTACTTGGGTCACATAGTCTCAGCAACCGGAGTGGCCACAGACCCGGAGAAGACAAAGGCTGTGATAGATTGGCCTCGCCCAAGGGATAAGAAAGAGCTGCGCAGTTTCCTGGGGCTGTGCAGTTATTACCGCCGCTTCATAAAGGGGTTCTACAACATCGCCAAACCGCTCACCCGCCTGACAGAGAAACACCGGCCTGGACGGAGGACGCCGAAAACGCTTTCCAGCACCTGAAGGAAACCCTGTGCAGTGCTCCAATTTTGGGTTTCCCACAACTGGGTGGCGCCTTCATTGTGGACACCGACACCAGCGACCATTGCATTGGAGGTGTCCTATCGCAGATCCAGGACGGCCATGAGCGGGTGATAGCCTACTACAGCAAGACAGTATCCAAGGCAGAGAAGAACTACTGCGTCACCCGACGGGAGTTACTGGCGGTAGTAAAGACATTGGAGCACTTCCACAAGTACCTGTACGGTCAGCCATTCCACCTGAGGACTGACCATTCCGCCCTAACCTGGCTATTGAGCTTTAAGAACCTGGAAGGCTAGACAGCACGTTGGGTCCAGAGGCTGCAGGAGTACGACTTCATCTCGGAACATCGTAGAGGGAAGAGCCACGGTAACGCTGACGCCATGTCCCGAAGACCCTGTCCAGAAGAGTGCGGCCAGTGTACAAGAGTGGAGGAGAAGGAGCATGCCGCAGCAGTCTGAGTAGTCACGGCAGTGCCTGCGGATGGCTGGGATAGCGCAGGCCTGAGGAGGGAGCAGCTGGCGGACGCAGACTTGGGGCCACTCTTAAGGGAAGTGGAGGCAGGGACGAGACCAACCTGGGAGGACATTGCACCGAGGAGCGCCACCTACAAGTCGTACTGGGTCCAATGGGACTCGTTGAAGACCAGAGAGGGCGTGCTGTTCCGGGTATGGGAATCACCCGATGGGAAGACGCAGAGAGAACAGTTGGTACTTCCCCGGAGTAAGGTACCGGAAGTCTTGGAAGAAGTGTACGCCGGTACTTCAGGAGGACACCTGGGAGCGAACCGAACGATTGACAAACTACAGCAGCGCTACTATTGGCTGAGGCTCCGAGCAGATGCTGAGAGATGGTGCCGTCAGTGTCACGTGTGCGCGGCGAGTCGCGGCCCCCAGACTAGGAGCCGGGGTTGCATGCAGCAGTACAACGTCAGAGTACCATTCGAACGGCTCGCCGTTGACATTGCTGGACCGTTCCCAGTTTCCGACCGCGGCAACAAGTACCTAATGGTGGTCGTGGACTACTTCACCAAGTGGCCGGAGGTGTATGCCATCCCAAACCAAGAGGCAAAGACAATCACAGACTACCTCGTGGAGCAAGTGTTCTGTCGATTTGGGGTGCCGTTAGAGCTACACAGTGACCAGGGTACCAACTTTGAGTCCAACCTAATGAAGGAGGCACTACAAAGGCTTGGGGTGAACAAGACTCGCACTACGCCTCTACATCCCCAATCGGATGGCATGGTCGAAAGGTACATCAAGACCTTAGAGGAACACCTGAGGAAGGTCGTTGCCAGCCATCAGCGAGACTGGGACGTCAAGATGCCACTGTTCTTGCTGGCCTACCGCTCGTCTACACACGGCACAACTGGGATGATGCCAGGCAGCTTAATGTTCGGCCGAGAGTTACGCCTCCCTGGTGACCTGGCTTTTGGAAGCCCTTCGGAAGCGAAACAGCCAGCGACTGAGTATTAGGAGAACTTGGTGGACCATCTCCACGACATGCATGAGATGGCTCGCCAGAACATCCAGAAGACGAGCGACCGCATGAAGACCAGGTATGACAGGCAAGCCAACAGCCAAGGGTTCCAGCAAGGTGACCTGGTCTGGTTGTACCGTCCTACCCGGACCAAGGGACGCTGCCCGAAGCTCCAGCAGCCATGGCAAGGACCGTACCGGCTGGTGAAGAGGATTAACGACGTGGTCTACCGCATTCAGAAGGTCCCCCGAGGGAAGATGTTGGTGGTACACCTAGATCGCCTGGCACGCTACGATGGTGCTGTATGGGACGACCAGCTTTGAGGAGGGAGCAGTGTCACTTGAACATCGGAACACCCTATAGAGTAGGCAAGCAGGAGACGGTCAGCGTTCGCCCCGCCCCCTCGTTTGTCTTATAGCGTTAAGGAGGGATGGCTGGGACAAAAAAAACAGCACTGCGCCGTCTCTTTCTGTTCCACCTGTGTTCTCGAACTTACGGGATATTTCATCTAATCGAGAACCTTCCAGATCGGCAAGCGGACCCTATATAAGCAACATGTCGTGCAAGAGGAGTTAGTCACTGCTTGACGAGCTAGCGGACGTACAAGAAGTCTGCATGCGTGCAACGGAAGAATTTACGTAATTGTGAGCGTACAGTGGAACTTTAACGGACGAACTGGTGAACTGTAATTGTGTGCATTACGTAATTCTGTGTAATTGGCAAGTGTTAAACTGTAAGTCGGTGGAAATAAAGAACATCGTTGAGTTTGTGTAATTGGACTTTTTATTTCACGAACCCACAAAGTCACAATATGGTTATTTATTTAAGTGAAAAATATGTCAATTAATATAAAAAGGCTTCTCACAGTTATGTGGTGGAAGGGAATGATCGCTTCAGACCTTTCCTTTCATGTGTTGACATATCCTCTCTTATTAGAAACCAGCAGTAGTCACTTGCCATTGATGAGTTCCATCTGCCTTTATAACGTTCTTCCATTTGCAAGATGTCTTGGTGAAAACATTCTCCTTGTTCATCACTTATTGCACCTAAATTTTCTAGAAAAAAATCCAAATGGGTATAAAGGAAGTGAATTTTAAGAGACATCCTACACCCCAATTTCTGATATGTTTGAAGAAGATTCTGTACCAGAAGTTAATATGCATCCTTTTGGTCACCAAGGAAGCCATGAACAACCCCTTTAAATGACCTCCATACTTCAAGGTCGTTTGCATTTAATTTTGTATCAAAACATTTGTCACTGATGAATTTTCTGATTTGAGGTCCAATGAATATTCCGTCTTTTAATTTGGTGTCACTCAGACCAGAGAAAACAGTTGTAAGATCTCAGAAACTTCTTGAGATTAATTTTGTCCTCACTGTTACTAAATTCCTCCAAACACATATACAGTTGTAAGATGTTTCAAACCCTCACTGTTGTTGTCCATGACCTTCACAAAGTTCTTCATCAGCCCTAATTTAATATCTGAAGGTGGAAAAAACACCTTCTGTGGGTCAACCAATGGTTTAAATGATACATTTTGTTGCCCCAGAATGAATTGGTCTCTTCTTATCCACTCCTTAACTTTATAGTCCTTTTTCCTATCACAACTGTCCCAAAGGCAGAGTTAACATGGAAATTTGGTAAATCCGCTTTGCATTCACATTTAAAGACCAATCACTTTAAGGTCCTCGCAAATACACCAGCAGTGGTCTTCATATTTTATGTCTTGAAGAATGAGGCACATAGTTCCGTAAGTTTCTCTCATTGCCACAGCATATGCCGTAGGTACAGAGGGCAGCTCCTCATTGCCATTATGTAGTAATGCTGCCTTCAAACTTATTTTAGAACTATCAATAAATAGGCGTCACTCTTCAGCTTTATGTGTGATACCTAATTTCAATATTAATCCACTCACATCACTGAAACAGAAACCACTATCTGTGGTTGTGAAATACTGCAAGAAATCGCTATTTCTGTTCCTGAACACTGTCATCCTACTATCTTTAACAGCTTCCATTGTTGAAGACGAGATCCAAGAAGTTCAGCTAACTGGTTGTGTAGATATAAATCTTGTACCAGATCATTGAGTTTCACCTGTGTAATTAAATGTGGCTTTTCCACTTCTTCTTCTGGAATATAAGGAGCATCCCTGGATGTAGATGGTTGTACTGCTTCATCAGATGAAGATCTGTTGGGTTCAGATAGTTCTTGCCATTAAAGATGGTGGCATCCGTGCCAAATACAGATTTGGGGAAGATGCATAGTGTGTGGAAATCTAAGCGTGCTGAGAACATAATGCTTATATGAGATCACCTAAAAATTATGAAACCATGCGTGATAGGAAAAATCTGAATGTATTTTCGCAATAGCACACCGAACTTAGTGTAAGTGAGTATTTCGCTTGCCTGCATATTTTTGTGTGTTTATTAGTGTAATTTCAAGCAAGCTTGCATTAAAGAGGACCAAATCTTAACATGGTCATTACTAATATATTGGTATTTTATTTATTTGTATAAGGAAAATTATTTGAGCTAAAAATATGGGGTTTTTACGGTTATGTTAGAGACATTACTCTCTACCTTCATTGTGGATCACTTTTTGCAAAATATGAATTTTTATCTTAGCGCAGATAGTATTGCTTAGAGATGGATTCAGCTGGCACTTGTCACACACAAATATGACAATGCAATATGAATGCAATATGACAACACGCAGGACTCCGATTGGTTGCTTACCTAGTAGCATACAAGCAAAAACATCATCCCATTTGAAACACATAATAATATCTAAGATTACCCTTAAAATTGGATATATTATTTGTATTAATTTCATGACAGTACTTCACTGCTATTTTAGTACATATTAAATAAAATATGTTTTATTGTTCCAGGCTACAGACACATTTATCTCTTAGATTATAACAGAAGCTTGGTCTCCCCTGCAACGTTGTTTGTCCATGTTTCCATTAAATGAAGAGGAGGGAGTACCAACAATGTGTAAGACAGTGGCGGCAGTCTATATGCTAAGTCACGATACTGTAATTGTATGTGTATATGTATGTATGTATGTTCTATGTTGTACCAAGTAACGCACAACTCCAATGATGGAGCAAAAATTAAGCCTCTCTTTATGTTTGTTCGCTGTAAAAGCTCAATACAGCTATTTTCAGCTTTTTGGAAGACTGAAACTCAGTTAAATTTGTATCACCCATTTTGTAATTTTTTATTCATTTATTTTAGACTACTTTAATAATGAAGCCTTTTATGACCATAATAATTCAAGAACAACCAGGTAGCATTAAGTTACAGTACATGGCATCATAAGAGATGCACAGTCCGGTGCACGGAAATGTTGCAATTCTCTTGGTATCTTTTGGTGTGTTACTCTATATAATGTTGGCATAACCGTTTCACCATTCGTGTTCTACACCAGTCCTGGCTGTGCCAAACTCTTATTGGTTTATATCAGTCCAATAACACAAGCAATGACCGATTAACAAGGCGCATAGCCGAGGTGCATAGTGCAAGGGGAGGAGTAAGGAGAAATGTAACCTTAGTAGAACGATTGTCAACATCACCTCCTTGCTGTGTCCGTCGCTCATTGGTTTGATGTCATAACTTTCTGATGATGTTTCGGGAACCAGTCAAGGGGTGAGTTACATGAAACAGCTTTTTGAATATATTGTCCTCTATGCTATGCATTCCATTTGAAATAAGCAAACGATATGGATAACAAGGAGGAAGTAATTGCTGCAAGGACTGGGGAACTACATATATAGAGTATCTCCATGAATTATACTGGTGGAAGTAATACCAAGAACAGGGATACTGGACACACAAGCTAGTTATGGCACTTTATTATAAACATACAGTGGCTGCAATAGAAATCTTTACATGGTAATAAAAACAAAAAAACACTGGCTTTACATGGTTTTATTTTGAACTTATCCGTACATTTGGTACTTGGTCATACTTCCCTTAACTTGTATAACCTTCATGAGTCTCCTGGGCATCGAACTGCTAGATTTTCAAAATATTTTTTGTCCATTTCCGCCCATAACTTCTTCAATGCCTCCTGCAGCTCCTTAATATTTGATGGTTGCAGCTCTTTTATTTTATTTTTCATTTAATTCCAAGAAATTTTCTATTGGATTTAGGTCAGGAGAATTACCAGGCCTATCAAGTACAGGTGTATTATTGTCTTTTAGAAACTTCTGAACCATCTTTGTTCTGTGAGCAGGGCCACCATCATGCATAAAGAAGCAACACTAATGAATTGGCCAAAATGTGACCAAATGCTCTTGCAACACTTCTAAATACTTACCTCCCTTCATGTTGCATTTTTAGGGAGAAAGTACAAGCCACCTCTACCACAATTACTACACTTTCTGGATGTTTAACAATTTTGACCGTAAACTTTGGATCATACCGTGACACATTTTTTGGACTTTCCTCTGACAAATTTGAAAGTTCTTTCATCAGAAAACATTACGTTGCACCAGTCCTCTGACGTCCATTGCTGATATGTTTTGCAGAAATGTACTTTTTTCTTCATCATAGCTTCAGTTAGAAGAGGCTTCTTGGCAGCACACCAAATTTGTAAACCTAAGTGTTTTTGAAGGCGATGCTGAATAGTTCAGATTGCAACACTTTTAAGCAGTTCTGGATGATTCTCTTTTAAACCTGCTGCTGTAATCCATGGATTAACTATCACTTCATGTTTTAGAAGGTCATCAGTCCTTGAAGAAGTCTTACTTTTACCACCTGAGCCTGTTTTTTTGAGTTGGTGTAGTGCCACATGGCAAAGGTGCAGCTGCATGTTTTAGGTCGTAAATGGCTTGTCTGGAAACCTTTAGATCAGCAGCTATACGAATTACAGAGGTACCTACCTCTAACAGAGTTAAAGTACGAGTCTTCTCTTCACAAGCGAGCTTCTTACGTCCCACTTTGTGTATTGGATGCAGAAATACACACCTTCAAAAACAGCACTGAGATAAAAAATCGGATAACAACAACGCACAATAAACAACTTGCTATATGCAAATACCAGAGGCAGACTGAAACCTCTGGTGCTAATGAAAGGAAGTTGCTGCCGTACACTCGAGAATCACGTGATTTGCAGCTCCGCCTGCCTTTTTTTTGTAGTGGTGAGAGAAGGACAAACTGAGCGCATTATCTATGTAAAGATTTTCCTTGCGTTTAAAATGTAAAGATTTCCATTGTGGTGGCTGTATAATGTGTTCAATTGGCACTAAATGTCTACAACAATAAAGTCAACACATATTATAATAGTGCCCCATTTTACAGGTAGCGAAGGGCATTGGGTATCCATGTGATGAAAACATGCTTTTGTATGCTCTGTGTATTTTGTGTAGATAGAGCTTAAGTTACAGCTTTAAATTATTTTGTAATGAAATGAGATGAATCGAAATAAATATGTGCAATGTGGAGTATGAGTGTATGAGTATGTGCAATATGAGTTCAAGTTAATACACATAATAAAACAGATAAATCTGTCCCAACCCTCATTCCCTTCCCAAGAAAACTGCGCAAACCTGAGAAGGTTCATTATTCGAAAAGGACAGGCAATTTGCTCCTGTCCTCAATAACCTCAGATAAAATAAGTAAAGTCAGAAGAGACGCATTCTGAATTATATGTTTCAATGTAGCTTAAACTGTCTGGGCTTCTGGTTGACCTCCTCCATTGCGAACAAAGAGCAGGCGCATGCCTTCCTATTACTGACAGGGATTTGAACTGGGGGCATGGTGCCAATCACCTACCAACATAAACAGCTGTTCGGCATACCGGAAAGTTTCCATGCATCGGACTGTACATTATATAAGTGGATGAGTGTAATTTGTGTCAGCTTTAATGTTGCTACTAACAAAAATAGGTTATTTCAGTTATTTTATGAATAAAATGATTAATTTCTATTTTAAATTGCTCAACTGCAACTAGCAGATGATAAAGACACAGTAAAATTACTCTATTTTGTAAGCTTTTTTGTAGAACTAGCTTTGTTGTTTTGTCATGATTGTTGCTGTGATCTACAGCACAGAAGCATATTTTATAAAATGTATGTATGTATGTACTAAACGTCAATAAAAGAGCTTAAGCTTCTTGACATCTTTCTATTATTTTCTATAAAATGTTTGATATAAAGCTGCTTTTTTTTAATTCTCATAAGCAGTTTACTGCACATTTCATGTGAAAGGTACATAACACTTTTTACAATCTTAAAAGCTTATAAATAAGAATATTCTGGATGTTTTCTGTAAGCAAACATGAATATCAAGTTACTTATATTACTTTCCTAGGAGAAACTTTCTTTTGTGCGATGCAAGAATATTTTCTAAGTCCAATGGTGCAAGCAGACAACCTGCAGTCCTTGCGTTGCAGCCAACACAAGAAGGATATGTAACACTTGTAGCCAACCTCTGCAAAAATTCCCTAGACATCTGTCCTACAGCGGTGCAAAAGGACATGTGGATGCGATTAGCAGGGATAAGTTTTGGAAAATACTGACCATGTTTCCTCTCAGGTTTTATTGCTTTACAAAAGTAGGCTTGCTGTCCAGCAAAAGTGCCGATTGTACTGTTAGAAGTGAAGGCTGTTTGTTCCGTGCATTCTTCAAATATTTAAGATTCATTCAGTACGTTGTTGAAAATCGGAAAATGGCTTGACAAATCAGTAAAATGTTTGAGCTTGCTGACTGGTTTGGCTACTGCCGCAAATTGTGCCGATTTTACCAACAAATGTTAAAATAGACGTTAACAAATGTAACGTAAAAATTGTCACAGCACTAACACTAATATTAAATTTATTTAGGTATTACTTTGTGTTAGTTTGCTAGATAGTATAATTTAGGGACAAGTAAGATTGTTGGCAGCATTGCGTTCAGTGGAGAAACCAGGATAGTTTGGCTGCATTGAATTCTTCAATATGGCTACATATGCAGTAAGGAAATAAACAAACAATTAATAACATTAAAAGAATGCCCTCCAGCACAAAATTGCACTGAAAAGTAAAGAAATGATATTAAAATTCATGGTTGTATATAAAAACATCAAAAAGTGTGAAGGACTTAGAAAAAAATTGCCACGTCACATATTACAAAGAAGAGCCCTTTCCTTTCCTATTTATGTGTTTACTATTTACAGAACTATGGGTTAGGCATATCTATAACAGTCATTTATACAGAGCGGTTCAGGTGAGCCCAACAAGCTCTTATTATTACCAGGGAATGGCATCTGCTACAGTCTCTCTCCCTCTCTGCCATCAAGGACACAGCATATGGTCACATTTCAACTGATAACTGCTATTTAGCTGCCTATGGATGCTGTTGATATGTTATTAATGTACATCTTAGTTTATTGATTATGTAATACTTATGATGCATATATAAGTAATGCCAAACAATTTGGCATCTGTAGTTTTCAAATAGCAAACCAAGGAGCAAGTCACTCATTTATGATGCTTCCCATCTAACTCACACCCTGACTCTTAGTTCTGCTCTAGCAATAGGTAGGTAAAATCAGTATGTGCAGAAAGTTGATCCCCTGACACTGATATACACAGCCTTATCACTATCAGTTATACAGGATGTTACAAAAAGGTACGGTTAAACTTTCAGGAAACATTCCTCACACACAAAGAAAGAAAATATGTTATGTGGACATGTGACCGGAAACGCTAAATTTCCATGTTAGAGCTCATTTTGGTATTTCTCTTAAAATGTAAATTGAAATCATTCGTGCAGACAATTGTCAAAATACCCCATTGTGGTTCATGCACGATGGAGCTCCTGCACATTTCAGTCAAAGTGTTCGTACGCTTCTCAACAACAGATTCGGTGACCAATAGATTGGTAGAGGCGGACCAATTCCATGGCCTCCACGCTCTCCTGACCTCAACCCTCTTGACTTTCATTTATTGGGGCATTTGAAAGCTCTTGTCTACACAACCCAGGTATCGTATTGTGGACGGCTGTTCTCCAGGGCTGCATCAGCGCATCAGGGATTCCATGCGACGGAGGATGGATGCATGTAACCTCGCTAACGGAGGACATTTTGAACATTTCCTGTAATAAAGTGTTTGAAGTCTCGCTGGTACGTTCTGTTGTGTGTTTCCATTCCATGATTAATGTGATTTGAAGAGAAGTATTAAAATGAGCTCTAACATGGAAATTAAGCGTTTCCGGACACATGTCCGCATAACATATTTTCTTTCTTTGTGTGTGAGGAATGTTTCCTGAAAGTTTGGCCGTACCTTTTTGTAACACTCTGTATATCCCTGCAGTCTTCTAAAGTCTCTATACCCGACATTTCACCATCACTATCACGAACAATAAACATACACTCGTATAAAATATTTCTCTTCATTTCTAAATGAAACCTTCTGCAAAACAAATGTGTGCTAGAGTAGCTACAAAATAAGAATGAGTATGGTTTAAGCCAATATGGTTACCGTACTGTCTTGGTGTTGCCAGTTCCATGGCAAGCGGGCGACAGAGATGGAAGATATATCTGTCTTTCTCTCAACCTAGCAAGTATCATACAGATACTGAGATGTACAGTGATACAGATGCTGACAGAGAAGTTCGCTTAATATTACAGCATGTGTGTGAGAACATATACAATGATTATCGCATAATCTAAACCTTAAAACCTTAAACTGGAGAACAGTTCGCTTACATAGCTATCGTTCATATGCACACAAAACAAAATGACTCAAATTAGATGCGTTCTACAAAATAAGATGTCTGCTACAGTGAAACAAAATAGTGACATTTCAACGATTTGTGAATATAGTTTCTATTTTAATGATGCCATATTTGTATGCTGTCTGTAATGGACTTTAAACCAATTTTTGTTTCATTAAAATACTTAATAAATACGGAAAATATGAATGTGTATTTATGAAGTATTTTTACACCATGAATCACAGGTACTAATGCAGTGCATTGTGTGCAGAAATTTTATTCTTGCAGCAACAATATCGCTTCATTTAAACTGAAATTTGCGACCATCATTGGTTCTCCTAAATTTGAACCCAAGAGATTTCAGAATATTATGCATAGAATATACAGAATCCGTATGTTCTATTTTCCCCCTCATTAAACTGGTCAGCCTTTTGCAGTTGGATATCCACCCTTCTCATATAAATCATAAATTGTTCTACGTAAAACACACTTTCGAAAATTGTCTAGTAGCAAGTTTTTTAGCTGCCCCATGTTTCCCTGAATATCTATATATGAAACCTTCTCCTAATTTGGTGGACTGTTTGCCTTCATTAACAATTTTTGTCACAGAATGAGCACTTGTGTGACAAGCTTGTAACATTAATTCTCGACTCTGAGTGAAATTTGTATTTTCGAAAATGTCTTTAATTGACACCTGTTTGAAAAAGGAATGTACATTAACAAGAATATTTCTAACCTGCTTATGTAAAATCTTATGATTTGTTTCGCAGTTACTACTAGGTGCACCAGCACAAGGCTTGCTAAGCAGTATATTTACTAACTTTGAAAAGCATGTGTGCACTCTTAAAAGACCACCACTTTACTGAATGCAAGGTAAAAATCGCAACTGCAGCATAGCACGTGTGTGCTTTTCTTCACTGACACTTAATGATTCTTTTCTTTGTAATCAGGCGCCTTATCTTTCCATATCTCTGAAACTAGATGTGCTACAAACATGGGGTTTGAACAGTAATCCTCAGAAAATATAGCTCTGTAATACGGGAAGAACAAAATAATTCTGTAATTATTTTCTTTAGAGCGCGCAAAGAAATTATCCGTATGGTTCGGCAAAGCGAGCCAGTATGCGTGCTTAACTGTACAACGTTGTACGCATCGCATTGGCTAGTAGCGATACAACAGCCACGCCTAGCCCCACCTTATGTTCATTCCTATTCTGTAGCTACCTTAGTTTTGCTATTTACAATAAGTAACTGAGTATTCTCACTGCCCGGGCAGGTTAACTAATGACTTGTTTCCAGTGCTTAACGAGGGTGAGAGGTGTGAGGTTTTCTGTATTTGCTGCTGTAGCCTCATCCACTACTTCCAAAAAATGTTTCAAATGCCAAATTGTTTGACAAAACCTATATATATATATATATATATATATATATATATATATATTATCTTGTTGAATGCTACTTCAGGACAAGGAACTGTAAAAAAAGTGTGATGATAATTTACAATGAAATTTCTTGATGTTTCCAACTTCATAACCTAATACAAATTGGATCAATCTGACTAGACATGGAAGGAGTAACCCACATGTGATTACTGAGGGAAAACTCAACGAGATAGGAGAAGTTTAGAATTTTCTCTACAGGAATCACTTCACTGCCCCTAACAACAAACAGGTGTTTTGAAAACCATGTCACTTAAATCCAGTAAGAATTGTTAAATTTAAGCACTACAGAGTGACAGTAATGGGTTCAAATCTTTTGTGTTGAGCTCAAAAATGCTATTACCCTTTATTTTACCTCTTGGCGCCTATAATTTGATATTATAATACAAGTAATACTTTTATAACAATATAGCTCTTTACAAAATACAATAATAGCCAAGCTTCCCACTAGCAGATTGTTATAAATGTATAGTTAGTAGCAGATATTTTATTTTGATCGGTAATGTGCTTGACATCCAATCAAGTTTCGAACATTTCACAAATGCAAAGTGAAACATAAGATTTAAGCATCAAACAAAAACTTCTAGATTTAATGTCGTCGACATGCTCCTAAACAATGAAAGCCAACTATGTAACATGGTTTACAACACCAGATACAGTACATATAAGCGTCACAAAGTTCAACATGATCCCTAACAAAGGATAAAGATACAGATAGCCATAGTTACCCTAAAAGGGCAAGGACCTCTCTTACCTGCTGTAAAAATAGCAAAGTTATTAATACTTGAAGCAAAGGCGAGATCGGCATATTCCTTTCGATGCATGTTCTAACTCAGCATTACATAAATTTAAAAGAGGAGCGAAGAAGGACAGAAGTGACGAGAGATTTGAACGTTTCAGGACTGGAGGTGGACAGTGTATTATCCATATAATTCAGTGAATTATAAAATTGCAAAGTTATTAATACTTGAAGCTAAGGCGAGATCGGCATATTCCTTTCGATGCATGTTCTAATTCAGTATTACGTACATTTAAAACGAGAAGCGAAGAAGGCCAGAAGTGACGAGTGACTTGAACGTTTCGAGACGGGAGGTGGATAGTTCCACATAATTCAGTGAATTATAAAATCGCAAAGTTATTTGAAGCAAAAGCGAGATCAGCATGCCCGCCTCGGTAGCGTAGAAGGTAGCGTATCTGCCTCACGTTCAAGAGGTCCCAAGTTCGAATCTCGGTCACGGTGAATTACCCGGATAAGGTTTTTTCCTGGGTTTTCCCTTACCCTGAGAGACGAATGTCGGATAACTCTAAGCTCTTTGGACCCTGGGCTCATTTGGCCATCATTTCACACATTCCATTCATCGTCCGATATGACTTAACGTTGGAGGACGTAAAATTAAACATAAAAAAGGAGAGATCGGCATATTCCTTTCGATGCATGTTCTAACCTCTCTTGTACTTCCGCAGTAACATTCATAGCAACTTGTTTCGACAGTCTATATCTCTGAAGAACATTTTCTTTTGATAACTCCTCAATCTGTATAATTTATACAATCTGTATAAACTCGTATGACATGGTTCTTTTGTGTATTTAACACTATATTGAACTGAAAATAAATAAAAAACAATTTCTCCTCATAGGCCGTACTGTATTACGAATGTCATTTAGACGGTCTTAAATATAGCAAATCGACATCAGCAGCTGTGTTCACGCCCGACGTCTTGACTATTTTACAATTGTTAACGATTTTACAACAGAAATTTGGCTTGTTATTTCAACAAGAGATTTAGCACGTGTGTTACGCTAACACTTGTTGGTGAAATGCAATTTTTGTTATAACTATTGCTAAACTCCTGTTAAGTCTTAACAACTGTTGGTGAAATCGGGTATTAATCTCTTAAGTGTTCGCCACCTGATGTAATTTTGCGCCGTAGTCGCGTCGCGTCTTGCGTCGTGTCTCGCGTACTGACCGCGAAGTGAATGGCAGTGCTTTTGAGGAGCACTCAGTATTCCTTGGCGCGACACTTCACACGCGAATCGTTCACAGACGATTACAAACTATTGTCACCAGGCACCTATTACGTGGCAAGAGAGAGAGAGAGAGAGAAGCGGGGAGTGAGGGAGACGGATAGTGTTAAAGCCACGCCTAAGCCAATGAGCTAGCGCCTGCGGAGGAGAGACAGGGTGGGGAGAGGGAGAGCCACGGAGGTGTCTGGGCCTTTCGTTCCCCTTCTCCTGCCGCCTTGAAAGACCGCGAAGCCTCTCGTATGACTTCTTCTCCATTGTGGAGAAACTTCGAGAACAGCTGACTCGCGTATAAAATAGGAGTGTGTGGATGCAGAGAGTGCCCCTTCAACCCGAAGGTACATTCTGTAACCTCAAAATTAATCCCAACCTCAAAACCTACACCACCTTCATCCTACAAATTCCAAATTCTAAACCTTACCTGCGGTAAAACCCTTAACGGGTGGGCACGCAGCAAAAACCTTCTGGCTGTATACAGCCAGCACTTAGTGGAGTGGAGTGGAGAGAGTCAGTTGGGAGTTGTAAACGGTGCAGAGTGCACGTGGGTGAGACAGGCTTAAAAGCTTCGTACGTGTGTGTTACGTCATTTTGCTATCGGCAGACCTGAATTTCCCCCACTCCTACTGAATTTTGGAAAGTTGCATAATTCACGTGACTAGTAATTTCTTTCTGATGGGCCCTAAATTATTCCCACTCTAGAACTTGGTTAAATTTGGTGCCATAGCGCATGTCGACTGCGCCACTTTCGCTAAAGACGCGCTCGCGATAATTTATGCGCAGTCATTGTCATCTAAGCTTCTCCTCAAATGTATATCACGTCTGGATATATATGAAAGAATCTGTTTCTCCACTATGCCTTCAAGGCATAGCAGACAAAACAGCAAGGCTGGGTGTTTACAGGTTTTCAAATGGAGTTTAATGACCTTATCTGCCTGGCCTTGTTAATTCGCCAGTTTTCCGATAAACGTTCAATATATATGGTGACTGTGGGTTCGTAGAATTAAAAGTCCAAATTGCAGAAATTCAAAATGCTCTTTATTTCCGTAGAAATAAACTTTGTACACCTCTGATAACCGCAGAATGACGAAACACACATGTACGCAATCTTCAAGTCCGTCACTGCATTTCGTCACTCGGCCCTTGCCCAACTCAACTGCCCGTCCGTCGTGCTGGCTGGCTGTGTAAAGCCGGCAGGGGAAGGGGAAGAGGCGGCCAGCGACAAGTGACACTTCCCTAATCATCCCCTCAGTTAGTGACTGAGATTAATGGGTGGGTGTGGTCCGGATGCCTCTGGTCCCTTCACATCTGTCGTTGGTCGGGCTTTCCGATAATTCGGTGACAATTTAATTATAAATAAGAGAAATGAACAAACTAAATAAATTAGTCTTATGAGTATCTGTATTTGCTAAATTGCAGATATTCCTTTACTGTGTAAAAGCAGTGCTCCTGCAAGAAAGCCCTGTGCCTAGTTTTAAACACGTTGTAGTTATTTATGCTTTTGATATCATTAGGAAGGGAATTATGAACTATTGTACAGGAATGCAGTAAACATTGTAGTTCTGATTGAGGTTAAGTGTATATCCTTAATATGCCTCGTGTAATGCATATGAACCCTTCAGTTGTTTTGAAAGTTAAAACTATTTCTTTCTACAATTAAAGCTGTATCCAGTATATAAACACGTGCCACATGAAGTATGCAAAGCTTTTTGAACAGTGGCTTACATGAACATAGCATTCTTTCGTTGCCTACAATTCGAATGGCTTGTTTTTATTTAATAAATATATCTTTGGCTTCTGGTGAATTTCCCCAAAATATTACTCCGTATTTAATTATAGAATGTATTTCTTATATATTTATATATTTTCAAAATTAGATTTAATATTGCTATGAACCCAATAATATTATTATATAAAATGAAACGAAAAGAAAATCCGCATTTTCAGCGTGGAGAGTTTGGAACCACGGAACACATATTGTGACTTTGTGGGTTCGTGAAATAATAAAACGAGGTTACGAAACACAAAAACTACACTTTATTCTCATCGAAATACACTGTTCAACATTACAACATTGCTAGAACCTTAAAACTGTTTATTTTACCAACTCTACATTCAACTGTCTGTCGCTACCGGTAACGATTGGGTCCGAAGTTTTCCGAATCTCCACCGGCCATCATTTGTCATCGGCTTCGCGATTCTACCGCCAGGGTGACATTGCTCCCTCCTCAAGGCTGGTCGTCCCGAACAGCGCTTTCGTAGCGGGCCAGGCGATCCAGGTGTACCACCAAC
This sequence comes from Mantis religiosa, assembly GCA_030765055.1. Lineage (NCBI taxonomy): Eukaryota > Metazoa > Arthropoda > Insecta > Mantodea > Mantidae > Mantis > Mantis religiosa. The sequence continues at coordinate 979,345 of JAUKNK010000125.1, forward strand.
ATCTTTCCTCGGTTCACCTTCTGGATGCGGTAGACCACGTCGTTAATCCTCTTTACCACACGGTACGGTCCTTGCCATGACTGCTGAAGCTTCAGGCAGGTTCCCTTGGTCCGGGTCCGGCGGTACAACCAGACCAGGTCACCTTGCTGGAACCCTTGGCTGTTGGCTTGCCTGTCGTATCGGGTTTTCATGCGGTCGCTCGCCTTCTGGATGTTCTGGCGAGCCATCTCGTACATGTCGTGGAGGTGGTCCACCAGGTTCTCCACATCCCTCAAGAGTGGCCCCAAGTCTGCGTCCGCCAGCTGCTCCCTCCTCAGGCCTGCGCTATTCCAGCCATCCGCAGGCACTGCCGTGACTACTCGAACTGCTGCGGCACGCTCCTTCCCCTCCACTCTTGTGCATTGGCCGCAATCTTCTGGAGAGGGTCCTCGGGACATAGCGTCCGCGTTACCGATGCCATGTTCCGAGGTGAAGTCGTACTCCTGCTGCCTCTGGACCCCACCTGCTCTCTGGCCTTCCGGTCGCGCCGTCACTATCACTTCGCTCCTCGCGGGGACAACCACGTCTTCGCCTAAGACGACCCTGCCAATTCCAAGTCGCTCTTCTGGTTGACGGAGTATAACCTCTTCTCCGTTGAGCCTCAGGACCTTCCTGCCGACGTCGACCGTCGCCTCGTGGCCCCTGAGGGCATCCAGTCCCAGAATCACCTCCTCAGCCACCTTCGCGACGAACACCCACAGACGCACGGCACTCCGTCCCAAGGTCAGCTCCAGCAGGGCCTCCTTCTCCACAGGCATGGTGTCGCCCGATGCCGTGACAAGCTCGTATGGTCGGCTCGGCTTCCTCGTCGGCAAACCCTTCACTACGTCAGGTCTGATGATGGTGACGGCCGCCCCGGTGTCCACCAGCACGCGACACGGCTTTCCTCTTACCCAGCCGTCCGCGATGAGGTTGTCATCCATCCGCCGGCTGACGGCGCGGATTGTCACTCGAGGGGATGGTGGTAATGGCGCCGACGTGCCCCTCTCCACGACAGCCCTTACTCGTTTTCCAGCTGCTCTTCCTGGTGTGGGCAGTCTCTTCGCAGGTGTCCGGGCTGTCCACACCCCCAACACAGGCCACTAGGTGTTCGCCGGCGTCCCTCAGCTGGTCTTCTGTCTCCGGCGCAGGTGACACTCCTCGTTCTCGACGTCGGAATAGATGCTACCTTGGCCGCCTCCATCCTTAATGCCGCTGTCAGCGCCTCGTGGATGGTTTTATAATCGCCGAGCATTAGGCGCTGACGAATCTCCGTGTACCGTACCCCGTCGACAAAGTTGTAGGCGGCTTCCCGGGATACGAACTCCAGTGGCAGGTCAACCAAGGCCTTGCTAGCTAGCTGCTCAATCGCTATGGCTAACTCCTGCAGCGTCTCCCCCGGCTGCTGTGACCTTGCCTTTAGTTGGCTGCGGTACGCTGCGGCTAAGCGGTGGTTCCCGAAACGATTCTCCAGGGCCTCCCAGGGCGTTACTGTCGGCCTTTCCTCTAGGTCATTGAAGCGGTTCGCCAGGTCCTCGACGCGCTCGTCCACTTGGTCCATCCGCTTACCCAGCTCCGTCACGTCATCCCTCACGCCGGCCAACTGTTCTTCAAATTTGGTGGCGAGAGCCTCGTTCGCCACCTTCATTTCCGTGGTCAGTTCGACCATTCTGTCGTGGCCAAGTTGTTGTTTGCAGCTTCCGTCTTCGCAGCGAGGTTTTCATTCGACGTCTTTATTTCTTTCAGTTCCGCTGCCATGTTGTTGTTTGCAGCTTCTGTCTTCGCAGCGAGGTTGTCATTCGCCGTCTTTATTTCTTTCAGTACCGCTGCCAGGTTGTTGTTTGTCGTCTCCAACTTTTCTAAAATCAGTGCCAATGCAGCCTCTATCGCTGTAATATCCCACTCTTGACAGCAGTTGTGACTTTGTGGATTCGTGAAATTAAAAGTCCAATTGCACAAACTCAAAATTTTCTCTATTTCTACCGAGTTACAGTTGGAACACTTGCCGATTACATAGAATTACATAGCGCACACAATTACAATTCACCAGTTCGTCTGTCACAGGTCCACTCTGCACTCACAATTACGTACAACTCCTCCGATGCACGTACACAGTCTTCCAGTCCGTTCACTAACACTGCGCTCCTCAGGCTGCTCGCCAAGTACTGAACTGAACTGACTCCAAGGGAGCCAAGAGCGGGTGCAGGTCGCCCGGGTTCTCATGGGCGGAGGGTTACACGCCATGGTACCTATCCTCTGTTCGGATCCACCCGTGCGGTATACAAGATAAATGTATTTGCGCAAGCTTGCGTGTCGTTTCGTGAGACGGTGCAGTTGACCTCTAGTGATGCTTCTGGTGCCGGAATATTCCCCCTTTGGCGGGAGAACAGTGCCCGTTCCGCCACGCTTTGTGCGGTCGCTAGCGATCCGTCAAGCAGAGGGGGAACCAGTAGCGAGTGACCAGATGGGAATTAAGGTTGGTTTAATAAGACCAGGTCGTGCGCGCACCCCAGGGCACTACTGCAGGTGTTAACTTTCCAGCTGCGGCCTAGGCGCGAGGTGACCTGGCGGTGATTGGTAGGGGGCAGGAGGAGAGGCAGACTTTACCACCCAAGGGTACCCTTGGGTAGGCGATAGCTCTTCCGTCTCCTGGGGAGACAGTGGTCGTATTGACCAAGTGAATTCACCTGCTGGTTAGGGTGAGGAGTGATCTTGGCATACAACGTGCGCGTTCGTTCACGCACGACGTCTTCGACGTATGTTATGCCAGACTGGGTGTGCAGGAAGTGAGTTGAACTGGCTCGCCAACTGCAGCCCCGTTTTATAGGAATATCGCTGTTTCTGGAAGTCTCGCGGTTCAGTGAATCACCCCGAAGGTTCCAGACGGCAGCGGGAGGGGAAAGAGATGGCTAGTGATGTTTTTCCAACCATCCCCTCGTTTGCGCTACAAGATAAATGGGTAGGCGTAGTCGAATACTTCCCGGCCCTCACTCAGCCGTCAGTTGGTCGTGCCTTCCGATAATTGGGTGACAATAATGTACTGTGTCGTCAACTGTGGTCTGTAATGAATATCCTGACAAGATAGAAGAATGGTGAAAGAATTCATCATAAATTGCACATGAAAGTTGCGTTACATCTATATGTTTTTTACCGTGGAGTGGATTTTATATTTTCTAAAACAGGCCTGAGAATTGAACAATTTCAGACTCTACTGATTCAGACGCATTAGTGTGGAATTAGCCAACCGGTTAGGTTGGTACACGGCAGGTAGTAGCGTCTTTAATAAAGTACTGTAGCTTTAATGGTGGTCAGTAATGAATCTACTGACAAGATAGAAGAATGGTGAAAAAATTCGTCATAAATTGCACATGAAAGTTGCGTTACGTGTATATGTTTTTTACAGTGGTGTGGATTTTATATTTTCTAAAACAGGCCTGAGAATTGAACAATTTCAGATTCCACTGATTCAGACGCATTAGCGTGGAATTAGCCAACCGGTTAGGTTGGTACACGGCAGGTAGTGGCGTCTCTAATAAAGTACTGTAGCTTTAATGGTGGTCTGTAATGAATCTACTGACAAGATAGAAGAAAGGTGAAAGAATTCGTCATAAATTGCAAATGAAAATTACGTTACATGTATATGTTTTTACAGTGGTGTGAATTTTATGTTTTCTACAACAGGCCGGAGAATTAAACAATTTGCCTCCTGCCATAGGCTTTTGAGGTTACGCCGGGCTTAGATGATGTTTTAAAGAGTTGGCGTGTGTTACTGTCTTATTATTTGAATTTCAGATGTTGTGATACATAATAACTAATTGTTTAATTTATTGAGTTGTTGTGCACTGAAATAACAGTCGAATGTGGCAATGGCACAGATAAAAGGCTTGTTGGATGATCCATGTTTACAGGAGGTTAAGGTAATATTTGCTTTTAGTTACTGTTTGGACATAGTTTCTAACACTCAAATTTACGTAAGTAGTTAGTAAATGTGCTTTGACCGGTAAATATTTTTGTTCTGGTCATGGAGATAAATATTTTTGTTCTGGTGATGGAGAAGCTCCGTTTTGGATTTACATAAATCTCTTTCGGTTGCTATAATTAGCGTTAGTTTCGATAAAGCCAAGAGCAGAATTTAGTTGTGAACTTGATCACAGTAGTTTAAGTTGTTAGGACAGTGGAAGGAAAGTAATGAGATGTATATTCAGTTAAACTGTAGAATAGCGGCGCCGCCATGGAAGCAAGCTATCACCATTTGCGTGGTTTTGAAATATGCCAAGACAACGAAATGTTGCCAACACACATTCTTTTTTTTTGTTCTTGTTACAATATTATTGTGCTTACAAATGTTAATGACCACAGTGCATAGAATTATTTATCTTTCAAGATTCAAGGCTGTCCAATAACACATGCAAAGGCACATCCAGAATTATCTCAAAGAGGAAGGCATACTTTGAAACACACCCATAAAGTAAAATGCAGACATTTAAAAGAACATATTACATCCATGAATGTGGCATGATATGTTTTAACACTATACAGAACTAACAATAACAAATATCTAACACTATCAGTATCTTTACATCCAAGATATTGATAATAATTTTAATTAGTTTGGGTGGATCCACCGTGCAGTGTTGGTATTTTCAGCGATGCATGTTTTCACTGTTGGAACGGATATCTGACGATATCAGTATCTTTATATACAAGATATCAGTAATAATTTTGGTTAGTTTGGGTAGATTATCCATGTAGTACTTTGGCTACGTGATGTTGGTATTTTCAGTGATGCATGTTTTCACAGTTGGCAATGCTGCAGCCACTGACATCACGCCCGCCATTCTCTACACTGTTGTTCCGCAGTTTAACCCTATAATCTCTTTTTGTAACACCAATCTCATAATATGTAACAAAAGTATGAATGTATGTGTCAATGTTCAGTAATTTTTTTGCCATAATTCAAGCATAACTGAGGATGATGAATATTGTCAAATGCCTTTTCTTAGTCAATGCAAAATGTGGTTGCCATCCTAATGGAGGGGCGCGCCGTGACTCAGTGGTTAGACCGCTTTGCTCTCACCAAGGCGGTCCGGGTTCGATCCCAGGCGACCGCAAAGGACATTTGTGGTGGACAACACGGCACTGGGGTGGGTTTTCTCCGGGATCTCCGGTTTCCCCTGCCATCTCATTCCACCGGTGCTCCATCTTCATCTCATGTATCATCAGTGTCATCGCCTGCGGTGCCATATGTAGCAAAAGCGGGCGTTAAACACTACACATCCTAATGGAGAATTGCTGGCATTCCAGTTTAAGACTGCATACCTCTCTGGATATTGTCAACATTTCCACCTTTGTTTGCGGTCCAAAGTAAGGTGTTTACAGCATTCTACTTGCAGAGCTTTATTCTTATTATTGTATTTGTTATGACAACAGCGCAAGTCAGTAATCACAGTTGTGATTTCAGGTCACACTGCTCTACAGGCTAACATTGAAGGCTAGCTGAACATGTGACGTCACAGCATTCTTTGCTGCTGCTGCAGGGGAACAAAAAGTGTTTCGTGGCATGATATACAGCAATATAGAAAATAGATCTGATTTTGATAGCACAAATCCATGTCCTTTATATAATGTTAATGCTGACTTTAAATTAGTCATATTATAAAAGATTGCATTTTGGCTCTATGCTGCTAGAAAATGTATAACAATTTTAGTTTGTGTAAAGAGTAATCGTGTTATAACATAAATAAAATAAAACATCTCTGTAATTTAAAAGAAACATGCAGAAAACCCTTACTTGGACATTTTCTGTTTCATTTTTCTCTAATTAGCTTGTCAGTGCTAGGACATAATGTTCGCAGAATTTGTAATTGGAGGTCAGATGTTAGATTGTAATCTGACAGGCTGCTAACTTCATAACGGAAAAGAATTGTTTGCACATGTATGTTGAACTAAACATATGAGGGCTATTCAATAAAGAATGATCACAATTTTTTTTTGGCAAATTACCTTTACTCATCATAATTTTCATGGTCCTTCTCAAAATAGTCTTCCCTGAAAGCGATGCACTTGTCCCAGCATTTCTGCCAGTCTTCAAAGACATGCTGGAAACCATTTTTTAATAGATCCTTCAAAATCGCCTCTGCAGCCTTCACCACTGCTTCTGTTATGAATAATGCCTCCCACGAGGGCATTTCTTCAAGTTAGGGAATAGAAAAAAGTCACATGGGGCTAAATCCGGTCTTTAGGGAGGGTGAGGGATGCACTTCACATTGATTTTTGCAAGATATTCAGCAACAACATTGGCAGTATGCAGCCGCGCATTATCGTGGTGCAGCATCCAGCGTACTTCATGGAAATGTGGTCTTTTGCACCTGATATAGACTTGCAATATTTTCAGGACATCCCTGTAATATTGCCCAGTTACTGCTGTGTGTGCAGGTACAACATGTTAATAAACCATTCCATGAATATCAAAGAATGAGATGACCATAACTTTCCCAGCAGAAGCCACCACTTTTGCTTTTTTGGGGGGGTTGGTGATGAAGGAGATTTCCACACTGAGCTTTGCTGTTTGCTCTCAGGATCAAAATAATCTAGCCAAGTTTCATCAGCAGTGATTATGTTTGAAAGAAACTCTGGATATCTTCCTCTAACATCAACTTTAACTGCATGTTACCTCCATTGCAGCGGTAGGCGATACTGAATATGTCTGAACTTGCCTGGTTCTCACAGACAGTAACCAGAATACCAACAATGAAACTACTATGGCATGTTTGTTTCACATTAAGCTAATAGAATATAATAAGATTGAATTTTAGTGCAAAAAATTATGATCATTCTTTATTGAACAGCCCTCGTACATAATATCCGTGCAGCAAGTGCATACTGCTTTGGAAATGTGGTTTGTGGTGCACTCTCGTAAAAGTCAGCCTAGTCTTCCTTGTGATTATATTTGTTCTTCAAAAAATTGTCACCTTGTAAATTGAGCAGTTCTATTTGGTACCAGGAAGCAAAATTGTTAACTTCCGTTGAACAGGGGGTTGCAAAGAGATGAAACGTAGTAGAATGTGTTTCAACATCTTGAAATCTGGACTCATATTGGTGACAAATACTTTGTAGGATGTGCACATATTCTTCAGAGAGCGTAATATCAGAAGCAGACCGAACCCTCCAGTTTGTACTCACAGCAATCTTGGCAATCTGTAGTACACAGTTCTCACCTGTCACACTGCCCAAAGCTGACTCCCTCTGCCTAGTTATATTTGTTATGATTAGAGCTCGGATTTATATGCACTATAAAGAATGACTCACCACTGAGAACCAGTCGATATCTGGTTGACAATGGAGGCAAAGTCTCTGAAACGTGTTCCGGGAAAATTTAAAAGTAAGTGTTGTTTAGTGTCATTACTCAACTCCCTTTAAATTTAATTTATTACAACACTGTTTTCAACACTTCCAAGAGAGGAACAGCTTTACTTGTTAAATGACTTCATCAAGAGCAAGTACTTTAAGTTGAAAACCAGTTGAGTTTGAGCTCTTCAAGTCTGAAGCCATTCAGTCTTCAACAGTTCTCTTCTTCAGGATGTAATAGGGATTCATAATTGTGGTTAAGTGCATTTAGGATCTAATATTTAATGATGATTCTGCATAATATATCTTGCTCGTAATGAAAAGATAGGGAAAATTTCCATGTTCCAGATTAAGAAGTGAAAGAAAGGCAATTTCAAAGAGTTTTTTTATTCACAGTTTCATCATTTGCTTTTGAAGAACAAACATTTGTCGAAAGGTAGGTTTTGCCAGAGAATGTAAGAAATGATATTTTTTAGCTAATTTAGCAGGTACTAAATGTTTATAATTATTGCATTGTAGCCTTAAATTGGAATACTAAGTGTAGTTATGTAATTTCATTAAACAGTGGTACTCCTAACGCCAAGCTCGCTCAGTTGTTTATTTTAATTTTTTAGTATCGTTCAATATCCATTCTTAATGCATAAGACACCACAGGTGCTGGACACTACTAATGTGTGAAATGATAATTGGGGAGGGAAAACATTCCAGGCATATTTAAGTTAATTGGTGGAAATTTCATTTCTTCACACTAGCTGTATATAAGCTAAGGTTTTGGATAGATAGAGTCGACGTGAAAAATTCAATGCCATGGCTGAGATTTGAACCACCGATCTCCTCGTTTCCGTCCAGTCGCTCTTACCCATTGAGCTATCATGGCCAATATGCCGTCCTGACATTAAATGTTCCAATTGACTCATATTTTTTCCGTAGCCGGGATGGCCATGGCATTGAACTTTTCCTGTTGACTCTATCAAAACCTTAGCCTATATATGGCTAGTGTGAAGAAATGATTAAATTCCAGCAATTAACTTAAATAATAAGAGTTTAATGATGAAGCCTGGGGTTCAAGTACTTACAACAGTAAGTCACCATAAGCGTTGTATTTCGAATACGAGAGCCCCTAGTGGTTTACCGGGAAAAATATGAGTTAATTGGAGAACTTAATGTCAGGATGACACGTTGGCCATGTTAGCTCAATGGGTAAGAGAAACTGGATGGAAACCAGGAGATCAGTGGTTCAAATCCCAGCCATGGCATTGAATTTTTCATGTTGATTATCTATCCATAACCTTAGCCTATATATGGCTAGTGTGAAGAAATGATTAAATTCCAGCAATTAACTTAAATAATAAGAGTTTAATGATGAAGCCTGGGGTTGAAGTACTTACAACAGTAAGTCACCACAAGCGATGTATTTCGAATACTAGAGCCCCTAGTGGTTTACCGGGAAAAATATGAGTCAATTGGAGAATTTAATGTCAGGATGGCATGTTGGCCATGGTAGCTCAATGGGTAACAGAAACTGGATGGAAACCAGGAGATCAGTGGTTCAAATCCCGGCCATGACATTAAATTTTTCATGTCGATGCTATCTATTCCATGCCTATGTTTAGTATACCTCCCAGCATTTGCCGGTTAGGTAATTTTCAAACTGACTCTACCTATCCAAATCATTGCCTTCATAGGGCTAGTGTGGAAGAACAATTAATTTCCATCAATTGGTGTATTGTTGGTTTACTTGCCAACTTAAAGCAATGAAAGTTAATCATTTCAATGAATGGAGCCCTTTATTTTTATTTAACAGTGAATTCATCATTGATTCTCAGCTTTTTTGTGAGAATTTAAGCTCATCATGGAGGTCCTGTGATCACAGTCAGATGTCAGAGTGCGTATCAAATTAATTGCCGCCAAAATGCCAGTCACCTTTCTTAGAACTTAGGCAGGGAATAGCTATCTATTGCTTGCTTTCATTTATTTCACTCAGTAGTGCTTGAACCTCTTTAAGTGTCTGAAAATGGATTTGTGAATGTAAAAAATTTCTGTAATTAACCTTATGCAAACCATTGCAGATAGCAGTTAATCATGAGATGTATTGACAAACTAAAATTATTTTAATCATAAAAACTATTTGTAGTTGGTTTATTGACACTCGTCACGTACTTTTTTATACTATCGAAGGACTAGTTTCAAAGATCATTGCCTCCATTTTCAACCTCTCTCCAGCTAGCATCTGTTGCCTTCTGCTCTCCTCTCTCTGATAGTGGAACTATGAACTTCTTTGTCAGATTATCTACTGGTGGGGTTTTGAACTTCATTATGCTGTCCTTATGTTTCCATATGGGAGAACATATTCATATGGAAAAATAAGGACCACGTAATGAAGTTCAAAATCCCACCAGTAGATAATCTAACAAAGAAGTTCATAGTTCCACCACTAGAGAGAGGAGAGCAGACCACAACAGATGGTAGTTGGAGAGAGGTTGAAAATGGAGGCAACAGCCTTTGAAACTAGTCCCTCAATAATATAAAACAAAACTAAGTGGCGAGTGTCAATAAACCAACTACAAATAGTTTTTATGATTAATTTTCACGTCACTGTTACTAAATTCCTCCAAACAAACATAAAATTATTTTCCTTAAGAGACTAAAAAACTACACTTTATCACAACTTTTAGATGACAAAGGGCTGTGGGTTCTGTGAATGGAGTGTATTTCGTTGAAACTAAATTTGTAACTCATAATTTCACTTATCTTATAAGAAATGATGATAATTCTTATAAATTCTCTGGGATCATGATTTCGTGTAAACTTATACACATCTTCAGCCGAAAGAAATCCCAGAGAATTTATAAGAATTATCATTTCTTATAAGATAAGTGAAGTTTTGAGTTACAAATTGTTATATTTGTATACGAGAGGGGGGGACCCAAAAGAAACTGGATTGCTGTCATAAAAACTTTATTGATGAACCTTTTTACAAAATTACTTCAGTCACCTTCAAAATACTCTCCATTACATGCGATGCACTTGTCAAGTCCGTTTTCCCACTGTTGGAAGCATGTTTGGAACTCCAAGTTTGATATTGTCCAGTGCCCTTTGTGAAGCCGTTTTTACCGCCTCCACATCATCATAATGCTCTCCCTTTTTTAATTTTACGTCCTCCAACGTTAAGTCATATAGGACGATGAATGGAATGGGCGAAATGATGCTCAAATGAGCCCAGGGTCCATAGAGCTCCCCTTTTAGCGTTTTTTTCATTCGTGGAAACAGGAAAAAGTCTCATGGGGCTAGGTCCGCAAAATACGGAGCGTGGGGAACGACAGACAACCTCTGAGATGCCAAATAGTGGGTCACTCGTAAGGCCAAGTGTGCTGGAGCGTCGTCGTGATGCAGGAACCAGTCACCTGATCGCCAAAGTTCCAGGTGTTTCCTCCTCACATCCTCTCGCAGACACCTTAAAACATCCAAGTAAAAGTGCTGGTTAACATTATGGCCAGGGGGTACGAATTCTCGATGCATAATTCCACAAACAGCTAAAAAGACAATGATCATCGTCTTAACATTTGACCTTTTTTTTTGGTCTGTGAGAGTTGTGAATCCTCCATTGGCTTGACGCTTGCTTGGTTTCTGGATCATACCCGTAGCACCAACTCTCATCCCCTGTAATGACTGTTCAAGAAGTTTGGATCACGTGCAATCTCTGTTTTCAAGTCCTGACACACATTTATGCGGATGGTTTTGTGCTCCCCTGTGAGAAGGCATGGAACAAATTTAGCAGCAACACGTCTCGTGCAAATCCTCCCTCAAAATCTGCTGGCACGAGCTCCAACTGATTCCTGTTGCTGCCGAAATTTGTTTGATCATTTGGCAATTATCCTCATTGATCTTTTTAATGTTCTCATTTCACGATGTTGAAGGGCGTCCAGAATGAGCTTGGTCTTCAACACACATCTCACCACGTTTAAAGCGCCCAAACCACTCGAAAACCTATGTGTGGCTCATAGCATCCTCCTGGAAAGCTTCCTGAAGCATTTGGTGTGTCTCCGTTGCAGTTTTTTTAAGGAGGAAACAAAATTTCACACACACTCTTTGTTCTTTTAAAGTTTCCAAACAACTTCGCAGAGGTAACCCGCCAACAATCAGAGAAACACAATACCACACTTGCACGTTCAGCTCTACACTGACGCCGTCTGCACAGCTGTTTCATGAAGGTCTCTACTAACACCATCTAGCCTGAGAACCCTGCACTATGTCTATGAGTGGCAGCACCCTTGGAGTCTGGTTTCCCTTGGGTGTCCCCTTGTATATTTGTTTGCTTCACTGTTAATAGCTTCATATTTTACGTATTTACTTATTTTTAAATTTCCCGGAACATGTTTCGTAGGCTACTTTCCTCCATTGTCAACTGGACATCGACTGATTCTCTGTGGTGTAGCAGGTGATACTTTTTTGGGGGTCTCCTCTGGTGGTGGTTTGAGGAACTTAAACAAATCTTTCTGGAGGGAGTTGAAATTGAATACTTTGTTTCTATTTTTTGAAATGAAAATTTTTTCCCACGTGGACAGTTCTTGTTTTCCTTTTGTGTTCAAGTAATTTAGGTTCTGGATTTATGTTGTGGTTTTTTTCCCAAAAATGCGTTGCAACTGCTTATTTGTCTAGTTGTTTGTATTTTACGTTCCTAGTGTTCCTTTGTTCTTATTTCTAAATTTCTTTTAGTTCCTATATAAATTTGACTACAGTCACAGCATTCAATTTGATATATACCAGATTTTTTGTTAGATGGAATGGCATCTTAGATATTTGTGTCTATTAGGCTTTTTAAGGAGTAATGTTTGACTGGTGCTAGTTGAATGTTTTGGTTTTTGAAGACTTTTTTGAATTTATCAAAGGCCCATGGGTTGGAAGTGAATTTTTTGAAGGTCAGTTTAGTTTCTCTAGCTAAGAGGGTTGTGGTTTCCTTTAGTAGCTTTAGTAGAAAGGAAATTATAGTTGAACTGTATTGCCATTTACCGTCCAATAAATCAAAAGAATAGGTTCTCCCAACTTTGTGTAAGGAAAGTAAATTTTTCCAAGTGGTTCATGAGGTTTGTAGATTATGCCAGGAATGAACTTATAATTGAAGCGTGTAAGTGCAAGGGATCTAAGTATCAAGATATCGTAGTTCCATTTTATTACTCGATTGGGCTCTAATAGTCATTGCCAATGTACTGTTAGTGGATCATAGTCCAACTCAATTTGTAGTACAAAGGTTATGCCGAAAGTTTTTAGCAGAGATTCAGAAATACATTTTATTCACAAACTATTATAACTTTTCAAAATACTCTCCATGAGAACTGATACACTTTTCCATCCTTTGAAACAACTTAGAAAATGTCTCAGTCCAAGCTTCTTTAGAGATGTCACTTAGGGCATTGTTGTTCACTGCAATAGCATCTTCAACGGATGAAAAAAACTGCCCACATAGTTTTTCCTTTGTCTTTGGGAACAGGAAAAAGTCACATGGAGCCAGGTCTGGAGAATAGGGTGGGTGAGGTAAGACTCAGCACTTTCTCCTTCTCCAGGAAGTCCATGGTTCTGGCAGCTGTGTGTGCTGATGCATTGTCGTGATGCAGAAGAAGATGTCCACTCTTCATCTTGGGATGCTTTGAACTCCATGTTGCAAAGACTTTCGGCAGACATCCATTCACATACCACTCTACAGTGACAGTACAGCGTATGTCCAGGTTCACAGAGGTGAGATGACCCATCTTGGTGAAGAAAGTGGCCACCATTCTTTCCAGAGCTCCTAGTTCTCCGAGTTTTTGTGGGTGGTTCCTGACCTGGAAAGCACCATACTGATGACTACCTCTTGGTTTCGGGGTCATAATTGTACACCCATGTTTCATCACCTGTGACGATATTGTAAGTGTCTTTGGACCATCCTTGGTAAAATTTTTCAAGCATAAATTTACACCAATCCACTCTTGCATTCTTTTGAGCTTCTGTCAGGGAATGTGGCCCCGAACGTGCACATCTATTGGTTAGGCCTAAATAATCATGAACAATGGTCTGTGGTGCAATGGACCCAATATTTAGGGTCCCTTCAATATCGCAGAATCTGAGATGAGGATCGTCTTGGATCATTTACCTCACAGCATCAACATTTTCTTGGGTCACTGATGTTGTGGGGCGACCAGGACGAGGTTCGTCTTCAAGAGACTCCCTGCCCCTTGAAACTTCATGGAACCACTTTCCAACAGTGGCCCTAGATGGGGCACACTCACCAAAAACACATACTAGTGAAGAGTGTCATTCTTCTGCATTTAACTTCTTTTTGTAGTCTTAATAAATCCTTGCTCTGAAATCACGGCGCGAAAGATCCATGTTGCACTATGTCTGACTCACCCTTAACTGCATCTTCACTCGCTGTCCACACATGGCCCTGTGGTGGGAGGACAGCCACACGCATGCTCCAAGGTCAAGAAACATTGCTCTTTCAAACTACAATAATGTTATGGTTGTCAGATTTTCCGTCTTAGCACTGCTAAAAACTTTCGGCATGGCCCTCGTACCAAATTATAGGCAACAGATGGCATTAGAAATAAATCCAGAAGTTCTGTCATGATAGAGGATCCAAGAAGTGTTACTCAGAACCAGTAAATATTCATCCACATGCTGTCTATTAAATTCTTTATTAAATTCCTCTTTATTCAAGGGTATATTTATTAATCTAAAATATACCCCGGAATATAAAGAATATAAACATAATATTAATATGGCTTTAATTAATAATTTTAATAAAGACTTTATACAAATGAAGATTGAACAATTTAAATATAAAAAAACTGTTAATGATGTTTCTACCCTTAAAATAATTAAAAGACAATTATAATTTTAAAAAATTTACTTACCATCCTTGGTTTAATAAACAATTTCAAAAAGTTTTTAAGGAGTTTAGTGTAACTCTGGTTCCTCAAAATAAATTTAGTATTAAAAATTTACTACATTTCTCTAAAAAAGATGAAATTACTAATAATACTAAATCTGGTATTTATCAATTTAATTGTTTAGATTGTGATCAGATTTACATTGGAAAGACAAAACGTAATTTGGATACCAGAACGAAAGAACATTTTCTTAACATTAAGTATAAACAAACTGATAAATCGGCCGTAGCAGATCATTTTTGATCATTTAACCATGAAATAAATCCTGAAGTTAAGGGGAGGCATTGGTGAAATTTCGTCAAAAATGACAAAAACCGACATTTTCCGTTTTTTGCATTAAAATTATGTTTAAACATTGTAGTTTCAGAATATGCCATCAGTTAGGCCCTAGCGCCATTTAAAGAGCAGCTACGTCATTATTTAAATACCCATGTGTGGGTGGGCGTGGCCATTTATTTTGCTTTTTCCAGTGTATCGCAAAGAAATTGATGGAATTCTCACATTTAAACTACGCGGTTTGATTCTGTAACTGTGGTAATGTGCAGAGACATCTTCTGGATGTTTGTGGAAGCTACTGAACCTTTCCGCTACCATTTTTACATATTATTTCCCACTTATTACTTTTGAAAGTAAACAAACATTTCCACTGACACGTAGTGTTTGTGAAATATGGTTTACATGCAAGTGAAAGCTGTGGATAGCAGCTTATATTACATTATTATTGTTTAGAATAGGAATAAAGCCTGATTTAACATTGTATTGCTTTCTTGTTGCAAAAGTAGGTATATGATTCATACCTGGTTAGGTTAGGAGTACAGTGGCTATTTCAAAGCAAAATATAATGAAACTTTAACGTGTTCTAGCCATAATAGTAAGTAATGATACTAGAATGCTATGCTTGAGGTAAAATTAAGTGAAAACGTATTATAGCCCAGGAATTAACAGTGATTCTAGTAGGTCACCCTTTGATGTAAATAGAAGAATGGTTGATGTATTTCTGGGCATTGGTAAGGGTCATATTTCTATGCAGAAGTTTTGTATGACCATGGGTATAAATTGCATGAACTATTCTACTTACAATTTCCATCTCATAGACAAAAATAAAGATATTAGTTAGTACTATTATATGGGAAAGTTGCATTAAAGGAGAAGCACAGAATGCTAATGAAAGTTTCCATGGAGTAAATGTCACAAAGAAGTTTTTGTATTAAGAAAGAAATTGCAAATTGCAGTGATTGCAGCTGTTGGTAAATTTAATATGGGTTATAAAGATAGACTTAAAGTTAAGGCAAAAGTTGCAGCAAGCAAAGTAAGTTTTGTTAGCAAGAAAATTAGCTGTATTAGGGATAGGTGAAAGCTAAAACAAAGTGATCAAAGTTCATTGAGCAAATATAAATCTGCCAAGCAGCAGTTAAAGGTGACTAAATTAAAAGAAGAAGAGGATAGTAAACTATCTGAGTGGTCTTCATATAGTGCAGGATGGTTTTGAAACATAGAAAAAATGTTGTTTATATTTAGAGCTTCTAACTAGATTTTTCTTCATGTCCAACTTTTAGCATTTTTAATATTCCTTATAGTCCAGACACTAAAGTTTTCAATGAATTTCTTTAAATTTTGCATATATGTATACTCTTAGATAAGTTTTCAATAAAAATTGGTATCATTATGGCTGTATATGAAAAAATTAATAATGATTGGTATTGAAAAAAGAAAATGAAAAAAATTCAAGAAAATTCTATCGTATTCCTTAAATTTTCTCCTCCAGAACCATTAGACTTGGGCAAATGAGTATATACATATATAGTTTTGTAACTATTATCTAAAGGAACCAGAATCCAAATTTCCAATCATTTATAACAAAAATTGTAGAGAATGTAATATGTTTCCCAATGTAAAGAAATTGCAGCAAAAAATTAAATTATCTTTTTGGTAAAAACTATTGTAGATAGAAAAATTATAAAAAAAAGGGCCAAAGGTAACCAAATTAAAGAGAAAGCAGGTAATAAGATGGCTATAGGGCCTGCATATGATGCATGGAGTTTTCAAAGTGAAGAAAGTAGTGTAATTTCAATCTAAATCTTTAAATTCATTTTTCTCCACTTTCAATTTTTGAACATTTTAGTATCTTCAAAATGCTCCAACTTCTGCAATTCTCAACGAATTTGTATTAAACTTTGCATACATATTCCTAAATAAATGTTTAATAAAAGTTGGTATTTTTGTTTATTTAAATTAAATAGTTTATTATTGATTTTTAAATCTCAATATTGCAAAAAAATTAAGAAAAATTTAATATATTCACACAAAATTTTTTTGTCCAAAAATACTTGACACACACTTTAAAAGTATAGCAACTTTTATAACTGATGTACAGAGAAACCTGAATCTAAAATTTAAAGTTGCTAAAAGAAAAACTGTATGACCTGGGACTTCTTATATAACATACAAAAATTATACTACACAAAGCACTATATATATATATATTTTGAAAAAACTATTTAAGATAGAAAGATGAATTTTAAAACCTTAACTAGATTCAATATACCCCATCTAATGACAAAATTTCAAGCAGTTCTGATGTAAACTCTGGATTTTAGCATTTTTCACAGATGCCTCCCCTTAAATTATTAAAACAGTTAAATGTTCTAATAGATTTAATGGTTTGGGAAAATATACTTATTTTAAAAAATAAACATTGTCTAATGAATTTTGAAATACCAGCAGTTGATTCTGTTCTTAAGTTTGTTACGTTTACAAATGTTGGTAATACTGTAAAAACATAACATAGTAACTTCCTTAACGGTGAATGTGTTTTTGACTGAGGATGTGAACAAGGGTTTGTGAAATCGATTTCAACTAATTCAACTATTAAGAAAAGTTGACATAATTTTCCTTAAGATAAGTGAAGTTTTTTGTTACAAATAGTTTTATTTGTATAGTATGGAAATGTATTTCAAATTGGTAATGATAGGGAAAGTAGCAGTGAAAGCAGCTAAGACTCTGATGAAGACTTTGAAGATGGTGTGTAAACTTTAAATTTCTGTTCGATGCATTACAAGTGTCAGTAATTAGATGATCACAAAAAAAGCAATCAATTATTTCCTGCTCATATCTAAATTTAGGGCGATTTCAGCAAAATGTTTGTAACTAATCATTAAATATGGAAAGATAGACTGAAAAATTCAATGCCATAGCCGGGATTTGAACCATTGATCTTCTGGTTGCCATCCAGCCGCTCTAACCCTTGAGCTACTATGACCAACGTGCCGACATGACATTAAATTCTGCAATTGACTCGTATTTTTCCCAGTAAACCACTTAGGAGTTCTCATAAACACATGAGACAACTACCTTAATGGCGACTTACAACGTGTAAGCACTTTATAGCCCGGTCTTTATAGTTAACCACTATTAGGTCAATTAATGGAAATTAATTGTTCTTTCACACTGGCCGTGTGTAGGTTAAAGTATAGAAAGATAGAGTCAGACTTGCACGTTGTAAGTCACCATTAAGGTAGTTGTCTCATGTGTTTATGAGAACTCCTTTGTGGTTTACCAGGAAAAACACGGGTCAGTTGGAGAATTTAATGTCATGTCGGCACGTTGGCCATAGTAGCTCAATGGTTAGAGCGGCTGGGCGGAGACCAGAAGATCCGTGGTTCAAATCCCAGCTATGGCATTGAATTTTTCAGTCTGGCTCTACCCTTTCATAGTGCGTCCTACACACAGCAAGTGTGAAAGAACAATTTCCAGTTTAATGTCATGTTGGCACGTTGGCCATAGTAGCTCAAGGGTTAGAGCGGCTGGACGGCAACCAGAAGATCAGTGGTTCAAATCCCAGCTATGGCATTGAATTTTTCAATCTTACTCTATCTTTCCATACATTAGCCTACACACGGCCAGTGTGAAAGAACAATTAATTTCCAATCATTAAATAGTTGTAATAAGTTTGTATATTTTAGTTTACTGAACTGATATATATGCCAGGCTTGAGATAACTGCGTTTTGTGTTATCTCGGTTCTCTTGCACTATCTTCTTGTGAATGCGAAGGTGTGTAAGGCACAGCCTCTTTTCCCCCACTTCTTGTACTGTGCATCTTGATTGCTCTTGTCTGGTCTATAGTACTTTGGAGTAATGCTTATGTTCATATGGAAATAATGGAAATAACATCCTCTTTGACTGCAGCACTACCACAAGTGAAGCATACAGATTTTTGGTCAGAAGTAAATGGTGCACCAGCTTGATTGGTATTGTGACTTTGTGGGTTCGTGAAATGAAAAGTCCAATTTCACCACTCAAAAATGTGCTTTATTTTTACCGACTTACAGTTAAACACTTGCCAATTACACAAAATTACGTAATGCACACAATTACGATTCACCAGTTCGTCCGTTATCGTTCCGATGCACGTACACAATTACGTAGTTGCTTCCGTTGCACGGCGCTACTTCACTAGCACGTCCAGCACTGACACTAACTAACTCTGACTGTCTCTCTGAAACCCCTTTTATAGAAATGTCACTGTTTTTCTAGAAGTCTCAGCAAATCGCCCGAACGTCCCAGACCACAGGAGAAGGGGAGAGAAATGTCGAGGGAGAATTGACACTTCCCAAAACCACCCCTCAGTTAGTGACAGATTAATGGGCGGGGGGCGTGGCTCGGCCGTCTCGGACCCCTCCAGCTGTCCCCGGTCGTATCTTACGCTAATAGGGTGACACTGCTCCCTCCTCAAAGCTGGTCGTCCCGAACAGCACCATTGTAGTGGGCTAGGCGATCCAGGTGGACCACCAACATCTTCCCTCGGGGAACCTTCTGGATGCGGTAGACTACGTCGTTAATCCTCTTCACCACCCGGTACGGTCCTTGCCATGGCTGCTGGAGCTTCGGGCAGCGTCCCTTGGTCCGGGTAGGACGATACAACCAGACCAGGTCACCTTGCAGGATCCCTTGGCTGTTGGCTTGCCTATCATATCTGGTCTTCATGCGGTCGCTCGCCTTCTGGATGTTCTGGCGAGCCATCTCGTGCATGTCGTGGAGGCGGTCCACCAGGTTCTCCACATACTCATTCACTGGCTGCTTCACCTCCGGAGGGCTTCCGAAAGCCAGGTCACAAGGGAGGCGTAACTCTCGACCAAACATTAAGCTGGCTGGCGTCATCCCAGTTGTGTCGTGTGTGGACGAGCGATAGGCCAGCAAGAACAGTGGCACCTTGACGTCCCAGTCTCGCTGATGGCTGGCCACGACCTTCCTCAGGTGTTCCTCTAAGGTCTTGATGTACCTTTCGACCATGCCATCCGATTGGGGATGTAGAGGCGTAGTGCGAGTCTTGTTCACCCCAAGCCTTTGTAGTGCCTCCTTCATTAGGTTGGACTCAAAGTTGGTACCCTGGTCACTGTGTAGCTCTAACGGCACCCCAAATCGACAGAACACTTGCTCCACGAGGCAGTCTGTGATTGTCTTTGCCTCTTGGTTTGGGATGGCATACACCTCCGGCCACTTGGTGAAGTAGTCCACGACCACCATTAGGTACTTGTTGCCTCGGTCGGAAACTGGGAACGGTCCAGCAATGTCAACGGCGATCCGTTCGAATGGCGCTCCGACGTTGTACTGCTGCATGCGACCCCGGCTCCTCGTCTGGGGGCCACGACTCGCCGCGCACACGTGACACTGACGGCACCATCTCTCAGCATCTGTTCGGAGCCTCAGCCAGTAGTAGCGCTGCAGTAGTTTGTCAATCGTTCGGTTCGCTCCCAGGTGTCCTCCCGTAGTACCGGCGTGCACTTCCTCCAGGACTTCCGGGACCTTACTCCGGGGAAGTACCAACTGCTCTCTCTGCGTCTTCCCATCGGGTGATTCCCATACCCGGAACAGCACGCCCTCTCTGGACTTCAACGAGTCCCATTGGGCCCAGTACGACTTGTAGGTGGCGCTCCTCGGTGCGATGTCCTCCCAGGTTGGTCTCATCCCTGCCTCCACTTCCCTCAAGAGTGGCCCCAAGTCTGCGTCCGCCAGCTGCTCCCTCCTCAGGCCTGCGCTATCCCAGCCTTCAGCAGGCACTGCCACAACTACTCGGACTGCTGCGGCACGCTCCTTCTCTTCCACTCTTGTGCACTGGCCGCACTCTTCTGGACAGGGTCTTCGGGACATGGCGTCTGCGTTACCGTGGCTCTTCCCTCTACGATGTTCCGAGGTGAAGTCGTACTCCTGCAGCCTCTGGACCCAGCGTGCTGTCTGGCCTTCCAGGTTCTTAAAGGTCAATAGCCAGGTTAGGGCAGAATGGTCAGTCCTCAGGTGGAATGGCTGACCGTACAGGTACTTGTGGAAGCGCTCCAATGTCTTTACTACCGCCAGTAACTCCCGTCGGGTGACGCAGTAGTTCTTCTCTGCCTTGGATAGCGTGTTGCTGTAATAGGCTATCACCCGCTCATGGCCGTCCTGGATCTGCGACAGGACACCTCCAATGCAATGGTCGCTGCCGTCGGTGTCCACAATGAAGGTGCCACCCGGTTGTGGGAAACCCAAAATTGGAGCACAGCACAGGGTCTCCTTTAGGTGCTGGAAAGCGTTTTCGGCGTCCTCTGTCCACACATAAGGCCGGTGTTCCTCCGTCAGGCGGGTGAGGGGTTTTGCGATGTTGGAGAACCCCTTTATGAAGCGGCGGTAATAACTGCACAGCCCCAGGATACTGCGCAACTCTTTCCTATCCTCTGGGCGAGGCCAATCTCTTACAGCCTGTGTCTTCTCCGGGTCTGGGGCCACTCCGGTTGCCGAGACTATGTGGCCCAAGTAGTTAACTTCCTTGCGGAAGAGCTGGCACTTCTTCACGTTCAGTTTCAAGTTGGTCGCTTGCAGTCTCTGTAGCACCTTACTCAGGTTCTCTAGATGGTCTTCAAAAGTTTTACCGACGATGATGATGTCATCCAGGTATAGCAGGCAGGCATCGTAAGTCAGCCCTCTCATCACTGACTCCATGAGGCGCTGGAAGGTAGCTGGTGCGTTGCAGAGGCCAAAGGGCATAACCGTGAACTGCCAGAGACCTTGGCCCGTCGAGAATGCGGTCTTCTCGGGTCTAGAGCTACCTGCCAGTAGCCCGACTTCAGGTCCAGCGTCGAGAACCACTGTGCACCAGCTAGCGTGTCCAGGGTGTCGTCAATCCGGGGTAAGGGAAAACAGTCCTTCCGGGTGACAGCGTTCAGCTTTCTGTAGTCTACGCAGAAGCGCAGCTCGCCGTTCTTCTTCGTCATCAAGACTACAGGGGAACACCAAGGGCTGTCAGACTCTTCAATCACTCCCCTGGATCTCATGTCCTCCAGCATGTCCCGTACCGCCCCTTGCTTCGCCAGCGGAACGCGTCTATGTGGTTGCCGAATAGGCCGGGCGTCCCCGGTGTCGATGCGGTGAAGTACTTTGTCCGTGCGGCCGTAGTCACTATCACCTTGGCTGAAGACGCGCTGATACCGTCTTAGCAGTTGTCGAACCTTCTCCAGCTGTTCTGCGGTCAGGTGGTCGGCTGCCCTCTCCAGTAAGCCTTCTAGCCGGGGCCCCAGTTGTTGCTTCGGCGCCGGCTCCTGTGTCTTGTCGATTGCCGTTACGCTCACCACGGGCTCGCACGTTCCCAACTCCGTCCCGGCCTGTACGTCGTGATCGGTGTCCGTTGGATTTAGCAGTCTCACTGGCACCTCCTCTTGGCACGGCAGCAATGTCCTGGCTACACACAGTCCGTTTACAGGCGTCTTCTGGTCCAGCATCATGTTCCTGGTTCTCTGGCCCTCCAGTCGCGCCGTCACCACCACCTCGCTCCTCGCGGGAACAACCACGTCTTCGTCCAGGACGACCCTGCAAATTCCAAGGCGCTCTTCGGGTTGACGGAGTATAACTTCTTCTCCGTTAAGCCGCAGGACCTTCTTGCCGACGTCGACCGTCGCCTCATGGCTCCTGAGGGCATCCAGTCCCAGGATCACCTCCTCAGCCACCTTCGCGACGAACACCCACAGACGCACGGCACTCCGTCCCAAGTTCAGCTCCAGCAGGGCCTCCTTCTCCACAGGCAAGGTGTCGCCCGATGCCGTGACAAGCTGGTATGGCCGGCTTGGCTTCCTTGCCGGCAAACCCTTCGCCACGTCAGGTCTGATGATGCTCATGGCCGCCCCGGTGTCCACCAGCACGCGGCACGGCTTTCCTCTTATCCAACCGTCCGCGATGAGGCTGTCATCCATACGCCGGCTGACGGCGCGCAGTGTCACTCGAGGGGATGGTGGTGATGGTGGTGATGGCGCCGACGTGCCCCTCTCCACGGCGGCCCTTACTCGTTTTCCGGCTGCTCTTCCTGGTGTCGGCAGTCTCTCTGCAGGTGTCCGGGCTGTCCACACCCCCAACACAGGCCACTGGGTGTTCGCCGGCGTCCCTCAGTTGGTCTTCTGTCTCCGGCGTAGCGGACACTCCTCGTTCTCGACGTCGGGGTGGATGTTATTTTGGCCGCCTCCATCCTTAGTGCCGCTGTCAGCGCCTCGTGGATGGTTTTATATTCCCCGAGCATTAGGCGCTGACGAATCTCCGTGTCCCGTACCCCGTCGACAAAACTGTAGGCGGCTTCCCGGGATACGAACTCCAGTGGCAGGTCAACCAAGGCCTTGCTAGCCAGCTGCTCGATCGCAATGGCGAACTCCTGCAGCGTCTCCCCCGGCTGCTGTGACCTTGCCTTTAGCTGGCTGCGGTTTGCTGCGGCTAAGCGGTGGTTCCCGAAGCGATCCTCCAGGGCTTCCCAGATGTCCTTGGGCGCCGCCGTCGTCTGCAACGCGTTTAGGACTTCCGCGGCTCTTCCCTGGAGGCTGGCTATTAACTGTGTGGCCTCCTCCTCCAGTGACCATCCGTTGTGCCTGGCCACTGTGTCGAACTGGCGGCGGAAGACCTCAAACGTTGACGCGCCGTCATACTTGGGAGGTTTGACGCGCGCAGATGTTGTGTCGCGTCCCGGCGCGTCGGCCTTCAAATCCTTCAGCTTCCTGCCGACGACGTCCTCCACCATGGCGTTCAGGGACTTCACGCTGCTGTCGGCTTTCCCTTCCAGGTCGTTAACGCGGCTCGCCAGGTCCTCGACGCGCTCGTCCACTTGGCCCATCCGCTTGCCCAGCTCCGTCACGTCATCCCTCACGCCGGCCAACTGTTCTTCAAATTTGGCGGCGAGAGCCTCGTTCGCCACCTTCATTTCCGTGGTCAGTTCGGCCATCTTTGAGGTCATTGTCGTGGCCAAGTTGCTGTTAGCCGTTTCCGTCTTCGCTGTTAATTCGGCCTTCATTTCTTCCATCTTCTCGGTGATGTTGTCGTTGGCCGTCTTCATTTGTTTCAGTTCCGCGGTGATGTTGTCGTTGGCCGTCTTCACTTGTTTCAACTCGGCGGTGAGACTGTTTTTTGCCGCTTCTGTTTTCTCTGTTAACTCGTTCATCTTCGCCAAAAGCATTTCCAATGCGGATTCCATGGCTGTAATGTTCGGTGATGTTATCTTCCCGCTTCCTGACACCAGTGTGACTATGTGGGTTCGTGAAATGAAAAGTCCAATTTCACCACTCAAAAATGTGCTTTATTTTTACCGACTTACAGTTAAACACTTGCCAATTACACAAAATTACGTAATGCACACAATTACGATTCACCAGTTCGTCCGTTATCGTTCCGATGCACGTACACAATTACGTAGTTGCTTCCGTTGCACGGCGCTACTTCACTAGCACGTCCAGCACTGACACTAACTAACTCTGACTGTCTCTCTGAAACCCCTTTTATAGAAATGTCACTGTTTTTCTAGAAGTCTCTGCAAATCGCCCGAACGTCCCAGACCACAGGAGAAGGGGAGAGAAATGTCGAGGGAGAATTGACACTTCCCAAAACCACCCCTCAGTTAGTGACAGATTAATGGGCGGGGGGCGTGGCTCGGCCGTCTCGGACCCCTCCAGCTGTCCCCGGTCGTATCTTACGCTAATAGGGTGACAGTATACTGAAATGAGAGCAGGACACCAAATTTGCTTGATCAGAATTACCCTTTTGTGTTCAAAGGTATAAAGTTGAAAATGATCAACATTTTCTTCCTTTACAACACACATTTTCTCCTGTAGAGAGAACCTCTCATTATTTGAATCAACTGTTTCAATTATGAAAATGTATTGGTGATGGTTGAGAAACTTAACCATTTCGTGTGGCATAGTACATGTTACTGTTTAGCTTTGAAACCTGTAGCAGTCATCATGGAAGTACGAGGGTGGGTCAAAAAGTAATACCTCCTATTATTTTCCCTTAAATAAGTAAGTTATGTGAAATCTTTGAATTTGGTGCAATTCCTCAAACCTTCTTCTCCAATCCCCTGCAGTAGTAACTTTCTAAGTCAATAGGTGGCAGCACTACATCCTTTTGCAAAATGGTTGACATCGAAATTTGTATTAGACAGCATTCTGTGATTGAATTTTTGACTGAAGAAAGTGAAACGCCAATTCGCATTCACGAAAGGCTAACAAATGTGTATGGTGTTGCAATGATGGATGTCAGCACTGTTAGATGATAGGTTCGTCGCTGTAACGAAGCTGAAGGGCGAACACCATTGGCAGGTGAAAAGCAAAGCGGCAGGCCGATGACTGCATGTGCAACATTCTGCGAGTCGATGACATCATTCGGGGTGACAACAGGTAAATTGTGTCACATTACCTCCCTCAGTAAAGGCAGTGTGATGATGATTATTCAACTGGGCTACTCAAAAGTTTGTTCACTTTGGGTAACAAGAATGTTAACCTCCCAGAACAAATAAACAAGGAAAACAATAGCCTCCGAACACTTGCAGTGTTTCAATTTGGAGGGAGAGAAGTTTCTGGAAAAAAATTGTTACTGAAGACGAAACGTGGGTTTATTTTTTTGAACCTGAATCAAAGAGGCCGTCAATGGAATGGCATCACATGTCACCGAAGAAAAAAAAATTCAAAACTCGGCGGTCGGCAGGGAAAGCTATATCGACAGTGTTTTGGGGTGCAGAAGGTGTGCTTATGATTGATTTTTTGGAGCAGGGATGCACAATAAATTCTGTCCGATACGTCAGAACTCTCGAAAAGCTGAAAGCATGTCTTTGCCAAGTTCGCCCAACAAAAGCTATGGCGGATGTTCTTCTTTTGCATGACAATGCAAGACCACACACCAGCCGTTACACCACTGCAGAAATTGAGAAATTGGGATGGCAAGTCTTACCTCACCCCCCATACAGCCCTGACCTGGCACCATCAGACTTCCATCTGTTGGGACCACTAAAGGAAGCTCATCGTGGGATTCATTTTGAAGATGAGAAGGCTGTGAAAACGTCCGTGCGTTAATGGCTTAGGAAGCAAGACCGTGTGTTTTACCACACTGGAATACATGCCCTAGTTAAAAGGAAGACCAAAACTGTGGAAAAGGACAGAGGTTATATTGAATAGTGACAAATTAATCGTCAATGTTGTAGTTTTCAAGTTATGTAAATTGGATTCAATTTTCTTGGCAATTAAAAAGAGAGAAAAAAAATAGGAGGCATTACTTTTTGACGCACCCTCGTACATTGTTCACATGTACTTTATTAGTCTTTTGGAAAATCCAGGAGCACTATTGTCATATTTATTGTTTTGTTACATCTCTTGCTCTCAATTTGGGAACAGATATTCAGAAGTGTATTCCATATGATAACACATCATTAACTCTTGTATTCTATTTTTCAGGACACTCCTGATGAATGTAATGTGAAAGATGCTGAAGAAAAAGCAGAAATAATGCTTTTTCAGGACACTCCTGATGAATGTAATGTGAAAGATGCTGAAGAAAAAGCAGAAATAATGCTTTTTCAGGACACTCCTGATGAATGTAATGTGAAAGATGCTGAAGAAAAGGAACAAATAATTGTTTTTCAGGACAGTCCTGATGAATATATTCTGAATGATGCCGCAGGAAAAGAAAAAATAAATGCTTTTCAGTACAATCCTGATGAATTTAGTGTGAAAGATGCTGAAGAAAAAGAAGAAAAGACTGAAGAAGAAAAGCCAAGTCTGGCCAACAATGACCAGAAGTTTGTTCCTGTAAAGACAGAGCTTGAGGATAATTTTGAAGATGAAAAATCTGCTCCTTTCTTCAGTGACGAGTAAGAAAGTATTAATTACTTCATTTTTTTTATAAAGGATTCATATTGTCCATAGTTGTACTATACTCTATCTTAGGCTAGTTTAATCCTGCTATAAACAACAAGACAGAGCTGTCTCAACTTGCCACGTGTTAGATGCTACATGCACATACAGAAGTTTTGCAACACTAGCAGTATATAGAGCAGCATTAACTTCTAGACAGTGGGGTTACACATTAATTAAATCTATGAGTTGGTTCATTTCCGAAAAAATAATAATGAACTTTACTGGGAACGAGGGGGGACCCAAAAGAAACCGGATTGTTGTCATAACTTTATTGATGAACCTTTTTACAAAATTACTTCAGTCACCTTCAAAATACTCTCCATTACATGCGATGCACTTGTCAAGTCTCTTTTCCCACTGTTGGAAGCATGTTTGGAACTCTTCAAGTTTGATATTGTCCAGTGGCCTTTGCGAAGCTGTTTTTACTGCCTCCACATTGTCATAATGTCCCCCTTTTAGTGCAAATAGAAAAAAGTCACACGGAGCTAGGTCTGGCGAATACGGAGCGTGGGGAACGACAGACCACCTCTGAGATGCCAAATAGTGGGTCACCTGTAAGGCCATGTGTGCTGGAGCATTGTCGTGATGCAGAAACCAATCACCTGATCGCCAAAGTTCCAGGTGTTTCCTCCTCACATTCTCTCGCAGACGCCTTAAAACATCCAAGTAAAAGTGCTGGTGAACAGTCTGGACAGGGGCTACGAATTCATGTTGCACAATTGCATGAACATCAAAAAAGACAATGATCATCATCTTCACATTTGACCTCACTTGCCTTGCTTTTTTGGTCTGGGGTAATTGGGAGTCCTCCACTGGCTTGACACTTGCTTGGTTTCTGGGTCATACCCATAACACCAACTCTCATCCCTTGTAATGACTTTGTTCAAGAAGTTTGGATCACATGCTATCTCTGTTTTCAAGTCCTGACACACATTCATTTAGATGGTTTTGTGCTCCTGTGTGAGAAGGCGCGGAACAAATTTAGCAGGAACACGTCTCATGTGCAAATCCTCCCTCAAAACCTGCTGGCACGAGCTCCAACTGATTCCTGTCACTGCTGAAATTTGATCGATCGATTTGGCAACGATCCTCGTTGATCTTTTGGCGGACCTTTTCAATGTTCTCCTCATTTCAAGATGTTGAAGGTCGTCCAGAATGAGCTTGGTCTTCAACACACACCCCACCACGTTTAAAGCGCCCAAACCACTCGAAAACCTATGTGTGGCTTATAGCATCCTCCTGGAAAGCTCCCTGAAGCATTTGGTGTGTCTCCATTGCAGTTTTTTTATGCAGGAAACAAAATTTCACACACTCTTTGTTCTTTTAAAGTTTCCATAACGGCTTCGCAGAGGTAACCCGCCAACAGTCAGAGAAACACAATATCACACTTGCATGTTCAGCTCTACACTGACGCCCTGTGCACAGCTGTTTCATGAAGACCTCTACTAACACCATCTAGTGTGAGAACTCTGCACTACGTCTAAGAGTTGCAGCGCCCTCGGAGTCCAGTTTCTTTTGGGTCCCTCCTTGTATAGCACTTTTGGTAAAATCGTATTTCTCCACAGGATTTTCCCGGTGTTAGTGATCTGGATGCTTGCTGTTCTAACACTGTGCATACTACTTGCGGAAACACCAAGCAGATCATCAGTTTCTTTCTCAATGTTTTTATAGACAATTCCATGTTTCTTTAAGCACTGCAAAACAATGCGCAATCATTCGCCTCTCTCCACTTTTTAAAGGTTTGCTTCGATTGTGTTTAATTTTGGCTTAAGCACTGGCCTACTCTATGATGAAAAGCTTACTGATCTTAAATTGCATATATTAAGTGTTCTTGGGCTTGTGAGGTACGCGAGATGTACAGGAAATACAGTGTTAAATATCAGAAGCAACTCCACACTATACACAATAACATCTTAATCAGCATTCAACTCGATACAGACCTTGTTGCGAGAAAGCTGTCCGGTATAGGAATTCAAAAAGATTATATAATAGCTGTGTCCTTTAGTAATTGTTAAATAAAATGCAGTGTAATTTAACATAAGTTAATAGGTATAATTTCACCTGTCTTCTGTCTAATCTGTATATATTATACAGAACACATCTATGTGGTATGTGAAACAGAAAGATGAAATGTGAGGCTATTACGTTTATAAGAATCAAAACATTTACATACTTTTCTCTTTCCGAAATTAGCTCGCGCAGAGCAGTGATCAGAAAACTACTTACAGTACTGTACTTAAAGGAGGGGTTTATCGTACGCATGCAAATAAAAGAAAATGCCCACTAACTTTGCTAAACCAATCAACAGCTTAACCGTTTTCTGTCCCAATATCTCTGTCTCTCTTCCCACCCAGATGTTTACAGCAGGATTAAACTAGGTTGAGATAGATTATGGTGCAGTAATTTATCCAAGCTAATTTAGATCAAAATAAGACCTGAAGCTTTCCTTGTGAGGAATATGCTCACTTTCTTCTCGGGCAGCCAACCAGGTGAAAAGACGATTAGATATCAACATTTCCGGAGTGTGCATCTCTCACATCATCAGGATATTTATAAAATGTTATAACCACAGATGAAATGCTGGATATAACACAAATATAAACAAAGACAAAACTATCAAAATTTGCATTACTGAACAAAATACTTTTCAGTAAATTAAATGCCAGGTCAGGAGATGGCGCGAGTATAGAAAATTGTGTCAAAGAAGCGTAACTACTTGATTATCAAGCTGTATTGATCTTTGCTTCTTAAATTGACAGATTTCCATTTTTAAGGCCAGTTTACAAAAGGAGCTGAACTGAAATCCAGCATCACGATTAAGCATGCTCCTTTTGGAGGAAATGGCCAAAGCCTCCTTAATTCTCCAATGCCAGTAACTGTTGCATATTGCCAAGATGGTCGTCTCCCAAAAATTGGCTCTATGGTCGTTACCAAAACAATGCTCTGCCAGCCCAGACTTCTCAGGTTCCTTTAAACAAATGCTCCGTTCATGCTCGATTATTCTGGTGTCAATGGTCCTTCCGGTTTGTTCTATATATGGTGTTCCACATTCACAGGGAATGCGATACACTCCCAGAACTTGGAAGTCCAGTTTGTCTTTCACTGGTCTCAACAGATGTGATGTTGAGTCGAGTTCCAGCTTAAGATGAGAGCAAAAGCTCTTAAAACATGTCCTGTGAAAAACAGTGTGAGTGAAGCGTTGGGTCAATATCTTCTCGATTCAATTTTGTGCTAAGTTGTGCTTCACTATCTCTACTATTCTTTCAATTTTATACTTGGGGACAATTTTCTATACTCGCGCCATCTCCTGACCAGGCATTTAATTTACTGAAAACAGTCTTTTGTTCAGTAATGCGAATTTTGATAGTGTTTTGTCTTTGTTTATATTTGTGTTATATCCAATGTTTCATTTGTGGTTATAACATTTTATAAATACGAGGGGGGGACCCAAAAGAAACCGGACTCCAAGGGCGCTGCCACTCGTAGACGTAGTGCAGGGTTCTCACGCTAGATGGTGTTAGTAGAGACCTTCATGAAACAGCAGTGTAGAGCTGAATGTGCAAACGTGGTGAGATGTATGTTAAAGACCAAGCTCATTCTGGACGCCCTTCAACATCGCAAAATGAGGAGAACATTGAAAAGGTCCGCCAAACAATTGACCAAATTTCGAAAGCAACAGGAATCAGTTGGAGCTCGTGCTAGCGAATTTTGAGGGAGGATTTGCACATGAGACGTGTTGCTGCTAAATTTCTTCTGCGCCTTCTCACACAGGAGCACAAAACCATCCGCATGAATGTGTGTCAGGACTTGTG
The DNA here is from genome assembly GCA_030765055.1 of Mantis religiosa. Lineage (NCBI taxonomy): Eukaryota > Metazoa > Arthropoda > Insecta > Mantodea > Mantidae > Mantis > Mantis religiosa. Next base: position 1,009,634 of record JAUKNK010000125.1, read on the forward strand.
AACAATGTCGTTACAGGGAATGAGTTGGTGTTAGGCGTATGACCCAGAAACCAAGCAAGCGTCAAGCCAGTGGAGAACTCCCAACTCTCCCAGACCAAAAAAATGCAAGGCAAGTGAGGTCAAATGTGTAGACGATGATCATTGTCTTTTTTGATGTTCATGGAATTGCGCATCGGGAATTCGTAACCCCTGGCCAGACTGTTAACCAGCACTTTTACTTGGATGTTTTAAGGCGTCTGCGAGATGATGTTAGGATGAAACGCCCGGAACTTTGGCGATCAGGTAACTGGTTTCTGCATCACAACACTCCAGCACACACGGCCTTACGAGTGACCCACTATTTGACATCTCAGATGTGGTCTGTCGTTGGCACTGGACAATATCAAACTTGAAGAGTTCCAAACATGCTTCCAACAGTGGGAAAAGAGACTTGACAAGTGCATCGCATGTAATGGAGAGTATTCTGAAGGTGACTGAAGTAATTTTGTAAAAAGGTTCATCAATAAAGTTTATATGACAACAATCCGGTTTCTTTTGGGTCCCCCCTCCTATCCTGATGGGAGAGATGCACACTCCTGAAACGTCAATATCTAATCGTCTTTTCACCTGGCTTGCTGCCCGAGAAGAAAGTGAGCATAATTTAGAACATTTCGTACATGGTAAAGCTTGGATAGTGCAGGTCATAAATAAGTCATGAGTAATTATGAAAAATTGCTTTAAACTGTATAGTAATTATGTATTACAACATAATTTGTTAAGATTTACATTGAGTACTTTATACATTTTAATTAAAAGATGAACAGATCACAGTGGATATACTGTTTTAAGGCTCCCTGAATCCAGAAAATTCTGCACATGTGTGCACCTATCTGTAAAGAACTAAAATTAAAATATCTGATAAATACCAAACTTTGCTTTAGCTTATAATTAAAGTTGTGTATGTGATTCTTTGTGACAGTGATGTGCACTAACAATTTAGTTAACACTTCCATCAATATAGATGTGCATACATGCATTTAATGCCTATTTAACGCTAATTATTTTAATTTTTCTCTTTTGCAATAAGTTTAAAAAAATTTAAAAGAGATAAAAGCTTACCTTTAATGATTTCTTCTTGAAAGGTACTCCTCAAAACAGGATAAACATACAAGGGCACATTGGCACATTCAAGTCAAATTATATTGGTTTCCTTGCAAACTCCTTTTTTGTGACACACCAGATATTTTCAAAATGGATGCGACTGTTTTGCTATAGGTGCTATCCTTTTAGGAAAGGTCTTACAGCATAGTAAGTCGCCACAAAAGGTGCATGTCTCATAGCGTATGAGAACCCCTAGTGGTGTACCGGTAAACATACAAGTAAGTCGGAGAATTTAATGTCATGTCGGCATGTTGGCCATAGTAGCTCAGTGGTTTAGAGCAACTTCATGGAGAGCGGGAGATCCGTGGTTCAAATCCCGGCTATGGCATTGAATTTTTCAGTGTGGCTTTACTCATCCAAACCTTAGCCTACGCACAGCTGGTGTGAAAGAAATGATTATTTCCATCAATTTGTTACTTTTGGTCCAATACTCCTAACTCATTCTTATATTCATCTTCAAATCCTTGATTCTTGTTTTTAGTCTATTTTCTCATCAGTTGGATTTCATTATTTTTTCCATTTTTCTAGTTATATCAATTCCTCGTTCATTTTTACAGTAATCTATCACATTCTCTTCCAAAGTTCCAGGCCCCGGGTTAGTTTCTAGAGATTTACCAATCATAACAATTTTACAAGGTTTTTAATGGGAAGTATACATAGTTACATTTTAATTGGAGAGGTACTGCTATCTATTTTTACAATTTTAACTCTACAATTTTATTAAGTTAACCATTATTTGTTTTTGCAATTTTATATAAAATGCATTCTTGATAAAATAAGACTTGATTTATTAATTTTTAGATGAGTCGTATTTATTACACATCTGCTTCACTTTCGTACCTATTTTGAGGACATGTTTCGCAAATCATCGTTTGCATCTACAGCTCTTATGCGACTAAAGCTTGATCCAGCGGTGTGGGTAATTCTGGGGTTGCTGCTGCCATCTGTTGATTTAGTGATGAACTTAAATGTGGGATTCTCTTCTGGCGGGATTTCAAAGTTCATTAGTTGGTTTTTATGTTTTTCTATGTATATCCTCTCCCATATGACGAGTTCACTATGTTTTTGTACGTATTTTAGTAATTCTGTGCTATCTTCAATTTCATGATTTTCAGACCAGAAATGAGCTGCTATTGCGGACTTATCAATATTTTTGTATCTTAAGTGCCTGAAGTGTTCTTTCTTTCTAGTGCCTATGTTTCTTTTTGTCCTCCCTATGTAAATTTTTTCACAGTCTTTACACTTAATCCTGTAAATGCCTGACTTTTCCTCTGGTTTTATCTTATCAGTATTATTACTGTGAAGTAGGTTTTTAATGTTGTAATTGTTTTTTGGTGCCAATGTTATATTGTATTTCTTGAATATTTTTTGGAACTTTTTTGTGGCCCAGGGGTGGTAAGTAAATTTAGCAAATCTAATTTCTTGTTTTATTGGTGTGAGAGCTGTGATCTGTTTTAATCTCTTTTGAAGTTTGAATGATTTTATTTTTTTATCTACAAGGTTTTTTCCATATCCATTTTTAATTGCAGTTTTTAAGATTTGATGGTATTCGTTTTGATATTCTTGCTGGCTGAGAGGTAGATTTACTAATCTATGTGTGAGACTGTTGATGGTTGCATGTTTGTGTGGAATTGGGTTGAAACTATTTGCTTTGATGTAATTATCTGTGTGTGTTGCTTTTCTATGGATGACAAATTCTAGTTTTTCATTGCTTTTTTTGATTTTAAGGTCCAAAAAAGGTAGAGTACAGTCCTCTTCAGTTTCCACTGTGAATTGTGTGCTGGGTTCTTGCAGGTTGAGTAGTTTCAAAGCATCTTCTATTTGTTTGTAGGGCACTATTGCAAAGATGTCGTCTATGTATCTGTACCATGTTTTTAAACATATGAGGGAAATCAGTTAAATCTCGATATGAGGGAAGGCTTTAGTTATATGTGTTTCAAAAGAGCTCATGTATAGATTGGCCAAAAATGGTGATAGCGGGCTTTCCATAGCTAGTCCTGAAATTTGTTTATAATATTTTCCATCGAAGACAAAATAATTTTGATGTATACATATTTCAGTCATTGCCAAATATTCTTCTATTGCATTGCCATCTAGGTTTATAGAATTTAGCCATTTTTTCAGTTGAATCAAAAGTTTGTCTAATGGAATGCTAGGGAAGAGGGAGCGGACATCAAAGGATACTAAAGTGTCATGAGGTTTTAGTTTAAGATTTTGAATTTTTTCTACCAGGTCTAAAGATTCTTTTTTATGCTCAGAGTATGGAATTGTGGAAAGGACTGAAATTTTTTGGATAGCCATTTTGCCAGAAGGTAAGTAGGAGTGTTTATATTATTTACAATGGGTCTCATGGGTATGTTGGGTTTGTGTATTTTAGGCAAACCATATAGTCTTGCAAGGGTAGGGTTGTCCGGTTTGATAGTTTTTTGTTCTGTAGTTGTTAAAATTTTACTATTAATGATGGTTTTTTGTACATCTTTTATGCATCGGTTGAGTGGATTAGAATCTATTTCCTGGAATTCTTTTTGTTGTAGTAACTCTAACATTTTTTCTTTGTATGTAGCTGTATCTAAGATTACTATTTTGTTCCCTTTATCAGCCCTTGAGAAGATTACATCCTTTTTCCTTAAAGATTTAATTATCTGAATTTGTTTCGAATGTTTTCCTGGCTTTTTATTTATTAAGTTTTCCAATATAGGAGCTGATTTTTTCCTAATTCTATTTTTGTCCATGGTTTCCAAGCCTTCTACTGCTAATTCTATATCTGCAATGAATTCATTAATTGACTTAATTTGTTTTTGATTTTATTTGTTCCTTCTCTAGTTCTTTAATCCAATGAGGTAAATGATTGTGTAAATTTTTTGCCTTACTTTCAATACATTTATTTTCTAATGAGCCTGTAAATCTATTTCTAAAGTAATTTTCCTTTGTTATATTATTATGTTCATGAATACATGTATTTTTGTCTTCTGTATGAGAGTCTGTGTGGGTCAGATTTTGCCATCTTTACACCAGTTACAGCTGTAGACACATTTCTGTATATCCCAAAACTTCTCCCTTAATATCTCAGCTGGGGATAATTGTTATTCTCAGCCTCTCCTGTTGTTGAGTACAAATCTTCCTGTGGAATACTGTGGAGCTGTTTATGAAAAAGAGAAAGAAAAAAAATGTGGTATAACTTTGTAATTGCAAGTTACTGTTGTCACAGCGATTGTGTGAGCTGGCCATGAAAATAAATATAATTTTCAAGGATAGCCACTAGCTGATGTCACGAAGCAGGATTATTTGGAAAAACTATTTGTAGTTAGTTGGTTTATTGACACTTCGTCACTTACATTTTTATATTATCGAGGGACTAGTTTCGGAAACCATTGCCTCCATTTTCAACCCCTTTCCAGCTAGCATATGTTGTTGCCTGCTCTCCTGTCTCTGGCAGTAGAACTATGTACTTATTTGTCAAATTATCTACTGTTCTACATGGGAGAACATATTCACATGGAAAAATAAGGACCGCGTAATGAACTTTGAAATCTCACCAGTAGATAATTTGACAAAGAAGTTCATAGTTCCACTGCCAGAGAGAGGAGAGCAGACGATAACAGATGCTAGTTGGAGAGAGGTTGAAAATGGAGGCAATGGCTTCCGAAACTAGTCTCTCAATAATATAAAAATGTAAGTGACGAAGTGTCAATAAACCGACTACAAATAGTTTTTCTGATTAATTTTGACATCACTGTTACTAAATCCCAACAATCATGCATAGGTAATGCTATTATTTCACAGGTACCATAAGGAATGTAATTAAAGAACATTCAACTAGTGGAACAATGTGCTGTACCCATCAGATATGTAAGAGCTAATGCAAGACTTGTATATGTGTTCAGTGTTTAGAGCTCGTGTGTGTTTCAAGCTTTGAGTGTGGCTCTGTGGTGAGGAATCAGTGGGAATGAAGTATATATCAGAGTTATGTGCAGATTCAGCATATAGCTCTGTGTAAGAGGTGAACCTGTGTGTACATCAGAGGGATTGTTAGCAACACAGTTTGGTGCATGCTAAAGAGACATAAATATCTTGAAGCTTGTATTTGTATAAAAGAGAAAGTGATTGCAATTTAGCATTGGTCTACCAATTTTGGTGACAAAGGAGTTTGAGGTGAACTTTGCTTATGTTACACTGTTTTACCTGTTAAAACTCAAGAATGATGATTGAACAAAGCTAATTTTTGTGTTTCAGTGATCAGAGCGATAACCCCTTCAGTGTAGATGATCCAGAATTACAAGAAAACATTCTACCAAATAATGATACTGAGGTAAGTGTATAGTATGCAATTTGATCATCAGACCTAAGGAGAGTTGCAATGTAGTAACTGGCAGAATTCTATAGTTGACAGCCATATGTAAATTTTTTTTAATTTTTTTTTTTTAAATTGTTGTGCATTTTTCAACAGAAATTTGCATTGCTCAATGCACAAGCATACATTTACTTTTCAAGAGTGTAAACTTTCTAAATATTGTGACTTTGTGGGTTCATAAAATTAAAAGTCCAATTGCACAAACTCAAAATGTTCTTTATTTTCACGGAATTACAATTGGAACACTTGCCGATAACATAGAATTATGTAGCGCACACAATTACAATCCACCAGTTCGTCTGTCACAGGTCCACTCCACACTCACAATTACATACAACTCCTCTGATACACATACACAGTCTTCCAGTCTGTTCACTACCACTGCACTCTTCACGGCTGCTCGCCAAGAACTGAGCTGACTCGTCCACTGCATCCCTTATATACGCAGATCGCTGTGTCTGGAAGTTTTGCGGCTCGGTGAATCATCCCGGTTGTTCCAGAAGTCAGGGGGAGGGAAAAGAGACGGTATATGAAACTTCCCTAACCATCCCCTCGGTTAGCGCTACAAGATAATTGGGTAGGCGTAGCTTGAATGCCTCCTGTCCCCTACCCAGCTCCAGTTGGTCATGCCTTCCAATAATTGGGTGACAATATTATCTGCACCAATGTCATGGGCCTAGAACATAGACAAAAATAAATAAATAAATAAAAATCTGAAATACTCCATTCTGGTACCTAATGATTAACACTAAATACTGGTAGTCCTCTGCTTATGAGGTCCTCCTTGACCTCTTCCTCAGTAATGTACTGTGGCGGGTCCTTAAGAGTGACATGGAGTCGTTTTTCCTCAGATAGAAGAGTTGCCATGTAAGGAATGGATTGATCTTCCAGCCATCGACAAATTTCACGAACAGTCGGATCGATCGGAAGTATGGCCACGGTATTCCGCATGTTCTTGAGTGTTTAGGATGAATCTGACACAGGAAATGTTCGTAGCTTCCTTCCATCATCTGGATTACTCAGGAAGATGGGAGGTGGTTTGGCAATCCTTGGAGTTTCTGTAGAAGGGACAGCTGAAGCTGTTTCCGGGCACCCTTGAGATGAGACAATTTCACTCCTCTGGTGTTTTGGTGGAATTGTTTTAATGAAGGGTGAGTTAGATGAAGTTGCTAAGGTATCAAAGCGATTTGAGGTGCTGGGGATACGGTCAATGGCTCGTTTAATCTGCTGATTGTGTTTCCTCTTGGGCGTGACCTGTTGCCATTCAGTATCTGTAATTGACTGCTCATGTTTACTTAAATAAACATTTAGAGCGTCAAGATGGGAGCGATGACTAACTTCAGCCTTCTCGAGTAGTTCCGGGAGTTTGTCTTCTACTGCCTGGATGTAATTGATACAAGCTGTTTTCTCCATTTGTATCCATTCTAGTAGATTGGGTTCTACTGGTGTGGAAGGATGCCTGACTAGAGGAGAATCTAGGAGCAGACTAATGTCGCCAACATCAAGGTAATAGGACAGCACCTTCATCCAGAAATCTTCTAAATATATGTTTGTAGAAGGTGTGGAAGAAGTATCCATGGCAGTATTAGTATCCATGCTGAGAGATGACAGATAATTGCCAATGGAGAGCCCCATTGCAACAGCAAATCAGAGCGCAGGGAAAGCCAATCAAAACGAAGCACTTTTGTGCATGCAAAAAGGGCACACAAGCCCCTTTTGCTGTGTGGAGCAAGAAATGCTGTGATTTTTGTGGGAAAGTTACACAAAGCATTGAACAGCACACGATATGGCAGGCGATTTTAGAACTTTGTCTATTACAACACTAGCTGCACAGAACACTTCTACATTGCACTGAATATCACTTTGTAGTTGTGAGCGAATGAAAACACGTCCACACAGTATCCACTGATGAATATCACTGAATGAACACTATCTTCTATGCTCGACTCCTTAAACCAGGACGTATATTTCAAATTTTAAATCTACTAAAATCAAAACAACACAATTAATTACATAAAAGTTCTTCAGATGAAACCTACAACTAGAATAAAAAGAAAAGAAAGTAAACTTAAAACTAAAATAAAACCTAAACAAACTTCCTGCTCAACTACCATAGTAGATCCCTAAATTAAAGTAGGTAATTTAAACATATTAATAATATTAACATTTTTATCCTTTTAGTTTTAAAATACAAATACACCTTTCTACCATCCTTCAACTACTTCAAAAAAATATATAAAACTTCTTAAATTACTAATATTAAATTAATTTCATTATTTATGTACTATCAAATCAAATTTTATTGACACAGTAATATTTACATATTTGAGCAAATCTCGTAAACTGGTGCCTCGTCAGTATACATATTAAAATGTAAGCACTACATATAAAATTAATGATTAATACAAAAGAATAAATATGTTTGCTATTGCTTAAAACTATACAGCTAGCAAAATCAATAATTAGTCTGTCATCTTGCATATATTCTTTAACGGAGTAATAGGCTTTCCTAATAATTTTCCTGAGCTTGGAAAATTCTTCTATCTTCAAATTAGACTCCGCCCGTGAAAGCTTATGATTATTCATTTGTTTCTGAAGGCACTGTGGAAACAAATGCCCTTAACACTAGTATTCTATAGAGCTTTTGTGTGGATGCATTGTATCAGACTAATAGATTTTCATAGCATTTGAAATTCAAGTACACAGATTTCTAATGAAAATCAGAAATATAACTGCATAACTTCATCATAGATGAATGTTGAAAATAATGGAATAGTCGAGAAATATGGAATACCAAGATTTCAGCTCTGTTTGCTGCTGCTATCATGTGGGAGTGCCATAGGGTAGTCAAGGAAGACACCCATGATGCACTGCAGTAACAGTTGACAGCTTGTTGTTATCTCACTCGCTACAGAATAAAGTGTATTTTGTGATATTCAAAAGCTTTAGCAGAGAAACGTTCAAGCATTTTAACCCACTAGTAAGCATGTGATTTGAACATTGATGCTATGTGTAAGGTACACTAAAAGAATTTTAATTTGTTACATTGTTTTTTGGTTGTTTTAGCTGACAATGTTTTGTCCATTACTTTAAAGATTCATTATCCAAGAAGCCATGTCGGGTATTAAGGAATACCAAATTTCTCATACATAATATACTGAGTAGAAATAAAGTTATAAATGAATGTTGAGTATAGTATTAGTAACTAAACAATTATTATTTCTTACATAATAGAAATATAGCCTAATTTAAATCCAAAGTATATTTTTGTAAAAAATTAAATTAATGGAAATCAAAACCTATTTCTTCTGTTATTCTAGACTTGGTCTGTGGTCTAAGTCTAAAAACATTTAAGTTAATTGATGGAAATTAATCACTTCTGCACGCTAGCCACATATAGGCTAAGGGAAATATATGAGCGTCCTTCAATAAATAACCAAACTAATTTTTTAATTAACACATAATGACTTTATTTCACTAACATTTACCTACACACTTTCCAAGTATTTCCCTCTGATGAAATACAATTATTCCAACGACTTACCCATTGTTTGAAACACTAATTGAACCCATTTTTGGACAGTCTGTTCAGAATACCCATGACAACATTGTTCAACTCCTTATCACTTTGAAAATGGCGACCACGAAGCTCCTGTTTCACTTTAAGGAAGAGGTGAAAATTGCATGGTGCGAGATTCGAAGAATAAGGTGGATGAGGCATGATCTCAATGCCCATTTCTGCGATGACATCTTGAGTTGCATGAGCTCAATGAGCAGGGTTATTATCCTGATGCAAGATCCATTCTCTCCTTGTGAGATCTGAACGCTTTTGCTTTCTTAGGCCTTGGGCTCGATGAATGTTTCCACTGCTAACTCTCCTGTTTTGTTAATGGGTTGTAATGGTGGAACCAACTCTCGTCACAAGTGGTGACCCTATTCAGAAAGTCTGGCTCCCGTCGTAACCTTCCGAACCGTTCTTGACATCTCATGACGTGGTGAGCCTTCTGTTTGTCCCTCAGCATGTGTGGTACCCATTTTGCTGCAACTTTTCGAAAGCCAATGCAACTTTCGAAATTGTTATGTGACAATCTTCTTGCATAATTGCATCAATTGTGTTAATGTTGATTTCCATTTTTGCTGTTACGGGTCTTCCAGGGTGCGGAGAATCTTGAAGGTCTTCATGACCCTCTTTGAAACGTTTATACCACTCAAAGACTTGTGTTTTGCCTAAAGCTTGGTCCTTGTATGCTTGCTGCACCATTTCAAAGGTCTCTGTAGGAGTTTTGTCTAACAGAACACAAAACTTTATTGATGCACGTTGCTGCAATTTCAGTTCCATGGTGGGTGCAGTAAACACGACCTCACATATCGGGCTCTAACCCACAACTGATTGACACTGCATGACTGGCACTCACAGCACTGCTAGAGGAAGGAGTCACCTTTCCACCACTAGCAGCCATGGTGCTCCAGGGCAGTTTATTTAAATACAATTAAATTAGCACAAAAGTGAATCGAGAAGATATTGACACATTGCTTCACTCACTGTTTATTCACAGGACATGTTTCAAGAGCTCTTGCTCCTATCATCAGCTGATACTCAATTAGTGCAAGTTGTAGTGGTTTCCTCTTTCTCTGTATTGACAATAGATGGAGTGATGTACTTGTCAAAGACAATTAAATTAGTTTGGTTATTTATTGAAGGACCCTCGTATATACAGTTTGTCCAATTTTTAAACTTATTTTCAAGAAATGACCCTCTGCTTACCCATTCCAATCCACCATCCCCCCCCCCTCCCCGGTACAAAATCATTAGTGAGTACAATAGCACTAAGCGTTTTGTTGGTTTCTTGGGCAGGATTGCACTGTTTCAAAATATACTAGTTTTCACTTCTGTGTTGCTAGTAACCTAAATAAGATGTTTGTCTTTAGACCGTGCCTAAACAGTGAGAGTGCCAATAATGACGAGGAAATTAACGAAGGTAATGCAAATGGTAAACTGGTTCATGATGAAATTAACGAAGGTAATGCGAATGGTGAAATTAACGACGCTAATCATAATGGTGACTTAATAAATTGTGAATTTAACGAAGCTGATAATAATCTCTTAATACAACCGTCAGCTAGGACTCCAACCAAGAAAAGAGGCGTTGTAGGGAGAGGAAGCAAGATCAGGAAAAAGAGTGCAAATATGTTAGTTAATTTTAGAAACTTTCTGTAAAATATAGCTGAAAATAGGGGGTTCTACCATCGAAAAATTTGAATAAATTAACTGTCAATGTGGCTGGTGTAGGAATAGTAACGGTCAAGAAAGTTGTATCAATTGACATCGCTAGTTACGGCACTCCAAATAAAAAGAAATTAAATAAAATTATTCCTGTATTATCTATGGGATTTGAGCATGGTGCTAGGAAAAGGAAATGTATTAGAGGTGAGTCGAATGAAATTGTTGCTTGGAGGTATAAATATTTGAGTCTGGATAATTGGATGGCTGTGTAGGCTTTTATAAGGGATAATTATTTTTATTTGTAATAGCAGTACAGGAATATTTAAAGTGCATTTTATTAAATTGTATGTATTATTATGTGTAATGTTATACTTTAAAATAATTCATTATTTATGAATTTTGAACCTTGGTTTAAGAGCATTTGGCAACAGTGTAGGAAAAATGCCAGGTCATAAATTACGAACCGGACAGGGAAGAGGCTACCCTAATTTGAAGTGCCGAGAGACCATGGGATGGGGAAGCGATGTTAAGAGCTTGGACAAACTGTGTGTATATATATGAGTCAGTTTGAGAATTTAATCTCAGGACGGCACCTATGGTAGCTCAATGGGTTAGAGCGACTGGACGGAAACCAGGAGATCTGTGGTTCAAATCCCAGCCATGTCATTGAATTTTTCATGTTGACTATCTACCTATAAACATTTGCTTGTAGATATTTCGTCTATTATCATGTTTTATGCAATCAAATTAATTTTTCAATGTTTTAAACCACCTATTCCATAATACCCGACTATTTCATATCAACCTTCATTTCTAAATACATTATTTGTATGACAACAGAATAAATATAAGTTTTTTTACAAGTATCAGTTCATCTAATTAGTTATAGTATGTAGAGTGTGTCTAGTGAATACGAGTGCAGTTTGCCCCTCAAAGGAAACTCACCCTACCGTCCACTAATGACCATCATAAATCTATCTATCACACTTCAGAAATGGTACCCTGTCGTTGACGACCAATAGCAACCCTGATTTTCTCGAAGTGACAGACGCATGTTTACTCCACGTGGAGTCTCAGTTGCCAAGGTTCCAACTTCCAGTTGATCTGTTTCATTACGTGCAGAAATTCGTTGTGTGTCACGATGTGGAGACCGTGGGAGAGAAATGCAGTGGTAAATGCAAATGAAGTAGTAGATAACTTTCAGTCAAGTGAAAATAATTAAAGTAATGACAATAGTGTGAATGAATTGGAAAGTGTTGCTGGGCCGAGTTAAGTTACTGGCGAAGCCTGAAAAAACAAAGTTATAACGGAAACTGTTTCTAAGAAAATTCAAGCGCTTGTTTTGAACACACATAAATATGTGCTGAAAAATAATCTTGGTAAGGGGTCGTGCAATGAACCTGGTGATAAATTCTGGGTATTCACAGAAATACAGTAAGAAATATTGTGATGAAAGGAATACCAAAGATGACGATCAAGGGTGAAAGTAAATCTCTAAAGTAGATAATTTCACATGCAATTTAATTCGTCGAGAAATTTATAGATTCTATGCAAAAGGGAGAGCGCCCACCTTAGACAAATTGGTTGCACATTTGCAAGAAATTTGTGATTTTCCTCATGGGCACTGCACTTTGCGTGGTCTCCTAAAGGAGCTGGGTTTTAAATACCGCATTTTGAATAAGTTCGGGGTTATTATGGAGTCAAGTAGAATTGTAGCTTGGCGATATATATATATATATATATATATATATATATATATATATATATATATATATATTGTCAAAACTAAGGAAGTTTCACAGTACTATATATATATTTTGTCAAAACTAGGAAGTTTTGCAGCAGTGGACATCAAGATAATTTATTTAGACAAAACCTTGTAAGATACCCATGACATATCGAGAAAGGTGGCAACCTTGAAGAACAGACTGCAAGAAGGAGGGCCGGGGTTGTAAAACTATTATAAGGGTTCGTCAAGGGAAGCGGCCGACGTGCACATGAGTTAACTAAATAGACTCTACTCATGATGAGTTGGCGATTTTTCTTTAAAAGCCAGTTGAGATATTTTTTAAATGTAAATGTTATTCCGTAATACCCTCCTCTCATCTGTACTTCATTTTTTAAAGTCTCCCATTAATGAAATTTGTATACAGATGTGAAATCTGCATACCTAAATTGAAAAAGCTATGAATATCTAACAGCTAAAAATATCTAATAACACTTTCCCTTTTGTAATAAAATTAAACTTTGCAGAAGGTTTTAAGCAATGCTTCTAATTTATGGTTCTAAAATGTTATGCATTTACATTTATGATTTATTTCAGTAGAACACTTGTGTTTAACCAAGAATAAAAACTTTACTTTATTTACAGGAACTTGTACATGTCAAGAAGACGTATAATGATCCACTTGAAGATATCAGTAGCACAAGGTATTTTTTTCCAAACATTAATTATCTTTAAGAGATACAGGCAGGCAGTTAGAGATTATCTTTGTATTTTAAGATATATATCTAGAAATAAGGGCAAAAGTGATTATCTCAAAGCTCCAGTAGAAAACATATTTTGAATGGAACTAATTTTCTTTTCTTTAGGGCTGTTCAATAAAGAATGATCATAATTTTTTTACGGTCATTTTTCGCACTAAAATTCAATATTATATTCTGTTAGTGTAATGTGAAACAAACATGCCATAGTAGTTTCATTGTTGGTACTCCTGGTTCCTGCTTGTGAGAACCAGACAAGTTCAGACATGTTCAGTATCGCCTACCGCTGCAATGGAGATAACACGCGAGGAACAATATGCGGCTTTGAAATTCTGCTTTAGTCTCGACAAATCTTTAGTTGAGGCCTATACAATGTTACAGGAGGCCTATGGAGAGTGTTCTTCCCTACAGCACAGCTCGAAGGTGGTTTAAAATGTTTAAAGAGGGGAGACAATCAATTTCAAAGGAAAGTGGACCCGGTGCTCCAGTTACTGCTCTTACGGAAGGAAACATCAACACTGCTGCTGCCATTGTGAGAGAGGATCAACAAATTACCTTAAAGTATAAATTTGAAAGAAGCGTAGGGACAGTGAAGCACAAATTAGTACAAAAGTGAATCGAGAATATATTGACACATTGCTTCACTCACACTGTTTATTCACAGGACATGTTTCAAGAGCTCTTGCTCCTATCCTCAGCTGATACTCGATTAGTGCAAGTTGTAGTGGTTTCTTCTTTCTCCGTATCAGTTCTCGAGTATCAGCTGAGGATAGGAGCAAGAGCTCTTGAAACATGCCCTGTGAATAAACAGTGTAAGTGAAGCAATGTGTCAATATATTCTCGATTCACTTTTGTACAAATTACCTTGAGATCACTTTCTGAAATACTGAACATTTCATTGGGTGCCACCCACACGTTAGTGACAGAAACATTACACATGAGACATGTTTGTGCGTGATGAATTCCAAGACTGTTGATTCCCGAACAAAAGAACATTCGCATGCAGGTCTGCATGCAGTTAAAGTTGATGTTAGAGGAAGATCTGGAGTTTCTTTCAAACTTAATCACTGCTGATGAAACTTGGTTATATCATTTTGACCCTGAGAGCAAAGAGCAAAGCTCAGTGTGGAAACCTCCTTCATCACCGACCCCCCAAAAAGCAAAAGTGGTTGCTTCTGCTGGAAAAGCTATGGCCATCTCATTCTTTGATATTCGTGGAATGGTTTATGAGCATGTTGTACCTGCACACACATCAGTAATTGGACAATACTACAGGAATGTCCTGAAAACATTGCAAGTTCATATCAGGCGCAAAAGACCACATTTCCGTGAAGCAGGCTGGATGCTACACCACGATAATGCGTGGCCGCATATTGCCAATGTTGTTGCTGAATATCTTGCAAAAATCAACGTGAAGTGCTTCCCTCACCCTCCCTGTAGTCCGGATTTAGCTCCATGTGACTTTTTTCTTTTCCCTAACTTGAAGAAACGCCTTTGTGGGAGCCATTATTGATCATCAGAAGCAGTGGTGAAGGCTGTGGAGGCAATTTTGAAGGATCTCTTAAAAATGGTTTTCAGCTTGTCTTTGAAGACTGGCAGAAATGCTGGGACAAGTGCATTGCATTTAGGGGAGACTATTTTGTTAAGGACCATCAAAAATATGAGGATGAGTAAAGACATGTTGTCAAAAAAAATTGTGATCATTCTTTATTGAACAGCCCTCGTAATTTATAATTCAGGATTTTAAAAGTAAAATCTTGCACAATTTTGATATATAATATGCAATGATATTTTTAAGTTGAGTTTTATTTTCATCTCATATATGCATTTTAATATTGCTTATATTGGCCTGTTAAGATTGCTGGCCAACAGTTTTGGTCCCCTGAATGGAGGCTAATGCTAACCAGCTAGACACACTGCACAATATAACACATGCAAATTGGCCATAGGTCAGACAGCATGAGGTTTGTGAATTGTTGGCAACAATAACTGCTTTTCTAGTAGCATCTGTTGGTTTCTCATAGCATTAAAGCTACAAATCATAAACTCTGTTTGCATTCATGGAATATTTTCTATTATTAATTAGTCAAATGGGCTGATGTTAATTTGATGCATAACACAAGTACTGATGGAAGTTAAATATTAAGAAACAAAGCAACATTCTGATGTGCGTGACAGGGACTTTAAAACTTTGATTTCGTGTCATCACATTGCAAGAGCTGCAGACAAAATAACTGTTAATATGAAAGTTACCTTCAAATTTTGCTATATGCATTCTCTATGCAGTAACAAGTTCAAGGGGATGCTAGATATACATGGTGTTCATTTTTATTCGTTATTTCTTGCCCTCTGGTAGAGCAAGAATGATGTCATAGTTGACTGGTGTGTCTATCTTGAAATCATAGTGATCATAGTGACCTTTGCAGAACAGTAACTAACTACAACGCTCTGAGTGTGATTGTCCTGATAACCAATACAACCGGCCTCGCCTTTCACCCCTCTTTACAGTAATCATGATTATTATTCTAGTACATATGTAAATTAGCACGTTTCTACTCTAAAGGTGGATATGTAGACAGAGCACCGCATCTTCATGGTTGAATGCTACTTTCGTACCGGCATTAAAACTGGTGCGACATATAAATATATTTTAAACTGCTGCATAGGGGAGTTTATGCAGTGCTATTCAGCGTTCAGACAAGTCCCTTGGAGCGTAATGTTGTCAAAAGTGTCCAGTTACCTTCAGATTGACATACTTTTGTTTGCAACATAAAGTCTTATGTTTGATCAGTATGTGATATAAATTTTTTGTCATTCTCACGCTTAATTAAAATGTCTTTATTAATGTTGTTATCCTTATGTCGTTTAAAACCAGTAGGTGAATCAAACATATACAAGATCAGTTACTCGCAAAATGAGAAATACTCGACGCTATAAACTGACGGTTCCAATTTAGAAATAATAAACATAATAAGTAAATATTATAAATGTATAATATAAATAATCTGTTTCTTGCCCCTCTCCATGGTGTGAGGTAGCGTGCGTACCTCACACTCAAGAGGTCGCGAGGATGAGTTACCTGGATAAGGATTTTTCTAGGGTTTTTCTTATCCTACGAAGACAAATATCGGGTAACTCTGAACTCTAGGGACCCTGGACTCATTTGAGTATCGTATGATCCATTTCATTCATTGTTTGATATGACGTGCAGTGTTGAAAGGACAAAAAAAAAAAAAAAAAAAATCTGTTTATTTACTAAAATGTTTTGAAACTAATACTGTTATTAATTTGATATTCCTTTATTAAATTATATTAAGTTATATATCTTCACAGAGAAACACAAAATTGCAAGATATTGGTTGCATTTATCCGTCGTTTAGTGTTCACATTCATTAAAACAAACTACAACAGTTATTGTATTTACGCACCAGGTGAAGTTACCACCTTTATATATATTGGATCATAAAACTAATAATATTAATTTCAAAGAAGAGTTTATTTTATCTTCTAATCACCCCAAGGCAGGACCCACCCCTCAAATAGTATATTTACCTGCTGGTAGAGGGAGTCCTCAAAGCTGCTGTCAGCAGATCAAGTACAATCGCAAGCCGCTAGAGAAATCTTATATAAACTCCATCAATTATGCTAATGGTGATGTCAAATTTTGCGCAGTAAAACCACTGATAAAAATGAACACTGTGTATAGGTGTATATTTGAATTATGAATTAGTTTAAGTTAGTGAAGTTTACAGTGAATGAATGTCAAGCAGGTAACAATACCACCAACAGTCAGTCATTTAACTGTAGTCCTAATAAACATTTTTTGGTGTTCTGGTGATACATAACTTAAATGTCATTTTCAAAAGAAAATGTTCAAGATCTAAATTTAAGGACATCCTTTTGAAGTGCCCTAGTTACAATTTCTTTTGCTTTAAGCTTGTACTACCTCTGTACAGCTGGTACTGTAAAGAAGAGAGTGGCTGCTTTGTGGGTCTCCACATGGAGAGTAACACTCTTGAATATTTTGTGTGAATATTTTCAAAATGACTCATGGTGAATGACTCTCAGCATTTTTGTTTCTCTTCAGCTGAATCATGCGCAATCTATACTACTAGCACTATCTAACTCAAGGATAAACAGAGGTCCATTTTTTGGCAATGGCAATTAATGAAGTGACTCATGGATGCTCCTTCAACAATTTCACTTTAAAGTAAAACTTCTTAAAATTTTACAGAGAACTGCCCTAACAGTGATGGAATCAATAAATGACAATCAGATGCAGTATGTATTCATATAAACACAAACCAGGAAATATTGGAGGTACAGAGCAATCACATTCACTAAAAGCAGAATAAATTTACATGAATTATTAACATGAATCCTGGAAGTGATCAGTATATAAACAACCTTAAATTAAAACTGAGAATTTAAAGGTCCCCCGTTTATTACCAATGTGTGTATGTGGTAATGCTAGCTAGCAATCACGCAATAAATGCACTCAATTTGAACAGCAAAGCCCACTCATTATTCCATAAATAATGCTTTACCATATGCAAGTACAGATTACAAAATCAGGTACATGAATAGCTTTAATATGCATAGATCATATTAATGCAAACCATTAAAGATACCCCATTTATGGGAAGGCTAGCTAGCAGATACCAAATAAAACCCACAGACTTAGAAATGGCACAATCTAAGCAGACTTCTGGCCCCATGACTTAAGGTTTTTGGCACATTAAAAATAGCAAATATGCTCAATAAGACACAATCAGAAATGGTCATGAAAAGACAGAATTTACAACAAATACTAAAAGGGCATTGCAGAGATTCTCACCGTAAGTACTATACATGCCGATACCAGCACACCTACTCATTTTCCAATTCAAATTGGACATACCAGGAATACGGATCGTTGAATCCAGCACTCAGAAAATGAAGCAACGGGGTTCCGAACCCACTTCCGGAAAACTACTATCCAAAGCTGGAAGAGTAGATACCTCATGTGCTGGGACAAACAACACAGTTGTATCAGTTGTCAGTGTAGAATATGAAACTAACATCCTAATAAAATTATCTTAAAAAACAGCATCTAAGCAATTTTATTTTTTATACACACAGTAAAATCCAATAAAGATAATATTTATAATAATAAAGATTTTGGTTGCCTTAAACATTATTGTAAAACGTGCAATGAAGCACAAAATTAATATAATTTTGAGTTGAACTAATACTCAATGCTTCACTTATTGCTAGTATTTACATAGAATGTATTTCGTGTATCCATCAGATGGATATAACCCAAGACAACACAAGCATGCTGTTATCAACAGTTTAACTTACAGGCTGGTTAATGTACCTTTAAACACGATGGAATATATCAAAGAGTACAATAATATTCACATTGCAGAATACAATAGATTCAGTACTGAATTGGCCAAAAAGAAAATTGATAAATTCAAAAGACAACAAAGATGCAAACAAGTAACTACTCTTTCCCCAATCAGCAATGAAACTTCATACAGAAAATTTACATATCATCCCAGAGCAACACACCCTTTCCCAAAAGTCTTCAAAGAGTGCAA
This sequence comes from Mantis religiosa, assembly GCA_030765055.1. Lineage (NCBI taxonomy): Eukaryota > Metazoa > Arthropoda > Insecta > Mantodea > Mantidae > Mantis > Mantis religiosa. The sequence continues at coordinate 1,028,418 of JAUKNK010000125.1, forward strand.
CATTACTTTGGCCCCACAGAACAAATTTAGTGTACAACACCTTTTGAAATCACATAGTACAAAGGAGAAACCCACAGACAAAAAATCAGGTGTGTACCAGATAATCTGCAGAGGCTGTGACAACTTTTACGTTGGAAAAACAAAAAGGAACTTGAACAGTAGGCTTAAAGAGCATTTTAGGAACGTTAAGAACAAAGAAATAGATAAATCGGTGGTAGCTTACCATTTTTGGAAGGAGAATCATTATATAGAACGAGAAATCCACTTATTAAAAAGTGTCCAAGGTCCAGCTGCATTAACCACGTGAGCAAAAATCTTCATAAAGAAATATGAAAGAAAATTGTTTAATTTCGACACTACCTTTGAAGAAAACCCAAACTTCAAGTTCATCAAGAAACCAACAGAGACACACCTATCGCCTCCAAGGAATTCACCAAACCAACATCCATTAGTCGACAATAGCTGATGATGTTAGGAAGATCCTGATGAAACACGTTCTAGGTAAATACTAGCAATAAATGGAGCATTGAGTATTATTTAAGCTTGAATTTATGAGTCACTATGTTTACACTCAGTCTTCACTTACTTGTTGTTGTATAATTGAAACGTTTTCAATTACTTACTTACAACAAGTAAGTGAAGACTGAGTGAAAACATAGTGACTCATAAATTCAAGCTTAAATATGAAGAATACTTCACTGTTAATAATGCTTCTGCTTTTAATATTTATTGAGTATTAGTTTGACTCAAAATTATATTATTAATGTTTCTCACTTATGCTATGTAGTGTCAGAGTATTTGGAAAGAATGAGTTTCAACATAAATTAACTAACTTCTTGGAGATTCTGTTCTTTAGAACAATAGAAGAGAGAGAACTCCCCATCTCTGTTCGTATTGACCACTGTACTAAATAACCTAAATATGAATATTAAAGTTTTTAAAACTGTCATCTTGATGCTTCCATTATAAAGGCTGGTTTTGTATGGGGTGGAGGTTATGAGGTCAACTAGCAGGAATGTTACTGGAGCAGTTCCCAAAAAGAAGTGTAAAGCACTGAGACACCCACCGACACTTCTACCCTGAAAGAGACCACCAGAGGAGAGATTATGTGAAATGATAATGGAAATGAAATGGAGAGCTAGGCAATTCGGGGGATGTAATTAACCTACCCAGCATTTGCCTGGCAACTGGGAAAAAGCCCAAAAGAACCCATGGGTCAGGTAGTTTGGCCAGGGAATCAAACCCGGGCCTCCCGAATGTGGGCCACAGACAAAACCACCTGAACCATCCCTTTCGGTATAGTGATATTAGTTTATATATGGAACCAAAGAAACATTATATTGGGTGACAAGACAGTGCAAGTGGGTTAAGAAAGAGATTAGAGAGGGAGATAATGATAAACTGTGAATGGAAGTGAAAGTGGAAAAGAAAGACAATAAAGAAGAGATAAGAATCAATTTAAAAATTTAGAATAAATATAAAGAAAACAGTGAAGAAAATAAATATTAAGTATAAATTAGTATGGGAGTAGGATTTAATAGTACGAGGGCTGTTCAATAAAGAATGATAATAATTTTTTATGGTCATTTTTCGCACTAAAATTCAATCTTATGGTATTCTGTTAGCTTAATGTGAAACAAACACGCCGTAGTAGTTTATTTGTTGGTACTGCTGGTTCGCGCCCGTGAGAACCAGGAAAGTTCAAACATGTTCAGTATCGCCTACTGCTGCAATGGAGGTAACATGCAGTTAAAGTTGATGTTAGAGGAAGATCTGGAGTTTCTTTTTAATGTAATCACTGCTTATGAAACTTGGCTACATCATTTTGATCCTGAGAGCAAACAGCAGAGCTCAGTGTGGAAATCTCCTTCATCACCAACCCCCCCAAAAAGCAAAAGTGGTTGCTTCTGCTGGGAAAGTTATGGTCATCTCATTCTTTGATATTCATGGAATGGTTTATGAGCATGTTGTACCTGCACACACATCAGTAACTGGACAATACTACAGGGATGTCCTGAAAACATTGCAAGTCCATATTAGGCGCAAAAGACCACATTTCCATGAAGCAGGCTGGATGCTACACCACGATAATGCGTGGCTGCATATTGTCAATGTTGTTGCTGAATATCTTGCAAAAATCAATGTGAAGTGTATCCCTCACCCCCCTATAGTCCGGATTTAGCCCCATGTGACATTTTTCTGTTCCCTAACTTGAAGAAACACCTTTGTGAGAGGCATTATCCATCATCAGAATCAGTGGTGAAGGCTACGGAGGCAATTTTGAAGGATCTCTCAAAAAATTGTTTCCAGCATGTCTTTGAAGACTGACACAAACACTGGGACAAGTGCATCGCATTCAGTGGAGACTATTTTGAGAAGGACCATCAAAATTATGAGGATGAGTAAAGGTACGTTGTCAAAATAAAATTGTGATCATTTTTTATTGAACAGTCCTCTTATAACAGATAATGATGATAAGAATATCAAGAAAACAGTAGTATGGACATTTGTGTAGAAAATAACTATAAAAAATGGAGACAATATAATCAATCACTTTAGTAGAAAACTTTAAATTGTATTTTAAAGGGATGTACCAATGTAAAATACATTTGTGTAATCTATCGAAGGTCTGCCCTAATGGCAGAAGGCCCAGGGCCCAGTTCGGGCTTCCCTTTAGTACTCAATAAATCATAATCATATCACATCATAAAGGTTGGCTAACATTAATTGAGAACAGTAACCAAAGTTAAAACACATGTTTATGATGTGGCTGAGTGGTTAGACCGCTTGACTCTAACCAAGGCAGTCCACGTTTGATTCCAGGTGACTGCATGTGAGATTGGTGGTTGACAGTACGGCACTAGCCTAGGTTTTCTCCAGGATCTTCAGTTTCCCCCCGCCGTCATTCCACAAATTGCTCCATCATAATGTCTCTGATATATCTCTCCCTCACATCTGCTGAGTGTTGCTTCTGCTTCTTTTAATAGAAGTGTCATGTCTAGTTTGTTTATTAGCATTTCAACACTGGCTATTGCCTCAGAAACAATAGCAAAAGCCTCAAAGAACAGCAAAACCTAGCAGAAATTTTAAAAGTATGCTAGTAATAAAGGGATGAAGATTGGTACAACTAGAGGAATTGAAAGTGTTAGTGGATCTTGATTTAAGAAATATGTATTCTTATCAAATTTTTTATCATGAATAATTGAGCACCCGCATGCAATAATGGGGTAAGTCTGGTTACCCCATTTATGCCGAGTGTATGAAATTTGGAATCCTCAATGTCTATTCTGTAATAATGGATCAGCATTATACTTCTAAGAAACCTCCAATTGAATGTAGCACGTGTTTTGTTACAATGCTGCATGTTTCTATGAGTCACACGCTCAGTGTTTCATTATACTTCTAAGAAACAGCAGAAAGATTGTAGCATGTGTTTTGTTACACTGCTGCATGGTTCTATGAGTCACGCGCTCAGTGTTTCATTATACTTCTAAGAAATCAGCAGAAAGATTGTAGCATGTGTTTTGTTACACTGCTGCATGGTTCTATGAGTCACGCGCTCAGTGTTTCATTATACTTCTAAGAAACAGCAGAAAGATTGTAGCACGTGTTTTGTTACAATGCTGCATGTTTCTATGAGTCACGCGCTCAGTGTTTCATTATACTTCTAAGAAACAGCAGAAAGATTGTAGCATGTGTTTTGTTACACTGCTGCATGGTTTCTATGAGGTATGCACTCAGTGTTTCATTATCCGGCAGCTGATTGTTACACAGTCATAACAAAGCAAAATGAGCTCAGATTTGCTACATATTTACAAAATATTAAGAAAACAGAAGTCATTGAAACACCTAGCGATTACATCAACATAATACAAAATGCTAAGAAGCCTTCATTGTGCTTAAGGGAATTGTATTAGATTATGATACAGCACTAAGGCAGAGTAATCAGTTGAAACTACCGAGTAAAGGACTTAACCTTCCCAAGGCTCAAATGATATCCTACAAGCCCGATGGTACTTTAGTTGTTCAAGAAAGTTACTCTAACATTGGATTATTAAAAGCATACAAGGTATGTCCTAATAAGAAGCAGCTTCAAGCTATACAATTTGTGACAGCTCCAAATATTGGTATTAAGAAAACCAAATTAGATGACGTCAAATCCCTATCCTGTTATATGTCAGAAAAAGGCAAAATGTTTATGAGCAAATTTATTGAAGAAGCAACCAAACCTCAATCACAAGCTGACAGCAGTTCAAGTGAGAGTGACTAGTGAGACATGCTTATGTTACACTCCATTTAACTTGAGGTGGCAGCTCAGTAAAGTTGCGCACTAAAAGAATTAGTCTGTTACCAATCCTGAAAGGAGGCTGAGGATGATTTTATACATATGGAGCTATTGATAGTACATGTATCAACTACTCCACTTGTATAAATCACCTTCAGTCTTCTTTCAGGTTTAGTACCAGACGAATTCTTTTTGTGTGTATCCTTACTCAGCTGCCACCTCAAGTTAATTGAACTATACCAGTAGACATATAAGATTAACAGGTGATTGAATTATACTATTCTCTATGCCTGTAATTAAGTTTCTTGCTTCTAATTGGTGCTGAAAATCAAAGTGTATCTAAAAGTGCAGAGGTATTACAGTGTTTTATTTGATTATTTTGAATAAAGTTAAATTTTTCTGAACATTCATGCAATAATGGGGTAAGTCATTTTTCACTATTATTATTATATATCTTACATTTCAGTTCAGGTACCATTAATATATCAGTAAATACATTCCCAAATTTTTAGTTAATTGATGGAAGTGATTAATTTCCATCAATTAACTAAAAATAATAAGGGTTAAATGATGAATCCTGGGATTCAAGTACTTACAATAGTAAGTCACCACAAACAGTGTATCTTGAATGCGAGAGCCCCTAGTGGTCTACCGGGGAAATATACGAGTCAAATGGAGAATTTAATGTTAGGACGGCACGTTGGCCATGGTAGCTCAATGGGTTAGAGCGACTGGACTGAAACCAGGAGATCCGTGGTTCAAATCCCAGCCATGGCATTGAATTTTTCCTGTTGACTTTATCTATCAACATTCCCAAATGTTACCAGATAAAGACCTGTGAGGTCTCGAAATATTGTAGACTGCTGTTATTGACATATTGTCTTCTAAAAAGTTTATTTGACTGCAGCTCAATTAGGTATTTTGAGATTTACCCCATTATTGCATGCGGGTGCTCAATTATTATTGGTCTGTTACAAACAAATGACATACCATTGCGTAAAATTGAAATTTTTGCTATCAGTGTGGTCATCAATATGCATTGCTGATCTGTTTGTAGGATATTGTGAATCAAAATGTTGCATGGTGTTTTACTTCCATTTTCATTTTTCTAATTTCTTTTGTCATGTACTTATGAACCAGCCTTCAAGCTTTTTCGTATGTTCTGGACCAATTTTGTAAACAGTTACTTTAGAAAGCCTTCTTGCTTTACAGGGCTGGCTGCAGTTCAGACAATCTTCTGATAAATGTGGAAGAATCAGAGGCAAATGAAGACCCATCAGACTCCAATGATACTGAAACCAGTTTTGGACCAAGTAGTGCAAAAAGAGCTAAAAAATGAGCAAAATATGGGAAGCACGTGACCATAAGCACTGTAGTTAGTAAATGTGAACAATGTGGAAAAATAGTGGTTCCTGGAATGAAACTTTGTAGTCATGAAAGTTCAGATAAACCTCATGCATGTGCTTGTGGCAAAAGCTTTCTTCATAAGGGGGACCTAAAAAGCACCAGAGAATTCACACTGGTGAAAAACCATTTGCCTGTACAATTTGTGACAAGCGTTTTGTACAAAGTGGACAACGCAAGGCACATATGATGACACACAGTGGGCAAAAGCCTTACAGCTGTAAAGGGTGTGGAAAGAAGATTGCACAAAAGCATAACATGTTGGATCATGCAAAAACCCATACAGGTGAGCGGCCACATGTATGCTCTACGTGTGGTAAAACATTTGTACAGAGTTGCCATCTCAAAGAACACATTCGGACACATATTGGTGATAAGCCTTACACTTGTAATTACTGTGATAAAAGTTTCCTGCACAATCGAGATCTCATAATACACACTAGGGTCCACACTGGAGAAAAGCCATTTTCCTGCCCAGAATGTGATAAACGTTTTGCATTACAAATTGTACTTAAACGTCATCTCATGATTCACCGAAATGAGAAACCATTTGCATGTTCAATGTGTGATAAATCTTACGTACAAAGAAGCCGTCTTAACAAGCACATTAGAGTGCACCACAGTGGAATTATGTCTGCCTTGAAACTAACAGAGCTGCAGAGCATATTACCTTAACAGATTGTTTTGTTTTGGCTGTGAGAGAGCTACAATGACAGCAATAAAGATAGCACATAGCTTATAAAACAAACAAAAAACAAAAACAAAAAAGAGTTATAAAAAGGCTGTTATTTTAACATACATGTCTTATGTTTGTTGTGTGGAATGTTCCTTTTCTTATTATAAATACTGAATTAGCTAGTTTTGTATTTTCTTAATATATTTGTAGACTGACTTCTGAGGTGCAATACTAATTAAATTTCAATTTCTTCCCTTAATCCATTTGATAGGTATGTAGGGATTTATAACATTCCGGTGTATATATATATTTACTCCAAGGAGTTCACCAAATCAAAATTTAACAATCGACATTGGCTGAGGATGTTAGGAAGTTCCTAACAAAATGCGTTTTAGGTAAACTCTAGCAATGTATGGAGAATTGAGTACTATAACTAGGCCGCGAACAAAATGCAGCTGGAGGCGTGGCTTACCACCACTGGAGTCATCTAGCTCCCCCCCCCCCCCCCCTTATCGTTATTTTAGGTTGACTCTCCTACATTGTGCAGGCTGCACTGGTTATCTATTTAACTCGCTTTTGCTTCCACTGTTACATTCACTCTTTGCATTTTCTGCCGAATCACTGCTTTGTTCCTCAGGGTTTAAAGAAACTATGATTTTATCTATTTATTGATTGATTGTGAGGTCATGTCCGAGATAATTATTTTCTGTTAATATTCTGTAAATTTAAAACGAGAAGCGAAGGACAAGTGACAAGTGACTTGAACGTTTCAAGACGGGAGGTGGACCGTGTATTATCCACTAATTCTGTTAATTATAAAATTGCAAAGTTATTAATACTTGAAGCAAAGGCGAGATTGGCGTATTCCTTTCAATGCATGTTTTAACCTCTCTTGTACTTCTGCAGTAACCTTCATAGCAACTTGTTTCGACAGTCTATACCTCTGTAGAACATTTTCTTCTGATAGCTCCTCAAAATAATTTCTTCTCAAAGGCCGTACTCCATTACAAATGCCATTTAGACAGTTTTAAATATAGCAAATCAACAACAGCTGCGTTCACGCCCGCCATCTTAACTATTTACAACTGTTAAGGACTTAACATCAGAAATTTGATTTGTTGGTTTAACAAGAGATTTAACACGAGTGTTAAGCTAACACTTGTTGGTGAAATGTAATTTTTGTTATAACTATTGTTAAACCCGTGTTAAGTCTTGACATCTGTTAGTGAAATCGGGCATTGTTTTCTAGCCCTCATCTGGTCCACAAATTTTTACTCCATACATCTGCTCTCTACTATTGAACCGTATACTCTTTCCAACCATTTTACTTGTATGGTTGGTAATTTATTTCATAATTTATTTCAAGATTTCATCATATTTATTGCCATTTTTCCATGTGCCAGTGCTTTCCTTTTTCGATCGCTCCATTTTCCATTAGTTATATATTTCTTTACAATGTCAACTGTTGAATTTCTGTTGAGTGAGCTGCTTGGAGGCAGTTGTTAAATCATAACTACATTTTTTTCATTTTTCTTTTTTTATGTTTTATATAGAATATTTTGCAATAGCATGTTGGTGCAAATGCCAGTTCATGGGATCTTGTAGAGATAGAATGGCTTAAAATACATGTTTTCATCTGTTACTGCTTATAATGGAATGAAGATTTCTAACGGATAGTATCTGGACCTGCTGTCATTAATTGAGAAAACAGTAAAATGCAACAAGGGTATATGCCCTCTGTGAATTTTACATTTCTACCGCCTCCTAGAGTGGAAATACTATACAAGAGAACTGATCTAGAAAGAGTTGTCCTATCTCTGACCAGGAAATAACAGAACTTGCCTTCATTATTATTTGCATTTTAGCACAAGTGACCTTTATAGGGACATCATTATCAGCATATTCTGCTGGAGAATATTACATAATGCAGAGTTCCATCCTTATTACATGCAACTGCCTTGAAACTATTTCAATGGAATTATGGACAGAGAGAGGCATAACAAGCTCAACAAAATACACTTATTTACAGACAATGCAAGATTGCACAACAAAGGACAAGTAAAAATGTAAGAACATGCTTAATAGGAGCACTGTGAGCCATGTTAGCCCCAATAGGGCATTAATGTTTGAACTAGTAAATTTGAAGACAATTGACCATATTTCCTTATGATCCACCATTACAGACCAGAAAAATAATGTAATACCAACATGATGGGGTGCCACCTCAACATAATATCAATCCCATTTATCTAGAACAGTTGTGTACCAGGACGAACCAATGACTTACATACATCTTGGGGGACAAATTATGTTAATTTGCCATAGCATTATACTGGCCATGTTGCAATAATTTAAGCTTGTAATGGTGGTTAGACATTTGCCTACTAGTTATATCAAGCTGGATATTTATATTCTTGATTGGAACCCTGAAAATTTGCACTCTTTAGGATTGCTCAATCATATATGACATCACATATGTGCACTGTCGTCATTCTATAGTGCAAAATGAATTATTAATTGCTAATTGTAGCTACATTATGAAATCCTGAGTGTATATTGTGTATATTTAGGATTATTAATCATATTTGGACAAAATACCTTGGTATTGTGATGTGTGAGGTTCACTAGATATGTAGGGAGATGCAGAATATTGGCCACTCTAGCGGAAACATTGTTGCTTGGTGAATGGGTGACTTACTGGTATTGCAGTGGCAGCAATGTTGCATCATTAATTTTCTTTCATTTTATGGTTAAATCCTGGAGAGTGTGAATGTTTTTGAAACTGCATTGTAGATTCAAAGATAGCACAAAAGTGAATCGAGAAGATATTGACACATTGCTTCACTCACACTGTTTATTCACAGGACATGTTTCAAGAGCTCTTGAAACATGTCCTGTGAATAAACAGTGTGAGTGAAGCAATGTGTCAATATCTTCTCGATTCACTTTTGTACTAATTTGTGCTTCACTGTCCCTACGCTTCTTCCAAGTTTATACTCAAGGATAGCATTTTTATGCAAAAATGTACGAGGGTCGTTTGATAAGTCTAGTAAAACGAAGAATAATTCCCCCCACCCCCTCTTGTACATCTCACCTAATTTCTCGACATAGTCTACATTTTTGAGTTTGATTTATGAGTCATTATGTTTACATTCAACTTCACTTACTATGTTGTATAATTGAAACGTTTTCAAGATCATTCGATCTCATCCTCCGCTGTTTAGTGACTAAAGGAACATTCTTCCTCCTCCACTACTTCGGTGCTCCAATCCCTCTGCCATCTGGTGTTACGGACACTAAGTTTTAATACTTCATTTAATGTTGGAATTTCAAAATTTATAACTTTATCCCAGTTTTTGGTTATGAATATTTTTTTCAAATGTCCATTTCTATAGGTGTACTTAAAGATTTTAACAGTTTTATGTTTTGGCCATTGTTGTGGTTTTCTGTCCAAAAATGGTGTGACACGGCAGATTTTTCTGTTTCAACTTTATGTTTCTCTGGTGTTCTTTTTGCCTGGTTAACAAGTTTCTCTTAGTTTTTCCTATGTAGCTTTTATCACAGGTTTCACAGTTTATCTGAAAAATTCCCGATTTCAAAGTGTTGGGGATTGAATTTTTTAGTGGCTTATTTAGCAGGTTCTTCAGACTGAATTTGTTTTGGGGTGCTAGTTTTAAGTTTAGTCTTTTCAAGATTCATTCAAATTTTCTAAAAGCCCATGGATGGTAGGTGAATTTTCTATATTGCCAGTTTGTATTTTTAAGTGGTGTGAGAGTGGTATTTTTTGATATTACCTTGAGTTTTTCCTTTCTTTTCATTATGTTCTTGGTTGAATCCATTTAATACTGCTATCTCTTTTATGTGTTGTTGTTCTCTCAAAAACTCCTCCTTACTCAGTGGGATGTTGTATAGCCGGTGAATTAGACTTCTAAAGGCAGCTAGTTGATGTGAAACTGGGTTGTATTAATTTTTCTTTGTGTAATTATCTATGTGTGTGGGCTTTCTGCATATTCCAAAATCTACACCATGACGATTTCTAGTTATCTTGAGGTCCAATCAAACTCAAAAATGAAGAATACTTCACTGTTAATAATGCTTCTGCTTATAGAATTTATAGTCTACATTGATGACTATACACTGGGTCCAGCAATGTTCCAGCTTTTTCGTCCCGTCGGAAAAATAGGTTCCGTCAAGATCTGTAAAATACTTGAGGGTGACTATCACTTTTTCATGTGATGAAAGTTTCATAGCAACAAGCCAGATTTTCAAGTTTGGGAACAGGAAGAAGTCACTTGGGGCTAAGTCTGGTGAATAAGGTGGATGAGGTACCAATGCAAAGCCTAACTCGTGCACTTTTGCCAATGCGATTGCTGATGTGTACAAGGGTGCAGTATCCTGGTGAAGCAACACCTTTTTGCATTTCGATTTTGATCTCTTTTCAGTCAACTCATGTTCCAAACGATCCAACAATGAAGCATAATAGGCTCCAGTTGTTGTTCAGCCTTTTTCCAAGTAGACTGAGGATTATTCATTGAGAATCCCAAAAAACATTTGCCATCACCTTATCAATTGACAAAATGGTCCTTGCCTTCTTTGGTGCACTTTCAGTAGCATTTGTTCATTGTTTTGATTACTGTTTTGACTGTGGTGTATAATGAGGGATCCAAGTTTCATCCATGGTCATAAATTGGCGCAAAAGGTCTTGGGGATTATGCTTAAACATTGCCAGACATTGATAGAAGTCTTCTTCTGGATGCACTTTTGGTTGACTGTAAGCAATTGTGGCACACATCTTGCGCATAGCTTTCTCATTGCCAGTTTTTCATGTAGGATATTATGCACTCAGTTGAGATGCTTACAGCCTCTGCAATCTCACAAATTTTTATTTGGTGGTCTTGCATAACAAGATCGTGGAATAAGACCTGAAGCTTTCCTGGCGACGAATACGCTCGCTTTCTTCTTGTGCAGCCAGCCAGGTGAAAAGATGATTAGATATCAATGTTTCGGGAGTGTGCATCTCTCCCATCATCAGGATATTTATAAAATGTTATAACTACAAATGAAAGTACTTACATGTTGTAAGTCGCCATTAAGGTAGTTGTCTCATGTGTTTATGAGAACTCCTAAGTGGTTTACCAGGAAAAAACACGAGTCAGTTGGAGAATTTAATGTCATGTTGGCACGTTGGCCAAGTATCTCAAGAGTTAGAGCAACTGGACGACAACCAGAAGATCTGTGGTTCAAATCCCGGCTGTGGCATTGAATTTTTCAGTGTGACTCTATCTTTCCCAGGGGCATTTTGTTACACCATAACTATGCATCAGCTCACACTAATGTTTTCTGCATAGAACTGCAGTAAAATTATTGACTAATCCACCTTATAGTCCTTTGGAGGTTGCCAAAGGCAATCCTAAGGGGAAATACTTTGAAAAACTGGAATAAACAAAACCTTTCTATGACTACATTTGTCTCAATACGTATCTGGTGACCCTCATATAATTAATTCAACATTAAGTGACATTATTAATTTTTCGCTTCACTGTGGTGTTCCAATACAGTTAAATCTTGATATATTAAGTGACATATTTGGAGGTTAAGTATAGCTTTGAACATTAGAAGATCAATAATATGTAGAATATGAAAAGAACATCTAGAACATGAAAGTTATGTCAATTATTTTAGATTCTGACAATAATTTATAATGCACCAAAAGTGAAGTGATATCTAGATGTCAAAAGTTTAAACTTTGCTCACAACTCCTAATTCTAACACAATATAGAGCAATAAATATGTGCATATATTGAAACCTATGCAATGAACTATTACGCCTTCCTTGATTGAAAGAAAAACTTTTGATGTTATTTCACAGATCAGTATGCATTATTTCTTTTTTATAAATGAAGTGACAAGTCACATCCTTGTTCCTGCTTTGTGTTGCAGTAAGGTACACAGCAATAAACTTTTTTTATTCACTTATAGGTTAAGAGCAAATATTATATATTTCACTTAAAATATACACTTGCATAGTAACAAGCTGTAAACTAACTGAAAGTTTTGCATGTAAAGCTATTTGTGCTCATTGGAAATCCCAAACAGTATATTTACTTTTGTCAACTCAGTTATGTGATATTTATTTATATTTATTTGTACTAAGCTTCTTACAAATAAAGGAATATGGTTAGGTGTTCAGCCCAGTCTCTTAAATTTTCATGTTCATTATACAGCTTCTACTAGCTAGACATTAATTTCCCTTAAAAGTGCTAAGTGCAGACATGAAGAGGATAGTCTTCATGTTGGATTCCATCCATGGGAAAAACATTGATGGTCTGATAGCATATAAATGGTTTCAGGATGCCGATAGACTCTGGATCACACACTTGCAAGGCTGTAAGTGGTTCTGCAGATTAGTTAAGAGGACATTGGTAAGGCACTATTGATAAAGAGCTCCTCGGGTGCAGGGCCGTAGTGGAGGGGTAATGCGGGAGTATGCCGTCCCCCCACTATTTTTCGAAGGGGGATGCAGTCTGCTTACTAATAATATTATTTATACCTTTCTTAATTAAAACATTCAAAATACTGCCTGATTTACAGTAACAAATTACAATAGTAGTAAGTCAAAATTAATTTTAACACATTTTCCGGCTCTTCTTTCTAATATGCGACGCAGCGATTTATTTCTAAGTCCTTCACACTTTTTGATGTCACTATGCTTGTTTCTCCACTGAACGCAATGCTGCCAACAGTCTTACTTGTCCCTAAATTACACTATCTAGCAGACTAACACAAAGTAGTACCTAAATTGCGCCACATAGCTAACTAAACACTAACATGGTTTTAGCAGGCTAAGTTATCGCCCGGTCAAATTTTGTTACTCTTGCACTGCTTTGCACATAATCCTATGACATGATGATAATGAAGTGCTCCATATGAAATACATGTATGAGTTTGCGGACTGTATCGGACTGGTTCGGCTACTGCCGCAAAGTGTGCATGATGTCAAATGACACCAAGTATACTGCAAGGGGGAAAATTGGCGGTCCCAGTCACGTTCAAATCAATGAATGGAAAATAGGACGACGCAAGTTTCATTGTGGGTGCTGCAATTAGACTGTAGAGCGCATTTGCATCCCTCCTGTTTTTAGAGCATATCGTCATCCGCACCTCATTCGTTTCCATGTCGATCATTTCCAAGATCCAGTTGCCCTCTATGATGCGCCCATGTTGCGAAAGTAGCCGAACCATTCCAATACAGTCCATGAGCTCATACATGTATTTGCTCCAGAGCACTCCATTATCGTCATGTTGTAGGATTGTTTATGTGCAAAGGAGTGCATTAGTAACAAAATTTGACTAGGCGATAACTTAACCTGCTCAAACCATGTTCCTTTGCACACGACTGCGTCACCTATGTCTGGGGCATTTTTGCAGAGGTTGGCTTCAAGTTTTACATATCTTTCTCATGTAAGCTGCAATGCGAGAAGCGGCTGGTCGTCTGTTTGTGCATGTGTATACGTACACCTTTGGACTTAGAAAATATTCTTGCATTGCACAAAAGAAAGTTTCTCCCATTTTCCATTATACGTCGTAATTTCAAGATATGGTATTAAACTTAGAGCCACATACTATTTGCAGGAGGGTTGAGTCTTAGTGACCAGTTCAGCGAGAGAAAGTTTTCTGCATTCATGCTTGGGGTTGAGACTGGACAAAAGAAGTATATACCTGAGGTGGGTAAAGCATGCTATGTGTCGAAGTTACTGTAATTTGATCCTACTCCTCTTGCATTGTATAAAAGTTTCTACGACCAATATTTGAGATTTCAGAAACCCTTGAATTCACTTGTCAGTCTAGTGTTAAAAAATCCGGAGAGTAGTTCTGGTTTTTTCAGTCTGGAATATTACAGATTTCTATAAAGTGCTATGAACTATCGTTTAAATATAGAATATTATTGGTGCTATAGTTTTTTGTAATTATGAAACGTACTATAGTCATTTGTGTTTGGAGGAATTTAGGAACAGTGACGTCAAAATTAATTGTAAAACTATTTGTAGTTGGTTTATTTGAACAAGTGTCAATAAATCGACTACAAGTACTTGTACTATAGTTGATTATTTTACTAAACCTAAATCTGTGGTTTCCTCTGTCTCTGAATGTTCTCCAAGTGCTTCTAAAATCAGTAAAACTGAAATAATTTCTAGTCATTTGGAGTCCGGAATCTCGCCCGATTGTCCTGTATTTTAGGTTGACAGTTCATGGAGTGAATTCAAAAAAAAGTAAGTGATTAGTGTCCGAGGTAGGCAAATTGGGGTACTCAGTTTGTAAAAGCATGCAAGATTTAAAAGTAAACAAATCACAGGGAGTGTATATTTCTAAGGAATGGAGTGGACTTCTGGTGGGTCCAAGTGGAGGAACTAAAGGTGCCCAGCTAACATCTCTAAGGAAAAAAAATCCACAAATATAAGAATTCTGAAGCTCATGTAGCAGCATGCATACAAGAGAAAGACAAGAAAATGTTCTACAAAGCCTTGTGGTTGAACAGCAGAAGTATATTTTCAACAGTACAAGGAAAGTGTTTTGCACTGCATATTTTGTAGCAAAATATAACAAACTATTCAGATTTCCTAAGCTTCAGAGTGTGCAGATTGAAAATGGATAGGACATGGGCAAAACACTACACAGCAAATTCAGTTGTGTCGACATCCTAGATTCCATTGCAGAAACTATGAGAAAAAAAGCTTTGTTCATCTATAATATCCAACCGATCCAAAATTTCTGTATTCATAGATGAATCTACATCTGTGGCTTTGTATACAGTTTTAATAGTGCACATCAAATCAGAAATTAGTGGCGGAAACATACACACATTTTTCTTGAATGCGATCGAACTTCAAAAATCAGATGCAAAGAGAATAGAAGCTGAACTTTTGAAATGTCTTCAGAGACATGGGTTTTCTTCAAGTTATTTAAGTGATAATTTGATTGGTGTATGTAGTGATGGAGCAGGTGTAATGCTAGGTAGAAATACTGGTGTTCTGAAGAGACTTAAAAGGAAATATAAAATGGTTTCTAAATGGCATTGCTTGTGTCACAGATTGGTTTAGGAGTTGCTGATGCAATTAAAAATGTTCCTGGTGTGACATCAAATTTTTTTTTATAAGTTGTATGCATTGTACCACCAGTCTTCAAAAACTCAACATTTACTGTCAGCTGTTGCACAAGAGGTAGGTGCTGAGCTTATGAAAATTTCTTAAATATTTTCAGTGCAATGGGTGGCCTCAAGTTTTAGAGCACTCAAAGCAGTCTGGAAGTTGTGTCAAGCATTTAAATACTCATTTTAATGCATAATAAACTGATATGACATGAAAATCAAATTCGAGGGAAGAATTTAAAGGACTGCAGAAAATACTAGTTTGTATTCAACATTGCACTACTGGCTGACGTTCTTGAAGAAATTGGTATCCTATCGCAACACCTCCAAAAAGACAGCACTACTATACTGTGATTTTGTGGGTTCGTGAAATGATAAAACGAGGTTACGAAACACAAAAACTACACTTTATTCTCCTCGAAATACACCGTTCAACATTACAAATTTGCTAGAACCTGAAACTGTTTATTTTTTCTCAACAACTACCCTCAACTGTCTCTCACTTCCGGTAACGATCGGCCATCATTTTTCATCGGCTTCGCGAGCCTACCACCAGGGTGACACTGCTCCCTCCTCAAGGCTGGTCGTCCCGAACAGCGCCTTCGTAGTGGGCCAGGCGATCCAGGTGTACCACCAACATCCTTCCTCGCGATGTTCCGAGGTGAAGTCGTACTCCTGCTGCCTCTGAACCCCACCTGCTGTCTGGCCTTCCGGTCGCGCCGTCACTATCACTTCGCTCCTCGCGGGGACAACCACGTCTTCGCTCAAGACGACCCAGCCAATTCCAAGGCGTTCTTCTGGTTGACAGAGTATAACCTCTTCTCCGTTGAGCCTTAGGACCGTCCTGCCGACGTCGACCGTCCGCTCGTGGCTCCTGAGGGCATCCAGTCCCAGAATCACCTCCTCAGCCACCTTCGCGACGAACACCCGCAGACGCACGGCACTCCGTCCCAAGTTCAGCTCCAGTAGAGCCTCCTTCTCCACAGGCATGGTGTCGCCCGATGCTGTCACAAGCTCGTATGGTCGGCTCGGCTTCCTCGTCGGCAAACCCTTCGCCACGTCAGGTCTGATGATGGTCACGGCCGCCCCGGTGTCCACCAGCACGCAGCACGGCTTTCCTCTTACTCAGCCGTCCGCGATGAAGTTGTCATCCATCCGCTGGCTGACGGCGCGGATTGTCACTGCAGGTATTTGCTTCAGATAATTGGATAATTTATTATAAAGCTGGAGGCCAGTATATACAAAACTTTTTTCAAAAGAACTTGTGCTATATGTGATTACATTTCTTCTGGTATCATGAGAATGTATCTGTGAGTTTGTTGTGTACGTACTGAGATTAGTTTTTATGTAGCATGTGAACCTCATGTGACCACCGAAGACGATTCTGATGATGTCTACCGCCCTGTATATGATGTGACTCCACAACTGTTTTCTCAGAGTTAACTAAAACATTTAGTACATGATTTGAATTTGTCTAAGGAATCTGCAGAGTTACTAGGCTCCTGTCTTAAAAATAAGAATCTTCTGGAAGCAGGAACACATTACTCATGGTACAGACACAGAGAACAAGAGCTAGTTCCTTTTTTCTCACAGATCGAGTCCTTAGTTTACTGCAATAACATAAACGAGTTAATGCACCTTTATGACTTGAACGTGATCCTACTTGGTGGAGACTTTTTCAGATTTATCAAAAAGGAGCCTGAAAGGCAGTTACTGCATAATGGGAATATGTATGGGTCCATTCCTGTTGCACACTTAGTTCAAATGAAAGAGACAGTTGAAAACATTAGATACTTTTAACAAGTATCCAATACAAGAAACATAGAACATGCTGTATTATACATACTGTACAAATACATGAAATTGCTGACCTTAAGATTTACTTGCTGACTCAGGTCCCCTGGCCATAAGTCTTTGGTTTTCCTGATCAGCTTGATGCCATTTCTTCTTGACCTTCGCTTCTTTTGCCCTAATCCACTTTTCTCTTATCCTATATAAGAATTCTCCTATACATCTATTTTTCTTTTCTCCCATCCCCGTTAACATGCATACTGCTAATATCTCTTTACTTACACTGTCCCATTTCTTATCCCATATTTTTCTCCTGTAATTTGTTAGCTCCTTACATTCTATCAGGTAGTGAACAGTGCTCTCTTCATCTCCACAAAATTCACATATTCCTACTTCATTACTTCTCAATCCTTTTAAGTATAATATTCCTACTGTCATCCATGCTATGCCTTCTCTTCCAGTTTTGTCACTTTGATCTATATATTTTTCTCTACCCCATTCTGTCTTTAATTGCTTATAAAATTTCAGAGTTTTCTTTTCTTCTATACTTTCCCATATCTCTTGCCTATCTATGTATTGTAGTCTAGTTCTCACTTCCTTTCAAAAACCGTTATAATTTGTCTCCTCTGCTCTACATAGATCTCCCATGCCTATCTTTAATATCATTCTTTCCAATTCCGACCACCAACTATTTGTATTTTAAATGCTTTTCTGTTGCCTCATGCACAGATTCAATAATTCTCCTTTCTGCCCTTTAATACACTTATACCAGAATTTCAATATTCTCTCTATTATTATTCCCCTCCTTTTTGTATTACCTAGCTCTAGTAATGCCACCTCTCTTGGTACCAATTTTGGCAGCCCTAGTAGTTCTTTACAAAACAATCCATACATCTGGTCTAATTGTGTCCCTATCTCTGATGTGCCCCATACCTCCACTGCATACATTGTTCTGGCTTCCACGACCGCTTCATACATTCTTTCTAACCATCTAACTAACATCTCCAGTTCATGTTTACATATTCTTACCCCTGACATTGCCGCCCTGCCATTAGCTATCATTTTTCAGGCGTGTGCAGCCCATCCTCCACTGCTACACATCCCCACACCTAAATAGTCATACTCCTTTACCACTTCTACCTTTTGGTCTCCTATGAACCATTCCTCTCCTTTCCTAAGTATCGATCCTCTTTTAAATACCATTAATTTTTATTTTTTGCTGTTTATTCTTAGTCCCCCGTCAGCGAAAAACCTATGTATTACCTCAATTGATTTTTGTAGACCTATTACGGAAATTGCTCCTACCGTTAAATCATCCGCATACAATAAACCAGGGATCTCTTTGTTCATTATTACTGGGCAATGGGCATTGCTTTCCTTAACCCTCTCTATTATGTCGTCTATAAATAAATTGAATAGTATAGGACTCAATTTGCACCCCTGTCTTAAGCCTAACAATACAAGAAACACAAACGGCATATCTGCGGTGATTTCAAAGTTATCGGAATACTGATTAAGGTTTCACGGGTGATCAGCCATGTCAAATTTAAGATTTCATCTCTGAGGGTGAATTCTGCGGACATCTTGGTGAGCTTTGATGTCATGTCTCTGTTCACCAGAGTGCCTCTTGAAGACTTGCTTAAACTCATATCAGACCATTTTCCACAGGACATCACCCAGCTATTCCGACACACGCTCACTTCCACATATTTTACCTACAACGGCCAGTTCTTTGAACAAGTGGACGGAGTAGCCATGGGCTCTCCTCTCTCACCTGTCATCCGCAAATTTCTTCATGGAAAACTTTGAACACACTGCACTGGATCCTGCACCAGACAAGCCGAGGGCATTCTTTAGATATGTGGATGACACTTTTGTTGTGTGGCCCCACGGGAAAGAAAAGCTTGCCACCTTTTTAGACCATCTCAACAGTCTACACAAAAATATCTGGTTCACTATGGAAATCGAGGATAATGGTTCCCTTCCCTTCCTAGATATGTTGGTCTACAGGAAACCTGATGGCAGCTTGAGCCACAAAGTATACAGAAAGCCCAACCACACAAACCGCACCCGCCTCAGTAGCATGTCTGCCTCACGTTCAAGAGGTCCCGAGTTCGAATCTCAGTCAGGGTGAGTTACCTGGATAAGGATTTTTTCAGGGTTTTCCCTTATCCTAAAAGACGAATGTCTGGATCCCGGGCTCATTTGAGCATCATTTCACCCGTTCCATTCATCGTCCAATATGACAACGTTGGAGGACATAAATTACACCAAAAAAAACAACCATACACAAACCGATACTTAGATGCCTCCAGTCACCATCATCTGCATCATCTGACGCAGAAGAAGACAGTCATTTCCACCTTGTTTCACCAGGACTGGACATAGTAGATGAGGATAATCCATAGAAGAGTGTTATGCAACAGATCCAATCGCTTGCACCCGTCACGCAACAGCAGCCCTGATAACTACCTTAGTAAGGCTGTCATCCCCTTCTATGGTTCCGTGTCAAACAAGATTTCCTGAATTCTCTCCAGATTCAACATCTGTACTTACTTTGCCGCTCCCAAGAAAATTCAACAGTACCTTAGGCAGGTGAAAGATCCTCCTTTGCTCAAGGTCCCAGGAGTTTACAAAATTCTGTGTGAATGTGAATGTGGTGCAAGGAGCACCAGCGCAACATCAGGCTCCTACAACCTGAAGTCAGCAGTAGCCCAACATTGAATAGAGCAGGTCCACAAAATCAACTTCAACAACATTACAATCCTGGAACAAGCCGCAAATACTTTGACAGGATCATTAAGGAGGCCATTCAGATAAAAGCACATCCGTTCAATTTCAATAGGGATTCTGGTCTTCAACTAAGCCCAGCCTGGACACTGGCCATCAAAAGCATTTTGACTGCAGACTCCAACAAGTGATGGACCGAGCAGAAAACGACAGTAACTCCAACCAAACGCATCTAGTGACAAACCTCACAGAAAATGCCAAAGTGGATGGTAGCTGTTTCCATCGCCAGCCGAGCCAATCTAACATTGTCTCTCGGTCATTGTCCAGGGCAGGGCGTACTCTGCTCACCGATTAATATATGTATGGGTCACGTTTCATAGCAATTACTCAGTTCCTGATGAAGGCCATGGAGTGTAAAATGGCCGAAAGCTCAATCTTCTTAAATCTGACGCGGCTGATCACCTTGAAGCCTTAATCAATAATGCTCGCCGTGAAAGTTTCAAGTCTTACATTATCGGAATACTATTCGGATAACAAGCTGTGTTCACAAAAATACCTTGTTTTCTGTGCGAATGGGACAGTCAGGCAAAGCAGAGACATTGTAGTATGACAGTATGGCCACAGCGGAGAAACTTGTTGCCTGGAACTAAAAACATCCTGCACAAACCGCTTGTAAAGAGACAAAAAAATATTGCTTCTGCACTACACATAAAATTGGGCTTGATGAAGCAATGTGTAAGGACTCTACCATAGGATGGACCCTGCTTCAATTACCTTTCCAAGAAATTTCCATTCTTTACACAAGACAAATTAAGGGCTGGAATTTTTGTTGGTCCCCAAGTAAAGAAATTGAGGAAGGATGAAGATTTTGAGAAGACAATGAATGAGGGAGAAATACAAGCATGGACCACCTTCCGATCAGTTACTGAAAACTTCTTAGACAACAAAAAAGATACTAATTACAAGGCCATTGTCAAAAGAATGTTGGAAAATTTCAAGAAGATGGGCTGTAATATGAGTGCAAAGGTGCATTTTCTGCATTCATATATCGACTACTTTCCAGAATGTCTGGGACATTATAGTGAAAAGCAGGGTGAACGTTTTCACCAAGATATTAAAAAAATGGAGAGGAAGTACCAGGGGAGATGGAATGAAGCTATGATAGCCGACTACAGTTGGATGTTGAGGATGGACAGTCATCTTCAAGGATTTGCAAGGAAGTCAAAGATGAGAAAGTTTGAAAACAATTAAATGAAACACTTCGGCTTCTTGTTTTGTTAAAATGTAGTCATGAAATAAACTAAGGGAGTTCCTGAGAGTGATTTACCAGGAAAATATATGAGCCAATAGGAGATTATAATGTCATGACGGCAGATTGGCCATGGTAGCTCAATGGGTAAGAGCGACTGGATGGAAACCAGGAGATCCGTGGTTCAAATCCCGGCCATGGCATTGAACATTTCAGTTTAACCCCATCTTGAGAGTATTCTTAAAATGTTTCTTGAAGCAAATCTTACTTTGTGTGAAATGGCATTTGAATACTTTTCTACGCTCAATAGTAAAATTGTCAAAACATTACTTCTTATTTTGTATAAAAACCTGACGTGGTAGAAGAAAATGGAAGTTATTTCTGGAATCAGCATAAAAACTTGTTTCAAGAACACCTACTTTTAAGAAATCATCTGACAAAAAGTTTGAAAAGGCAGACTAGTGTTATCACAAAAGATATTTATCTACTTCATACTGAGTTAAAACTTTACAGAAACAGTTTCCTTAGTGTAACAAAGAAAACACCAGATGGTATTAAATACTGTCCAACAACGCAAAGAAGGTCCCTGAAAGGAATGTGCTGTCTTACACAGTGGGACAAGGACAGCAAATGTGCGTGGCAGGGAATGTATGCTACACAAGGAGTAGAACCGTTAAAAAAACATGTGCCGTATTCACTCTGTACACTAAAATCTAGAAGATTCATTCACAAAAGTAGAAGCCCTCAGAATGTTTTTGAATGGTATGTAACTGTACTGAGATGGGGGGTCATAAATCCGTCCAGGGAGGGTGTGGGAACCTTCTGCAATCCTCCTGCATCTCAGGCCTTGGAGACTTACTCTCCTGTGGAGGACATTACACTATTTATCATTTCAGGACTTGGCATGGTACAAATATTATGAGGGTAGGTCAAAAAGTAATGCCTCCTATTTTTTTCCCTTAAATAAGTAAGTTATGTGAAAACTTTGAATTTGGCGCAATTCCTCAAACCTTCTTCTCCGATCCCCTGCAGTAGTAACTTCCTAAATCAACAGGTGGCAGCACTGCATCCTCTTGCAAAATGGATGACATCAACATTCGTATTAGACAGCATTCTGTGATTGAATGTTTGACTGTGGAAGGTGAAATGCCAATTTGCATTTACGAAAAGCTAAAAAATGTGTATGGTGATGCAACGGTGGATGTCAGCACTGTTACATGATGTGTTCGTCACTGCAACGAAGCTGAAGGGCAAACACCATTGGCAGATGAAAAGCGAAGCAGCAGGCCGGTGACTTCAGTGACTCCATGCAACATTCAGCGAGTCGATGACATCATTCGTGGTGATCGCCGGGTAACAACAGATGAATTGTGTCGCATTACCTCCCTCAGCAAAGGCAGTGTGATGACGATTATTCAACAACTGGGTTACTCAAAAGTTTGTTAACGTTGGGTACCAAGAATGTTGACCGCCCAAAACAAAGAAACAAGCAAAACAATAGCCTCCGAACACTTGCAACGCTTCAATTTGGAGGGAGAGAAGTTTCTGGAAAGAATTGTTACTGGAGACGAAATGTGGGTTAATTTTTTTGAACCTGAATCAAAGAGGCAGTCAATGGAATGGCATCACACGTCACCGAAGAAAAAAAAATTCAAAACTCAGCGGTCAGCAGGGAAAGTTATGGCGACAGCGTTTTGGAATGCAGAGGGTGTGCTTATGATTGAGTTTTGGACCAGGGATGCACAATAAATTCTGTCCAATACGTCAGAACTCTCAAAAAGCTGAAAGCACGTCTTCGCCGACTTCGCCCAACAAAACCTATGGCGGATGTTCTTCTTTTGCATGACAATGCAAGACCACACACCAGCCGTTACACCACTGCAGAAATTGAGAAATTGGGTTGGCAAGTCTTACCCCACCCCGCATATAGCCCAGACCTTGCACCATCAGACTTCCATCTGTTCAGGCCACTAAAGGAAGCTTATCGTGGGATTCATTTTGAAGATGAGGAGGCTGTGAAAACATCCGTTCGTCAATGGCTTAGGAAGCAAGACCGTGAGTTTTACCACACTGGAATACATGCCCTAGTTTAAAGGTGGACCAAAACTGTGGAAAAGGAGGGAGATTATATTAAATAGTGACAAATTAATCGTCAATGTTGTAGTTTTCAAGCTATGGAAAGTGGATTCAATTTTCTTGGCAATTAAAAGAGAGAAAAAAAAGGAGGCATTACTTTTTGACCCATCCTCGTACATTGGAGGGTGTACATAGACAAGTGGTATGTCAAATTAAATTACAACTAACTGCAAGGCACAACTCACAACTGAGCTGCACTCGGCTCATTCACTGCGTAATGATGGTGATGACGATGACAATGTAACAAGAAAAGCAATATGTGTGGCCAAGGGACCGTAGTTCAGTCCCAGGACACCGCATGCGAGATTTGTGGACAATACAACATGGGAGCAGGTTTTCTACAGTTCCCCCCACCATCAATTACTCCATTATCACGTTACATTCATACATCAGCATGTATTCTTAAGAAATGGAGCATGCCAGAATATAAATAAAAGTTAGTGATGATGTGGACTGGCAACATATCCTTCTCTCAGCACATTTCACAGCTCCGCAGTTGGCAACAGAATATCCAACGAAATAACCTCTGGGCCAAGCATTTATCTCGACTAAGAATAGCAAACTTACCTGCTAACAAACAAAGCTACGAAAGGAATCATAAAATTAAGTTGAGAATACACACGTAAACTTGACATACCAAATTTAACTTTAGTAGCAAACGTCATATGATACAAGTAAAAATATTTACTTACCAGTTTGGCCTGGCAGTGTTCCAAGAAATCTATCATTTTAAATGGTATTTTATAGGTATCAGACATGATTGCGATGTTCTTGATAATTAAAAAGATACTACACAATTTAAATAGATATAATTGCGATGTTCTTGATAATTACAAACATATTGCGTATTAATCTGTGCATACTACATAACTTAAATAGTTAACATTTGCGAATCCGTTAATTGTGGCGCTCAAGCACTGTAACCAACCAAACTTAAATGCACCAGTAGTAATAGTACAGGCGATGGTTAGTGAGAATAATCTGTGGTGATGATACTCAAATCAAATATCCGATTCTTAAATGCCCTCGATTCCTGGTGTGTATAATATCCAGGAATACAGATAAAATATACTCTTATATCAAGAGTTGTCTTTTATATTATAAACTAATGCACCAGTACAGGCGATGGTTAGTGATGATACTCTGTGGTGATGATACTCAAATCAAATATTCGATTCTTAAATGTTCTCGATTCCTGGTGTGTATAATATCCAGGAATACTTTCCTATCCTGCACAGTTTTGCCAAATTTGTTTCTATCCCTGTAAATTGTTACTAGTTTCAACTTCATATTACTATTGTTTCACTGTGTGTTTATTCACTGAGTTTGCTATTTACTTCCTTTTATAGTGACAATGGGCCATATTAATAGTCAGACTTGGTCCAGACCAACTTGTTATATCCGGTAGCCTACTGGTAGACCATCAATTTTCTTATTCATAAACCAGGATTAGCGATAGTCCGGGGACCAAACACGTTGGTCTGACTCAAATTTTGGTTCGCCTCCAAGGGTTAGATTAAAGGCGGACTATCTTTGCAACATGGACGGCAGTGAAGTGATGAATGTAGCCGGGGTTGGCAGAATTCGTGAAATAATACGACGGAGGAAAACTTATCTGCCAAGAATTGAAATTATTGCAAAGTGCGACGTCCTAACTTCAAAAGCAGATACGGGTTTAGTAAAGCAAACACCAGAAAGCTGATAGAAATTATTCGTCCTAATCTGTACGTCTGGGCTGATAACCGCAGCCTGAGTATCTCAATTGACACTCAAATCGTAACAGCACTTCTGTATTATGCAAGAGGAGGATATCAAGACAACACTGCTGACCTACACGATATTAGTCAGGTATCAGTAAGCTGCATTATCAGCAAACTTGTTATAAATTTCCCTCCATTCCTCCTTCTTTCTCACATTTGCATTTGTCGTCACAGATTTATTTTCTATAATGTTCATTCTTTTTTGGAATAGAAATATTGGTCTTCCTCTGACCAATTGATATCATGCTTCTTTATATTGTCCATATTCACAGCGCACCAAACTTTGTTACCGAACCTCAAACAGCAGCAGCAACTGTAAGAATGATTAAGAAAAAGCTGTGAAACTACCACAGAGATTTATAAACTTGTAGGCACACTGTGGTTTGTTTAGCACTCTATGAGACTCGTGCATGCGCAGAAGAACCTTTCTGCGTCGTGTAACATTGGCTCCGTGCTGGTCCATTGCTTTACTTGATCCGAGGCTTTTTATCATCTATGAATACCAAAAAGTTAGGCTGCCTTTGTTCCGGACCAAGTTAGTCGGAAGATAGTCTAGACCAAAGTGATAACTATGAATACGATCTAAGGTCACTAAAATGGTTTTTACTTCTTCTGACATGTTATTTCATAAATTTGTTATATGGGTTGATTATAAAATGTTTTGACGTCATATGGTTATTGTATCATATGTGGAAGTATATGTAATAAATTAGCATTAAAAGCTTAAAATACCATTTATTATATAATAAATATGACATGAATACCCTCTTAGACAATATTGTACGTGAAATATCACATACAGTTTCTTAATTCAGAACACCTCTAACATAAACTTGTCAGTTTACTACAGCAGCATCAATATAACAAACAACAATAGGATTGAACTTATGTAAAGCAGTGTATAAGGTTGAACTCATAGTTAATTCTCTGCATAATACAGTTCATGGCATGCAGACAATGTTGAGCAAGGTCTACCCAGAATCCGAAGACTCCTCTCTTTATACCTGGGAGCACCTGAGGTATCTCCAGGGATCTTTCCAGTAGGGCAATACCTAGAGTCTTAAAAGCCCCCTCCCCCATTACAGGGTGGAAGTGGATATGCCACTTATGTGCATCAACCCTTCTGGGAAGACTGAAGAACCTCGGTAGGGGCGCCAGTGATGTAGCACACCATGCTCCTAGCTCTGCAGGCTAGTACTAGGGACTTTTTAGGCAACCCTCACTCCTGTACACCACACACATGTACCCAATACCCATTTGTGTCGAGAACCACTACCCCATTGTGTCCTACCCAATCCGAACAACTCCCCTTTGGGAGGGACTCAGATTGCATGCAAATACTCACACACACTTTTAACCAGAACTGAGTCTAATGCAAGCAAGATAGAAGCAGATAGTCAATTAAATTATGGATATCTTATGCTGCTAACTTAAAACAAATTTTTTTTATCCTTTAATTTTGAACATTACGCTATATAATAACACCTTTGAGACAGCTTATGATCCATTAAGTACCAAACTTAAACAGTATGACAAATTACAATAAAACTCTGTGTAAAATCCGGTTTATTATCTCCTGCAAACCATGACCACCCAAATTTATGAAACAAGTCAATTACCTCACAAATTAACTTTTGATGGACAATGCTGTTGGAAGAGATACTGCTGAATGCTGTGTAGATGGATTGGCCACAACCCTGACAAAATCGCTCAGTCACCATATCATGTCCAAGGTTGAATGGAATGACTTCCTCTCCTACTGTTCTACCACTTCCCAAACAGTACACAGACCACTGATTACACAGAAAATGAAGCTAGTTACAGTGGAATAATAATAATTATACAAATAAAATATTTACTGATTATTTTCCACTTATCTTAAGAAGCTGATGACAATACTTCTGTCTTCTCTAATTGAAATTAATTTCGTGGACATTTGCCCACATCTTCAGTCAAACACATTTCGTTGTCAGGGATACCATATATTTACTAATTTGCGTATTACCAACATCTGAAGACGAAACAAACCTAAAAATAGAATCAATTGCCGGTATGTCCAAATTCATTATGCAGTTTTTATTTTTTAAAATAAATATTTCTCCAAACTATTAAATCTATGGGAACATTTAATTTCTTTAATAATTTAACTTCGGGATTTATTTCATGGTTAAATGACCAAAAATGATCTGCCACGGCCAATTTATCAGTTTCTTTATATCTAATGTTACGAAAATGTTCTTTCTTTCTGGTTTCCAAACTACGTTTCGTCTTTCCAATATAAACCTGATCACAGTCTAAGAAATTAAATTGATAAATACCAGATTTTTTTATTATTAGGAATTTTATCTTTTTTAGAAAATTGTAAAAAAAATTTTACTATATTTATTTTGAGGAACTAAAGTTATACCAACTTCTTTAAAAAAAATTGAAAATGTTTATTACCCAAGGATGGTCAGTAAATTTTTTGAATTTATAATCATCTTTTAATTTTTTAAGAGTAGAAATATCATTAATACTTTTTTGATATTTAAATTTTTCAATTTTCTTTTGTATAAAATCTTTATTAAAACCGTTAAAAAAGCAGTATTAATAATATGTTTATATTCTTTATTAAATTATTCTTTATTCAGGGGTATACTTATTAATCTATAAATCAAACTATTAAAACAGCAAATTTATGTGGAAGACGGTTAAAACTTTTATTTTTTATGTAATTATCAATATGAGTAGACGTCCTATAAATACCAAAGTCTAATTTGTTATTATTTCTTATTATTTTCAAATCTAGAAAAGGAAGAAATCCATTAATTTCAGTTTCTAATGTGAATTTTATAGCTTTATCTTCTAAATTTAGTAATTTTAAAGCATCATTAATTTGTTGAGCTAACATTAACTCAATTCTATTAACCCATTGAGCTATCATGGCCAACATGGCGTCCAGACACTCAATTTTCCATTTGACTCGTAACATGAATTTTTCGTGTTGACTCTATCAAAAACCTTAGCCTATATGCGGCTAGTGTGAAGAATTGATTAATTTCCATCAATTAGCTAAAATGGTATAGATATGTTGATGATATTTTTGCTATTGTTCCTGAAAAACAAATTAATGATGCTTTAAAATTACTAAATTTACAGGATAAAGCTATAAAATTCACGAAGTGTGTTGACTGAAGCTGTGGACAAATGTTTGTGAAATCGATCTCAATTAATAAGAAAAATTGACATCATTTTCTTAAGATAAGTGAAGTTTTTGTTACAAAGAATTATATTTGTGTAATATTTATTACTTCACTGTAGCTAGCTTCATTTTTTACATAATTCTCTGTCAACAGGTTTCGGGGACATGTTCTCATCTTCAGAATGTGCCCAACTGACCAGTGTTGGCATTTCTGTTTTAGTGGTCGTCTATAATGTCAGCATCATGTGCCAGTAAAATGTACTTCCAGAGGGTACTTGGTGACAGTAAATCAAAATACATTAACTGTCGTTTGTTTCAAAAAGGTATTTTCCCATGTTTTCTGGTCGGTTTTATCAGTGCTATGTTTGGTTTGATGTTATAGTTGGTCATCCAGGAACTGCAGATTTATCCATTTGTTTGTATTTAAGGCATCTCATAGCTTCCTCTAATCCGGTTTCTAGATCTCTTTTTTTGGTTTTTCCTATTATGCTTTATTGGCACAGAGGCCTCACATAGAGCAGAGATGATGCCATCATACTTTCAAGTGCATACAGATGTTTTTGTAAGTTGTTGCTGAAATCATCATCAGCTCTTGTCAATTGGTTCGAGTTGCTCATCATTTGGCAGTATTCCTCTGATGGTGGAGGCTTCAACCATAGAGTAAAAGTTCATATCCATTTCAATTTTAAAATTCATGATTAAGTCATCTTTCTTGGTAAGGGTACTGTAAGTCAAATCTAGCACTGTTAGTTGACTCACAAGGGACACTTATGACCTTGAACACTGAGAACTGCATGAAAACATGCTTAGGATAACAAGCAAATGTTAAAACAGGAATGATTTGTGTTATTTCCATGCAAAACTCCTCTCTCATGTACTAGTGCCAATACATGGTGGCATGTTGTAGCTGCTTTAACCAGTGCTCAAGTTGTTTAAATGGTATAGCTGCTGTACATATATGTCTCTTGGAGTGTTTGCATGCGACTTATTATGTAAATTGTGTACAGTAATATCGTGAAGAGAATTAATCCTATGAATGTGGTCCAAATATTTGGGACAATGCTGCAACGTGCTGAATATGTAAATTACATTGGGTTTGATAATATAGAGTTGACGGATATGTTATATCACACAATAATTGAGAAATATCATGAGAGTGACTTAGAAATAAATGACGTTTTGCTGGATAGATATAATGATTTTGAAGGAGAGGAGGAATTTGAACCTGAGGTTGTTCAAGCAGTAGAGGATATTCATCTCCAGGAACAGTAACAGACAAGTCAAAACAAATACTCTACCCAAAAAGTCAAGGCGCAGTGCATTAGAAGATATTGATGATAATATAGCAGAGAACGTTTATGAAGACTATTACAATTGTGGCTTTAGTTCCTATATCAAACTAATGGGGCGCTATTAGTGCATTAAA
Organism: Mantis religiosa; assembly: GCA_030765055.1. Lineage (NCBI taxonomy): Eukaryota > Metazoa > Arthropoda > Insecta > Mantodea > Mantidae > Mantis > Mantis religiosa. The sequence continues at coordinate 1,058,201 of JAUKNK010000125.1, forward strand.
AGTACTTTAAGCATAGGATTTTTGAAACCTGTTTATAAAAATTGTAAGGATATACTGAAATCACTGAGTTTCAAATTTCTTTCCTATGGTATTGTGACTTTGTGGGTTCGTGAGATTAAAGTCCAATTACACAACTCAAAAATGTTCTTTATTTCCACCGAATTACAATCCGAACACTTGCTGATTACACAGAATTATGTAATGCACACAATTACGATTCACCAGTTTGTCTGTCACAGGTCCACTGCACGCAGTTACATACACTTCTCCGATGCATGTGCCCAGTCCATTCCCTCACTGGGCGCTCCTCACGGCTGCTCAACAATAACTGAACTGACTCGCCAACTACAGGCCTTATATAGGGAAGATCTCCGTTCCTGGAAACTTGGTGGCAGGCACAATTATCCCTAGGTTCCGAGACGTCTGGTGGGAGGGTAAAGAGACTGCACAGGGCTCCCGCCGTTTACCTAATCATTCCTTTAGTTAGTGACACGAGACAAATGGGTAGGCATGGTTGAATGCTTCCCCTCTGGCCCTACTGCTGGCCGGTTCTATAGTGAGTTCCGACGTTCGGGTGACAGTATTGACATCTTGTTACTTTGTTTCTCTCTATTAAAATTTCAATTGAGGTGTAATCATTAACAACATAAACACACTGTACTACAATCTATCCAAATAGCTAAACAAAAAATTTAAGGAGCCACCAAAATTTGAAAGACACAGTATTAAAAATTTGTTGAAATTCATCAACAAAACTAAAAATCTACAACTTTCTCCCACCGACCGAATGGTACCTTTTGATTTAATCTCTTTGTTCACAAGTGTGCCAAGAGACAAAGTCATGGAGTACATGTAAATATGGCTTCAGTCCCTGCAGTTGAGCCAAAACATCATAGAGTAATACCTTCACTTAACAAATATTTGCATTGAACAAAAATCAGGACTATCTTTGGGCAACCCATTGTCCCCATATTTGGCAGACCTCTTCATGAGCTTTTTGGAAACCCATATCACAGAGGCACTCCCACTAATTTTCAAACAGTGGTATAGATATATTTATGACATTTGGGCAATAGTAAATGAGAAACGAGTAGATGATGCATTGAAACTACTTAATTTAAAAATCCTGCAATAAAATTTTTCATAGAAAAAGAGACAAACATTGAAATCCCTTTCTTAGATATTAAACTTACCAGAAAACATAAACTTAAATTTGGCATACATAGGAAGGAAAAACACAGACAATTACATAAAAGCTGATGGATATAACCCAAGAAAACACAAGCATGCTGTTATCAGCAGTCAAAATTACAGGCTGGTTAATGTACCTTTAAACAAGAAGGAATATATCAAAGAGTACAATAATATTATTCACATTACAGAATATAATGGATTCAGTGCTGAATTGGTTAAAAGGAAAATTGATAAATTAAAAATAAAACAAAGATACAAACAAGTAACTACTCCTTCCCCAATCTGCAATGAAACTTTATAGAGAAAGTTGACATATCATCCCAGAGCTACACACCGTTTCCAAAAAGTCTTCAAAGAGTAAAATATTACTTTGGCCCCACAGAACAAATTTAGTGCAGAACAGCTTTTGAAATCACATATTACAAAGGAGATACCCACAGACAAAAGTCAGGTGTGTACTGGATAAACTGCAAAGGCTGTGAGAACTTCTACATTGGAAAACCAAAAAGGAAACTGAACATTAGGCTTAAAGAGCATTTTAGGAACATCAGGAACAAAGAAATAGATAAATCTGCGGTAGCGTACCATTTTTGGAAGGAGAGTCATGATATAGAATATGAAATCTACTTATTAAAAAGTGTCCAAGTTCCAGCTACATTAACCATGTGGGAAAAAATCTTCATAAAGGGATATGAAAGAAATTGTTTAATTTTGACAGTACCTTTGAAGAAAATCCAATTTTCAAGTTCATCAAGGGGCCCAAATGACCTTGTTGTCGACGGGCCCTTAAACGCCACACACTCACTCACTCACTCAAGTTCATCAAGATACCGATAGAGACGCACCTATCACCTCCAGTGAGTTCACCAAACCTACGTCCATTAGTCGACAACAGCTGATGATGGTAGGAAGATCCTAACAAAACATGTTCTAGGTAAATACTAGCAATAAGTGGAGCATTGAGTACTAGTTCGACTCAAAATAATATTAATTTTGTGCTTCATTGTATCATAGTCCTTACACATTAGAATATAATGTAACATTTTGCTTGAAAGTGACACAGACTACTGTTTTGTTTATGATTGATTGATTGATTGATTGATTGGTTGATTGATTGATTGATTGATTGATTGATTGATTGATTGATTGATTGATTGATTGATTGATTGATTGATTGATTGATTGATTGATTGATTGATTGATTGATTGATTCATTGATTGATTGATTGATTGATTGATTGATTGATTGATTGATTGATTGATTGATTGATTGATTGATTGATTGATTGATTGATTGATTGATTGATTGATTGTTATTCTAATTGTGTTTTTAAGTGGTTTTGAGATTTGGAGGTCAAAGATTTCCTTTGCCACTTCTAAATTTTCATAAGCATTCCATATTTTATACTCTGTGTATACACTACTGAGATGGCATTTTATACATAAAACTAGAATATAATGTATTGGCACATTTCTGATTTATTTGAAATCAATATAAAATTAAGAGAGACTCTCTCATAATTATTAATATGTGGTGTATAATACTCACTAATTAATTGTTACCAAAAATTAATTCTTTCAAAAAGTAGAATCAGAATGCATATGCACGGTTTGTATGTGTTAGAACAATCAATATCATTGATTGCCCTTTAAGATTTTCCTGCAGAAGTTTTTTGTGTTTCAAAAACAGTGATGTGTTAACAGTATTTATTTCCCAATTCTAGGTCTGGCTCGTTCGGGTCAACATCCTCCAGATGGTTTGATGGCACCAAAAGCATGGAAAGTCCTTGCAAATTATTACCAGTCTCTGAGTAACAACTGAGATGGAATGAAATAATAATTAAAACAGTTGTTCATTTGTTTTCAAACTTCCATTGGTAGAGGTTTGAATGCCATGATGTTAGTAGTTGTTAGGAGAGGATCCAAAGAAACCTTTTCATTTGTTCATGGAATGTGTTACTGCTCACTATGCTCATAAAAAAAATGAATCTCTCCTCATGAGAAGATTTTCGTTTCTCCTATGTAGCAAGAACTAAATTTTAAGAGATAGCACAAAGAATTTTTTCAGTGTTTGTTTACAGGGCTAGGGGAAGATTTATAAAAGGTGAAAGAAAAGTTATTTAGCAAAACAAGAATGGTGGTGATAAAGAATAGCGAAGGAAGTTAGATTATTATTTGGATTTATATGTAACAATTTGGAGGTTTACATATAAATGCTAAAATAGTTTCATTGTAAAACTATAAATAGAACTATTTGTAAACAGTGAAGCTTCATCAATCAAAAACACTTTTTAAACCATTTCTCGAACTGTAAAAACACTTAAGCTCCACTTACTTTTGAAATTAGGACATGTTTCAAGGACACCACGTCCCCATCCTCAGCTGATGTTCTACTGGTTCTTCAGGTGACCGCCTTCCTCTCCTGGCGCTGTTCAATGAGTTGAATGACGTCATCTACTATTGGAATTTCTAAGTTCATTGCTCTCTTTTTGTACTTCAAAATGTGTATATTTTCCCAAACTGTTAATTCCCAATACTTTTTTGCCGGTACCAAAAGTTTTGTCGTTGGAAATATTATGATTTTTTTGACCAGAAGTGATGGGCCATGGCCGAGTTTTCTGTCTGTTTGTATTTAATACATCGCATGTGTTCTTTCATCCTTGTTTCTAGGTTTCTCTTTGTTTTTCCAATATAAATTTCGTGGTAATCCTCACCTCTTACGCTATAAATTCAGGATAGTTTGTTGGTTGGGCTTGTGTTTTTAGCGGGTGATTCAGCATGTTTCTCATGTTATATTTGTTATGTGACACTAGTTGTATCTGAAATTGACGGAAAATGCTTTGAATTTATTAAATGCCTTATGGTGATACGTAAATTTGCAATATATTTTCTTTGGGTCGTCAGCTTTTAAAGTGCTAACGTCCTTGATGGTTTTCCGTCTTTTATGCTTGTTTATCATTTTTAAATAAATTTTGGATCAAAGCCATTCACAATTGCAACATATTTAATGTGATCTACTTCTTTGGTATATTTCTATAGTCAATGGAATGTTCACTAGCCTATGGATTAAACTGTGAAATACTGCATATTGGTGTTCTTATGTCATCCACATAACGAAACCACACTTTAAAAATATGTGGAACTGCTTCTGTCACCCGTGTTTCCAAACAACTCATATACAAATCCGCTAATAACGGTGAGATGACGTTGCCCATATTTGCCATAATACCAAAGAAGTTAGCAGGGGATGCGCTAAAATTATTGAACCTGCAACACCAATCCATAAAGTTTACCATTGAAACAGAACAAGATGGATAGTTACTGTCTTTGGATTTAAAAATTATAAAAAGGAGACAAATTAGAGTTTGGTATATATAGAAAATCAACACATGTGGATAACTACATTAAATACAACTCCAACCCAAAAGAAGACCAATATGCAGTATTTCACAGTTTAATCCATAGGCTAGTGAACATCCCATTGACTATAGAAGAATATACCAAAGAAGTAGATCACATTAAATATGTTGCAATTGTGAATGCCTTTGATCCAAAATTGATTAAACAAATGATAAACAAGAATAAAAGACGGAAAACCATCAAGGACGTTAGCACTTTAAAAGCTGACGACCCAAAGAAAGTATATTGCAAATTTACGTATCACCCTAAGGCATTTAATAAATTCAAAAACATTTTCCGTCAATTTCAGATACAACTATTACCACATAACAAATATAACATGAGAAAAATGCTGAATCACCCGCTAAAAAACACAAGTCCAACCAACAAACTATCCGGAATTTATAGCGTAAGAGGTGAGGATTACCACGAAATTTATATCGGAAAAACAAAGAGAAACCTAGAAACAAGGATTAAAGAACACATGCGATGTATTATATACAAACAGACAGATAAATCGGCCATAGCCCATTACTTCTGGTCAAAAAATCATAATATTTCCAAAGACATAAAGCTTTTGGTACCGGCAAAAAAGTATTGGGAATTAGCAGTTTGGGAAAATATACACATTTTGAAGAACAAAAAGAGAGCAATGAACTTCGAAATTCCAATAGTAGATGATGTCATTCAACTCATTCAATAGCGCCAGGAGAGGGAGACGGTCACCTGAAGAACCAGTAGAACATCAGCTGAGGATGGGGATGCGGTGTCCTTGAAACATGTCGTAATTTCAAAAGTAAGTGGAGCTTAAGTGTTTTTAATTTCGAGAAATGGTTTAAAAAGTGTTTTTGATAGTTTCATTGTGTTTTCACAAGGAAAGATTCCAAAATTATTTTGCTATTAATTCATTAATAACCAGGAGTGTTGATCATCGAGGGGGGGGGGGGAATATTACTCTGTGTTCATATTAGTTCTCTATAATCTGTGATGTTAGGCTATCATTGTTGGAAATATATCTGTATTTTATTTGCATGTTTTCTAAACACTTATTGTGTATGTACGCATGCGTGCACTTATTTTCTTAAATCATTAAAACTAATTGAATGGTTTAATGTTACTCAATTTTTTAAGTATGCAGATTTTAGCTAAAATTATAAATTTAAATATCTTGCGTACTTTTTATACTGATGTTGACAAATTGTTTTTACTAGTCCAAAGGGCCCCTAAGACATATAGCCCAAGAATCTAAGAACACAAAATGAATATTTTCAATATAAAGTTGTATGCTTTTTAAATTGAATAATAGCCACTAGTTTTGCAAAAATTAAAGTTTTAGAATAATATTTATTGCAGGTTTATTAATTAACAAATTGTTAATAAAATTTTACATGTTAAAGAGGTAACTACTTGCTCTAGAAATGGGTGCTTTATGCTATTATTATTGTGTCTTTAATTAATTTAATTTTTGCTCTATTTATGGCTTTATTCCATGAAACTAAGCTCCATGCTCAAATTCCTTTTCAGAAATTATATGTAACTCCCTGTAGGTTAATTTAATGATAATTATGATAAAAATGTACGCGAATGTTACTTTGTTTCCAAAGTGTTGAGAAGTAGTGTTAATACAGTTTCTTTACAACTTTTGAATCTTTTCCCTATTAGAGTGAATGACTGAATATTCGGTGCTTCCATCTGGTGAATGCGAGTCATTTATTGACCTCATTACGTTTGATGCCGGATTTATCAGCCGTATGATTGAATACGATTTTAACAATGAATAAAATGATAATTAAATTATAATGAGGAAGTAAGGTGAAAGAATTTAAGATAATGAATATTACAGATGGATAAGTTCATGAAACGAAGCAACAGCATTTAGATTCAATTACTAGAATGCCAATAAGTATTTTAACCCAGAGCTATATAATAAAGTTGCTGGTCTATATGGATGAAATGTTCCGTCGAAAGGCTGTGGTCACGGGTTGGGTCGCTACCTGGGTAATTAGTAGACCGGTCTAAACCTGGCCCAAACCAGTATTTCGGGGAAATGTCCGCGTGGTTGTAGCTCGCTAACTAGAGTTTTTTCAGAGAAATCCAGCTGGAGGCGAGGCTACATCTGTTTTGGTAAGGAATATTAGGTTTTAGCGTCGGTCTTCTAGTCTGAGACGTGATACCGTGTAGACGTGTTTTGCCTGCCGGGGACACAAACGTTGGATTGCGCCGAGAAGTATAATCAGTAATGAGAATATTATTAAGTGAACAAGATCTCCCAGCAGTTAATTAAGCGGCGAAATATACTTTCAAAACAGTGTTAGTAATTTATTCTATCGTGATAGATTTCAGCAATTCAGTATAGTTTTAACGTGATAGTGGAAATCTAGAGTAATTCGATCTGAACGCGACGGCAACTCCTGGTGAACTGTAAGCACGAAACGAACTGAATAGTAAAGCTGATAGTATGAATTGTGTTGTTTTTATTTCGTCAACCTATCTCACGCATACCCTGTAGATAGCGTGGTCTCAGCTCTAATGACTAGCCAGAGCAAAGAATAGTCAACTCATAGAGCAATCTACTAGGCGACCAGATCACCGGGATCCAGGCTGCTCAAGTCACATCCAGAGTGGCTGATACCAGAGACAGAGTAGCAGCAGACGCAGAGGGGGAGGAAAAGGCTACACATTGCACTATAATTAAAGAGGGGATTTTCTTATTCTTACTGAATTACCCTCCACCTTTGTTGTCTTTGCTCATAAATCCTAATTAATAAGGGGTGGATTCTTATGACATTAATTTATTGGGTCTTAAGAGTCATTACTTTTTCAGAGTTTTCGTCATATTTATGCTTATTTCCATGATAAAGTTATATCTTGGTCATATTTTGGGGATTATTATAGTGTAGTCAGCAGTCTATTAGAAATAAAATGAACCAACATTATGTCTGTATAAATGTCGCCAAGAAACTGTTTTGAAAAGCTCAAAAAGCTATTTCGAAAAGCTCAAATGTTGCAAAAAACTAAACAGCTCATTTTGAGTTTTCAAAATATTATGTATAGTATAGGTTGCATATTCGTTCTTGACGAATGACCTTGAGTGGAAATCCAGTGAGCTGGCCTACCCTTAATGAACAGGTCGGCAAATAGTTTATGTTATGATAAGAAACAGCTCTTCTTTCCTCTGTCATTTGTGTACACAGTAGACTGCAAAAGTTTTGTGCAGTATGGATATATGCATGCAAATGTTTTAAGTGCTCTTAGTTAAGTGGTTATATATTAGTTACTAATGTGACAGTGACTCCTATAGTGTCAAAAATAAAAGGAAAAGCTCTACATAGCCAAAGTTGCGAGATTATTGCTCATATTTATGAATATATAAAGAAAGAAGCCAAACAACTCAGAAGCATGTATGTAAATGCACATCTCACTGCAGACTCTACCTCTCTCTCCATACTGTAACGGGAGCATTGGAGCACCCTGTAACCAGCTGGGAACGGAATGCAGGGGGGAGGACCGCATTAGCCACACCTTCCCCTCGTTTGTCTTGTAGTATTTGACAGGCAGTGGTTGGGAGGAAAAACATCAGTGGGCGTCTGTTTCTGCCCACCTGGTTCCAGAAATTACGGAGTCTGGAACATTCTCCTGGTCACTAGAAACCGGCGATATTCCTATAAAGAGGGTTCCAGACAGACGGAGTGTGTGAGTGAGTTGTTGTTGGTTGAGTTGGTCAATCAGTTGGTGTGAGGACAGTTCTTGGTGTAAGAAGGCAGTGTTAGTGACGTGTTAATGAACGAAAGGGTTGTGCAACGGAAGACTGTACGAACTGTGTATGGGTATCGGAGTTTATGTAATCGCGAGTACAAGTGAAGTTGTAACGGACGAACTGGTGAATTGTAACTGTGTGCAGGAAGTAATTCTGTGTAGTTGGCAAGTGTTAAACTGTAAGTCGGTGGAAATAAAGAACATTGTTGAGTGGTGTAATTGGACTTTTCATTTCACGAACCCACAAAGTCACACTGGTGTCAAGAAGTGGGATAACACAAAGTCATACTGGTGTCAGGAAGCGGGAAAACAACATCACCGAACATTACAACGATGGAGGCAGCATTAGAAAAGATATTAGCGGAACTAACAGAGATACTGGAGACTAGAAATAACCTGGCCGCGGAACTGAAACTAATCAGGACGGCTAGGGACAACATCGCCGAGAAGATGGAACAAATGAAGGCCGAGTTAACCACGGAAATGAGAGCAGCGAATGACGGTCTGGCTACCGAAATGAAGGTGGCGAACGAGGCTCTCGCCGCCAAGTTTGAGGAACGGTTGGCAGACGTGAGGGATGACGTCACGAACCTGGGCAAGCGGAAGGGTCAAGTAGACGACCGCCTTAATGATTTAGAGGAAAAGGACGACAACATCGCAAAACCCCTCGCCCTCCTGACAGAGGAAAACCGGCCTTATGTGTGGACGGAGGACGCCGAAGACGCTTTCCAGCACCCGAAGGGGACCCTGTGCAGTGCTCCAATTTCGGGTTTCCCACAACCGGGTGGCGCCTTCATTGTGGACACCGACGCCAGCGACCATTGCATTGGAGGTGTCCTATCGCAGATCCAGGACGGCCACGAGCGCACAAGAGTGGAAGAGGAGGAGCGTGCCGCAGCAGTCCGAGTAGTTGTGGCAGTGCCTGCTGAAGGCTGGGATAGCGCAGGCCTGAGGAGGGAGCAGCTGGTGGACGCAGATTTGGGGCCACTCTTGAGGGAAGTGGACGCAGGGACGAGACCAACCTGGGAGGACATCGCACCGAGGAGCGCCACCTACAAGTCGCACTGGGCCCAATGGGACTCATTGAAGACCAGAGTGGGCGTGCTGTTCCGGGTATGGGAGTCACCCGATGGGAAGGCGCGGAGAGGACAGTTGGTACTTCCCCGGAGTAAGGTCCCGGAAGTCCTGGAGGAAGTGCACGCCGGTACTTCGGGAGGACACCTGGGAGCGAACCGAATGATTCACAAACTACGGCAGCGCTACTTCTGGCTCAGACTCCGGGCAGATCCTGGTGGTACACCTGGACCGCCTCGCACGCTACGATGGGGCTGTTCGTGGGCGAACAGCTTTGAGGAGGGAGCAGTGTAACGGGAGCATTGGAGCACCCTGTAACCAGCTGGGAACGGAATGCAGGGGGGAGGACCGCATTAGCCACACCTTCCCCTCGTTTGTCTTGTAGTATTTGACAGGCAGTGGTTGGGAGGAAAAACATCAGTGGGCGTCTGTTTCTGCCCACCTGGTTCCAGAAATTACGGAGTCTGGAACATTCTCCTGGTCACTAGAAACCGGCGATATTCCTATAAAGAGGGTTCCAGACAGACGGAGTGTGTGAGTGAGTTGTTGTTGGTTAAGTTGGTCAATCAGTTGGTGTGAGGACAGTTCTTGGTGTAAGAAGGCAGTGTTAGTGACGTGTTAATGAACGAAAGGGTTGTGCAACGGAAGACTGTACGAACTGTGTATGGGTATCGGAGTTTATGTAATCGCGAGTACAAGTGAAGTTGTAACGGACGAACTGGTGAATTGTAACTGTGTGCAGGAAGTAATTCTGTGTAATTGGCAAGTGTTAAACTGTAAGTCGGTGGAAATAAAGAACATTGTTGAGTGGTGTAATTGGACTTTTCATTTCACGAACCCACAAAGTCACAATACCAACGTTCCCACCAAAGGTGGTTAGTGACTCGCACCCAACGTTTCATTTAAAATTTTTATTCATCAAGAACAAATGCACGACCTGTAGAGAGCTTTGAATTTCTGTATTTCATGAAACATACGATTAGTAATTTTATATATTGGGAGATTTACGGAAACCAAATCGTGTAATCAACATTAACTAATATTGAAAGGCGAATCACAACTCAAAAACTCAATACCATACCCAGGATTTTACCACAGATATTCCATCATTCATGCATATCTGCTCTACCATGAGCTACCATGACAATATGCCAGTACAACATTTTCTGATTCCACCTTTTAAATTTGCCTACACGTGGTTTGTATATGTTACAACAATCAGTTATCATTGACTACCCTTATAAGTGGAAACATTAATTACATTTATATATATGAAAAAAGCCAGAAACAAGGATGTGTGAAGATGTATTTACTTAAGATGAGTTGGTGCTAGTAACATTAGCATCACTCTTTTTTAATCTCTGCCAATATGTTTTGGGAACCTGTGTTCCCATCTTCAGAACATGTTCAACTGACCTGTGTTGTTTTTGTTATGATGGTTGTCTAGAATGGTGTCAACATGTGGCAGTGAAATGTATTCCAGAGGGTATTTGGTGGTGATAAATCAAAATTCATTAGCTGTTATTTGTATTTCAAAATGAAGATCTATTCCCATGTGTCCAATTCTGCTTCATGATCGGTCGATTTGATTAATGTAATGGTCAGTTTGATGTTATGGTTGGTCATCCAGAAATGCTGTGAAACTGCTGAGTTTTCCATTTGTTTGTATTTTAAGCATCTCATGTGTTCCCTTAGTCTGGTTTCTAGATTTCTTTTGTTGTCCCTGTATATACTTTATTACAATCTGAGCAATTGATTTCGTAAATTACAAACAAGAATATCATCTATGAGTAGAATCTGAACATATTGTGACCTAGTGGGTTCGTGAAATAATAAAACGAGGTTACGGAACACAAAAACTACACTTTATTTTCCTAGCAAATACATTCCTCACCACTACAGTTTGCTAGCTAATCTTAAAACTGTTTATTTTTCCAACTACTACTCTCAACGATTGGTTCCGAAGTTTTCCGAATCTCCACCGGCTTCGGCTTCGCGAGTCTACCGCCAGGGTGACACTGCTCCCTCCTCAAGACTGGTCGTCCCGAACAGCGCCTTCGTAGCGGGCCAGGCGATCCAGGTGTACCACCAACATCTTTCCTCGGGGCACCTTCTGGATGCGGTAGACCACGTCGTTAATCCGCTTCACCACACGGTACGGTCCTTGCCATGGCTTCTGAAGCTTCGGGCAGCGTCCCTTGGTCCGGGTCGGGCGGTATAACCAGACCAGGTCACCTTGCTGGAACACTTGGCTGTTGGCTTGCCTGTCGTATCGGGTTTTCATGCGGTCACTCGCCTTCTGGATGTTCTGGCGAGCTATTTCGTGCATGTCGTGGAGGTGGTCCACCAGGTTCTCCACATCCCTCAAGAGTGGCCAAAAGTCTGCGTCCGCCAGCTGCTCCCTCCTCAGGCCTGCGCTATCCCAGCCATCCGCAGGCACTGCCGTGACTACTCCAACTGTTGCGGCACGCTACTTCCCCTCCACTCTTGTGCATTGGCCGCAATCTTCTGGACAGGGTATTCGGGACATAGCGTCTGCGTTACCGTGACTCTTCCCTCTGCAATGTTCCGAGGTGAAGTCGTACTCCTGCTGCCTCTGGACCCCACCTGCTGTCTGGCCTTTCGGTCGCGCCGTCACTATCACTTCGCTCCTCACAGGGACCACCACGTCTTCGCTCAAGACGACCCTGCCAATTCCAAGGCGCTCTTCTGGTTAACGGAGTATAACCTCTTCTCCGTTGAGCCTCAGGACCTTCCCGCCGACGTCAACCGTCGCCTCGTGGCTCCTGAGGGCATCCAGTCCCAGAATCACCTCCTCAGTCACCTTCGCGACGAACACCCACAGACGCACGGCACTCCGTCACAAGTTCAACTCCAGTAGGGCCTCCTTCTCCACAGGCATGGTGTTGCCCGATGCCGTCACAAGCTGGTATGGTCGGCTCGGCTTCCTTGTCGGCAAACCCTTCCCCGCGTCAGGTCTTATGATGGTCACGGCCGCCCCAGTGTCCACCAGCACGCGGCACGGAGTTCCTCTTACCCAACCGTCCGCGATGAGGTTGTCATCCATTCGCCGGCTGACGGCGCGGATTGCCACTCGAGGGGATGGTGATAATGGCGCCGACGTGCCCCTCTCCACACCGGGCCTTACTCGTTTTCCAGCTGCTCTTCCTGGTTTGGGCAGTCTCTCCGCAGGTGTCCGGGCTGTCGACACCCCCAACACAGGCCACTAGGTGTTCGCCGGGTCCCTCAGCTGGTCCTCTGTCTCCGGCGTAGCGGACACTCCTCGTTCTCGACGTCGGGATAGATGCTACCTTGGCCCCCTCCATCCTTAATGCCGCTGTCAGCGCCTCGTGGATGGTTTTATAATCGCCGAGCATTAGGCGTTGACGAATCTCCGTGTCCCGTACCCCGTCGACAAAATTTTAGGCGGCTTCCCGGGATACGAACTCCAGTGGTAGGTCAACCAAGGCCTTGCTAGCCAGCTGCTCGATCGCTATGGCGAACTCCTGCAGCATCTCCCCCGGCAGCTGCGACCTTGCATTTAGCTGGCTGCGGTATGCTGCGGCTAAGCGGTGGTTCCCGAAGCGACTCTCAAGGGCCTCCCAGATGTCCTTGGGCGCCACCGTCGTCTGCACCGCGTTTAGGATTTCCGCGGCCGGTCCCTGTAGGCTGGCTATTAACTGTGTGGCCTCCTCCATTCGGTGACCATCTGTTGTGCTTGGCCACTGTGTCGAACTGGCGGCGGAAGACCTCGAATGTTGACGCGCCGTCATATTTCGGAGGTTTGACGCGCGCCGATGTTGTGTCGCGTTCCGGTGCGTCAGCCTTCAAATCTTTCAGTCTCCTGCCGACGACGTCCTCCACCATGGCGTTCAGGGACTTGACGCTGCTGTCGGCCTTTCCCTCCAGGTTGTTTACGCGGTTCGCGAGGTCTTCGAGGTCTTCAACCATGGTGTTCAGGGACTTGGCGTAATTGTCGGCCTTTTCCTCTAGGTCATTGGAGCGGTTCGCCAGGTCCTCGACGCGCTCGTCCACTTGGCCCATCCGCTTGCCCAGCTCCGTCACGTCATCCCTCACGGCAGCCAACTGTTCCTCAAATTTGGCGGCGAGGCCCTCGTTCGCCTCCTTCATATCCGTGGCCAGACACTCGTTCGCTGCCTTCATTTCTGTGGTCAATTCGGTCTTTATTTCTTTCAACTCTGCGGCCAGGTAGTTATTTGCCGCTTCTGTTTGTGTTGTTAACTCGTTCATCTTCGCGGCAAAGTTGTTATTTGCCGCTTCCGACTTCGCTGTTAATTCTTTCATCTTCTGCAAAAGCATTTCCAATGCCGACTCCATGGCCATAATGTTCGGTGATGTTGTCCCGCTTCCTGACACCAGTTGTGACTTTGTGGGTTCGTGAAATAATAAAACGAGGTTACGAAACACAAAAACTTTACTTTGTTTTCCTAGCAAATACATTCGTCACCATTACAGTTTGCTAGTTAACCTTAAAGCTGTTTATTTTTCCAACTACTACTCTCAACTGTCTCGCTTCCGGTAACGATTGGTTCCGAAGTTTTCCGAATCTCCACCGGCTTCGGCTTCGCGAGCCTACCGCCAGGGCGACAACATAATAAGCACAACCAAAAACAACATTTCTACTGTAACAATCGACAAGAAAATTACAAAATTTAAATGACCAAAACATCAAAGATACCACAAATCTCATCCAAGAAGAAAAACAATTGAAATTCAAAAAATTCAATACTATCCAAAATCGTTTTTCAAATCTAAGATGATTTTCATGAAATACATTGGCCTAACCTCATAAAACAAATTTAGCATAAAGAAATTACTTTATAATGGATTAAAATAACTTCAGTTCAGTTCAGTTCCGTTTATTTTGTCCTTTCGATCATACACTGATATCAGACACGTCATAGTATACAAATTACATTAATGGCTATTGTCATTATTTACAATCTTTTTAAACTAACTAACATTTAAAAACTCATTTATAGAATAAAATGAATGTTGCAGACATGCTCAGAAGATGGGAACACATGTTTCCGAAACTTGTTAACAGAGAAAGAAGAAGGTGGTGTTAATGTTATTAGTGCTGTCTCATCTTCAGTAAATACACAGTAATCACATTATTGGAAATTAACAAATATATGAGATTAACGACCACATGTTATTTACACAACTTATGAAAACATTTAATTTCTCAAAAATTATGTTGTGTGAATGGGCTCTATACCTGCGATGCATATCCTCATACAAACTCGTAATGTTTCAACTGGAATATCACTAACTTGTTAAAAAAATTGGTTACTTAAAAACCAACAAATTCTTAGCCTTTGTTACACTAGCATAAGCACAATACATATTTTAATATATTTTCTCTGGTCCTTGTGTGCTTTTAGGTATAGTAAATGAAAATAATGATATAAGAATGGAACATCAATATAATCACGCGTTACCTACTTCTATCAGTCACTATGGTGCTGTACTTCAAAGTACAGAGATCTGGACTAAATTTGTGTAAGGGAGTGAAGATGTTTTTCTTATAGTTCTTGAAATAAACTTCAACTTTCGAAATCAACTCTATGATAGTGGTTTCATCGATAATATTTAATTATTTATGCAATTATCTTGAATTAGTATCAAATATCCTCCACAAAAATGCCATTTCACTAAAGTTGCTGGAGAGGTAACCACATTTCTGAGGAATTGAAGAACCATTTAGTCGATCTTAACTTATAACATCGTGCATGTGAAAGCTTAGAAATTCATAAAACTTGCTTGGAAGTACTGTCAATAATGGCTCATGAATTACTAGGTCTTTAACCTTAAAGATGGATGTCGTGCAACCCTGGGCTCATTTGAGCATAATTTCATCCATCGTCCAGTATGACTACATTGGAAGCCAAATTAAAAAATATGACCGATCCAACCAGGTGGCCCTCTAGAGTCCCCAAAGAATGTTTTTCTATGGGTTTCATTCAAGTGGATCACACTTTAGAGGACAGAGAAAATTATTGTCTAAGAGAAACATTCTTATTCCCTAGCTTGGAATGAACCTGGGTTCCCTCACATAGCAGATAGAAGCCCTGCAGGGCCAACGTCTGAGTTCAAACGAGCTCAAACCCGGCAGGTGGTGATGTATTTTTTCGAACGTAGAATTCCTTAGGAAGGGAAGTAAAGCGGGTGGTTCGTGCCATACATTTACAGCACGTAAAAGAATTCCAAGTCCGATAAAGAGACTTCTTAGCAAAAAGTAGTCTTTCACGCTCAAAGTAAAATGGTGCGCTGAGACGAGCGTCCATAGATAAAACTCAATTTAATGGGAAACCTGACCTCCGATTATGAAAAGCTGCGGCTGATATCACATAAATATCTCAATAAAACAGTTTCCGCATTTCAAATCTCCTGGTGAAGGACCGCATGAAGGGAAACTTGCTCTGGCATTGGATTGATTCACCGAGACCGGCTCGCTTACCCCGGATATAGACTGTCAAAGGATAACGGCATTTTCCCTTATCCTGAAAGAGGCATGTCGGGTAACTCTAAGCTCCATTGACCCTGGACTCATTTGAGCATAATTTCACCCCTTTCATTCATCGTCCGATATGACTTAACGTTGGAGGACCTAAATTACAAAACTAGCTTAGCAACATTACCTGTCTTCCGTTACCGAAGCATAAGAATAAAATATTGAATTTTTGCAGAGAGCTCTTATGCATAGTAGAGCTCTTAATTAAACCTTCAGTACTCAACGAAAGCCTCTACATGAATTATTGCTGTAGTGACTTTCACCAATATTGCGAACAAGTTTTTACATTTGTTATTGAGAGGAAATCTGAGATTTTAAGTTATGGCTTGATGCATTTACTCACTGGGATTTTATAAATCTTTACTTGATGCACTTATTCACTGGGTATTTAACAATGTGTTGTAGAAATGACAGTTATTATCTGTTCAGGTGAAATTCCCAATCATGACAGGACATTCAAGTGAAATAAGCACTACCATGCTGCATAGATTCACACATCTGCCACCCCACAGCGCTGCGTATGTTCACACTACTGTGACTTTATGGGTTCGTAAAATTAAAAATTTCAATTACACCACTCACAAATGTTCTTTATTTCCACCTTACTCCAATGTCACAATTACAATATAATAATGTACACAATTACAACTAAGCCAGTTCGTCTTTCCACGTACACTCGGCGCGCCTTGCCTACTACTCGCCACGACTCACTCAACACAACTGACCATCGCCTCGCTTGTATTGATCGGTGGCCCGAAGTTTCTCGAGATTTCCTTTTGTGGAGGGGGAAAACATTCTGGAAGCTTCGCCGTCCTTCGGCCAGCAGGAGGAGGGGAAATCGAAGACTCAGCTACCCCTGCGGTCTCCCCTCCCTCCACCGGCCTTCATTTATTGAGCGGCATCGTGAGTTTGCCGCTTGGGCAAAATGTACACGCTAGATGACACTGGTGAGCTCGTACATTTCAGGCTGCCAACTTATATATTAGACCACAGTGTTGCATATTACATTTTTAAAAGTAATATATATTTAATTCAAAATTTAATGTAATACAGCAGTTTAATACGTATACTGCGCTTTCCATAATATCTAGCGTCCCCAAAGAATGTTTTTCTTTTGGTTTCTGTATATTAGGTCACATTTCAGAGGACACAGAACATTCTTGTCTTGAGAGGCATTCTTATTCCCCAGCTCGGAATGAACTGGGTTCCCTCGCATAGCAGACAGAAACCCTACAGGCTAAGTGCCCAAGGGTTTTACGTATTTTAAATCAGTAGCGTTCCTAATTAAGTTAGAAATTAAGCTAACGAAGAAGTCAAGAGGAAACAGGTCGTTCCTCCGCGGTTTAGGGATAGCCAGCATGCTATCCTCTGGATTCCGAGGTCATGAGTTCAAACCCGGAGGGTGTCGATGTATTTTTTCGAACGTAAAATTCCTTCGGAAGGAAAGTAAAGCCGGTGGTCCGTTCTATACATTTACAGCACGGAAAAGAATTCGAAGTCCGTTAAACATTCTTCTTAGAGAAATTAAGTGGCTCTTCACGTTCAAAGTGGAATGGTACGCTGAGACGAGCGTCCGTAGATAAAACTCAATTCAAGGGGAAACCTGACCTCTGATTATGAAGGGCTCCGGCTGATATCACATAACAAAGTCCGCAATTAAACAGTTTCCGCATTGCCCGCCTCGGTAGCGTGGTTATAGCATGTCTGCCTCACGTTCAAGAGGTCCCGAGTTCGAATGTTGACCAGGGTGAGTTACCTGGGTAAGGTTTTTTCGGAGCTTTCCCTTATCCTGAAAGACGAATTTCGGTAACTCTAAGCTCTATAGACCCTGGGCTCATTTGGGCCTCATTTCACCTATTCCATTTATCGTCCGATATGACTTAACGTTGGAGGACGTAAATTATATAAAAAAACAATACAAAACAACAACACAACACTAATAACACTAATAATAATACTAATAGTAACAGTAATAACGATGATGACGATGGTGATGATGTACAGAAAAAAGGAGAGGAATTCAAGTTCTCAAAGGCCTGTTGGGAAGCAGTATGTGTTGATGTAATAAATAATATCGAAAATTATGTCACGAGATGCTGAATTGTGCCAGCATTGCGTAGTCATTTATAGTTCAAACTCTTTTGATTATGGATGTGGATGCAAAGAGCATGAACATATGTTTATATTTTAAGCATCCTATATGTTCTTTTAGTCTGGTTTCTATGTTTCTTTTCGAAGTTGGTTTCGAAACTTGTTGCCCGTATATAGATAGCGCTTCCATAAATGTCATACCGTGCTTCACCTTGGGTATATATATGTAACAGGAGTTTCGGTGCTGATGAGAAGATGGTGTTCTCGAAGTCTGCGGCGATCAGGTGGAACGGGATTATTCTCACCTGATGTCGTCCCGCGTTGTGACTGGGGTTATGAGTTGTCTGCTGCCCTCCTGGATGGTGACGATGAAGCCCCGAGTTGCTACTTCTCCCCGATCTGAATCTTTGGCTCAGATTTGGCACTCTGATGTATCGATGTATAAAAAAACTCCGGATCTGCTATGAGAACTGTTAATTTTCAGACGTGGTCGCGAGTGAAAAGGATAAATTTTCTTAATTAATCTTCGAAACCAATAAATTTCTTTTACTTTAAATATATCAAGATGTTCAATTGAATTTGTATTATTTATACAATTTTTCGTATAAAACTATAAAATAGTATTATATACCTTGATTACAATTAACAGAAAACGGATATTAACTATTTTACAAGGTTTCGTCGGGGCACTGAATTTTACGTCTTTTCAACATAAAGAACTTCCATCAAAAGACTCCTTCTTTCCTAGCTGTTTTACCAAAATTACTTGAGTTTTCTTTTTCTCGTTGCCATCACTACCAATCAAACATAATTTTTACTGATACATATCACACATTACATAATCTCAATTTTAAAACTACCAATCATAATAATAGGCCCTCCTCGGTAGCGTGGTGGTAGCGTGTCCGTCTCACGTTCACGAGGTCCCGAGTTCAAATCTTGGTCAGGGTGAGTTATCTGGATAAGGTTTTTCCGTGGGTTTACCTCATCCTGAAAGACGAATGTCGGGTAACTCCAAGTTCTATGGACCCTGGGCTCATTTGAGTATCATTTTACCCCTTTGCCTTGTGACAATACGTTTTCTATAACTCTGAAATGTTTCACAATTTCATTCCTTTCTTAATACTTATATGATAGGGCTTCATAATTAAATAAGTGTTTAAACTGGCCTTCTATGCACTATTATTCTTACATATCGTCTTCTTTTCATAATTTCTAACAAGTGGAGTCAGTTTTATACTATACAATCACAGCAGTGGAAATCTGCAAGGAAAATCTTTACATACACAATACGCTCAGTTTGTTCTTCACCCACCACTACAAAAAAAGGCGGGTGGAGCTGCAAATTACGTGATTGATGAGTGCACAGCAACAACTTCCTTTCATTAGTAGCCCAGGTCTTAGTCTGCCTCTGGTATTTGCATACAGCAAGTTATTTATTGTGCGTTGTCATCCGATTTTTGATATCAGTGCTGTTTTTGAATGTGTGTATTTCTGCATCCAATACACAAAATGGGACGCAAGAAGCTCACTTGTAAGGAGAAGACTCGTGCTTTAACTCTGTTAGAGGTAGGTAGCTCTGTAATTTGTATAGCTGCTAAACTAAAGGTTTCAAGACAAGCCATGCAGCAGCACCTTTGCCATGTGGCACCACACCAAATCGAAAAACAGGCTCAGGTGGTAAAAGAAAGGCTTCTCCAAGGACTGATGACCTTCTAAAACGTGAAGTGATAGCTAATCTCTGGCTTACAGCAGCAGCTTTAAAAAAGAAGCATCCAGAACTGCTCAAAAGTGATGCAATCCGGACTATTCAGCATCACGTTCAAAAGGTTTACCAATTCGGTGTGCTGCCAAGATGCCTCGTCAAACTGAAGCTATGATGAGGAAAAGGGTACATTTCTGCAAAACATATCAGCACTGGACATCAGAGGTCTGGCGCAAAGTAATGTTTTCTGATAAAGGCACTTTCAAATTGGTCAGAGGAAAGTCCAAAAAGGATGAGAAGGCCAAAAATGTGTCATGGTATGATCCAAAGTTTACGGTCAAAACTGTTAAATATTCCAGAAAGTGTGATGGTATGGGGTGCCTTTAGTGGTAATTGTGGTAGAGGTGGCTTGTACTTTCTCTCTAAAAATGCAACAATGAAGGGTAGTAACTATTTAGAAGTGTTGCAACAGCATTTGGTCACATTTTCGCCAATTCATCATTGTCAGTTCTTTATACATGATGGTGCCCCTGATCACAGAACAAAGATGGTTCAGAAGTTCCTCAATGACAATAATATACCTGTACTTGACTAGCCTGGTAATTCTGCTGACCTAAATCTAATAGAAAATGCTTGGGATCAAATGAAATATAAATCTGAAGAGCTGCGACCATCAAATATTAAGGAGCTGCAGGAGGTGTTGAAGAAGTTATGGGTGGAAATGGACAAAAGATATTTTGAAAATCTAGCACATTCAATGTCCAGGAGAGTCACGAAGGTGATCCAAGTTAAGGGAGATATGATCAAGTACTAATTGTATGGAGAAGTTCAAGATAAAACCATGTAACGCCAGTGCTTGTTGTTTTTATTACTATGTAAAGATTTCCATTGTGGCCACTGTATACTTCATTGGATGATACAAAATTATATTGCAGTTCTTTAAATGAGAACTCCTCAGTTCCTTGTTACTTTATGTGTAAGTTTATTGTTATGATCAGATGGATTAAATTTAGGGGTTTGGTCCATTAAAATTATTATTTAACTTCCTGGCATTCTCTTTGAAATCATATAGTAATGACTTAGCAGCAGGAGCATAACTGTAATTTGATTTTTTACTGTGTATTACTAAGTAAAAACATTGGAATAGAAAAGCATGATGGTGTGCTAGTGGGAACCGCTATGTCTCTGTCCCTTTCCCACAGCATGAATTTTACCACTGAGCTACGACAACAGAGTGAAGGTTCCATAAAATTGTTCCACGAGGTTTCCTCCCCCTCTCTCTTTTTGCTTCTGTTCTTGTATATCCTCTAATGCCATGTAATAATAATTTAGCCCTAAAACAACATTTGTAAATTGGTTGTTCCTGCATCTAAAAAACTAAAACTTTTGGGATAAAAAAATTTGATCCAGACTAGGGTTTGAACTGTAAACTCTCATTCCCACTGATAATGTGTGCGTTTTACTAATGAGCTACATGAGCTGTTGGTTAGGAGCCACTCACATACAAATGTAGATGTTTGTTCTATTAAAATCATCATTGCATGTCCAATCAGATGCAGTGGTTTCTTGGCTTACTGGCTGTGGTCTAATAGGTAAAACTGAAGTACCTGACATTTCGCCGGTCAGTGCTTCGGGTATCATCAGAGAACTCATGGCTATGAAGCAAAAGTGGCTCTGGCATAGCGCACCTCATATATATCAGGGACGGCTTCTGAAGGGGGTAGCATGTTTGCGCTACAACCAAAATGCTGGGTCTTCCTTTAATGTAATGGCATGTTCCATTTGGAGTTCATTTCGACCTTGTCTAGCGCAGGGGACCTGAGCGCACTCTATTGTTTGCAGGTGCCAAGTAGTTCACTCCCAGATGCAAACCCCTGGCATACAATAGGGAGGTATAGGGCAGGATGAACCTAGGATTTGCCGAGGCAAGTAGGGGGACGACGCAGGGCGTATGGCTGCATGTGGTTGGTTAACCTAGCTGCCAGAGAATAGTGGATGCCTAACTTGCTCGTTCTTTCATCACAACAGCGACATCTATTGTGCCTATGTTAAATGTAACCTACGAGTACATAGCCACATGGTTTGTGCCGTGTTTTATTACCTCTGCCTGTTTTGAGTAATGCATCAGAAATATTTATATAAATACAGGTAACTTGTGTTATAAGAAGAAACAATGAATTCCATAAAGTGTCTTTTAGCACTTCCTTTTTCAAACATGACCTTAGAAGGAAAAATTGAACTTAAGCGACTTGGAAGACCCATGCTGAAACTAAACATCACACAGATAGTCAAAACAAAACAAGATGTTTTAACAGGAACTTTAACAACAACGTATACGATAAATATTCTAGAGTATTTATGAAATGTGAATGTTGTGCTATATGCTGTAAATTACCGTTAACTTGTGTGTAGTGCAGTCTGTAGTGACAGGCTTAATAAAAATATTGTTACTTTAAAAAATTAAGATGCATGGATAACTTTGTGAACCACCAATTTTCAGAGCCACCAGCCGCCCCGATATATATATAGAGTCGCGAGGGATCGGTTTGCGATGAGCCAAAGCCAGCTGGCAGGATAGCGTTAAAGCCACTCCTAAGCCCATGCACGCGGTAGCGCTGGCCGAGAGAGGGACAGGGGCGGGGAGAGAAGGAGATAGAGAGGTGTCTGGATGGTTCTACCCCTTTCTTGCTGTCTCGCGAAGGGTCGTGAAGCATGTACAAGCTACTGCAGGGAGTAGTAGAGGTATATAAAGAAGCTGCAAATTGCCAAGAGGGGAGTGGTAATCCGAACTCATATTGTGTGTTGCAGCTGTGTTTTGAAAGTGAACTCTTATTTACGTGTGCAGAAGTGATGAGAGATTGCGCTGGTTTGTGTTACGTCATCTTGCTGTAAGAGGTGTACAAACAATGTGTTTCTATGAAAATAAAGAACGCTTTAAATTTCTACAAACTTGACTTTTAATTCTACGAACCCACAAAGTCACAATAGGCCGGACAGAGCCCAGAAACCACTGCATCTGACTGACTGATGCGAGCCGTGAAAGCCTAAGTTGCGACATAATTCCATATGTTTCCTCATTTTCTTTGACATTCTGCAATGCCATGTAGAGACAGCTTAGCTGCAAGAGCACGGTTATAAATTACTTTGTTAAAGTGTCTAACAAAATAAACGGTTGGAGACAAAAAGTATGCGCAAATGCGGGAGTTTGAACCATGAACCCTCACGCCACTTGTCATAGCCTGCATTTTGCCACTGAGCTAGGATTTCACTTGATACACGGTTCCTTCAATAAATAACCGAACTAATTTTTTAATTAACATATAATGGATTTATTTCAGTAACATTTACCTACACACTTTCGAAGTATTCTCCCTCTGATGAAATAAAATTATTCTAACGAATTACCCATTGTTCTAAACACTCATTGAAGCCATATTTGGACAATCTGTTCAGGATACCTATGACAACATTGTCCACGTCCTTATCACTTTGAAAATGGCAACTACAAAGCTCCTGTTTCACTTTAGGGAAGAGGTGAAGATCGCCTGGTGCGAGATCCGGAGAATAAGGTGGATGAGGCATGATCTCAATGCCCATTTGTGCAATGACATCTGGAGTTGCACCACCTAGATGAGCAGAGGCATTATCCTGATGCAAGATCCATCCTCTCCTTGCGAGATCTGGTCGCTTTTCAGCGATTTTTTTCTTCAGTGGCCCCTTCAGTACGTCACAATAGTAAGCAGCGGTTACTGTGCTTTGATTGGTTAAAACATGATCATACACAATGCCCTGTTTGTCAAAGAATACGAGATGCATGATCTTTCCTGCACTTTTCTGAACCTTTGCTTTCTTAGGCCTAGGCCTCGATGAATGTTTCTACTGCGAACTCTCCTGTTTTGTTAATGGGTCGTAATGGTGGAACCACCTCTCGTCACAAGTGATGACCCTGTTCAGAAAGTCTGGCTCCCGTTGTAACCTTCCGAGCCATTCTTGACACGTCATGACGGGGTGAGAGTTCTGTTCGTCCTTCAGCACATGTTGTACGCATTTCACTGCAATTTTTCGATAGCCAAGATCATTGCGAATTCTCTTGTCTACAGTTCCAACAGACAAATGCATTATGTCTGCAACTTTCGAAATTGTTATGCCAATTGTCATTGGTCTTCTCACACAATTGCGTCAATTGTGTTAATGTTGACTTCTGTTACAGATGTTCGAGGGTGCAGAGAATTTTTAACGTCTTCATGACCCTCTTTGAAATGTTTATACCGCTCAAAGTCTTGTGTTTTGCCGAAAGCTTGGTCCTTGTATGCTTGCTGCACCATTTCATTAGTTTTCTGTAGGAGTTTTGTCTAACAGAACACAAAACTTTATTCACGCGCGTTGCTGCAATTTCAGTTCCATGGTGGATGCAGTAAACACGAGCTCAAGTATCGGGCTCTAACTCCCAACTGATTGACTCTGCATGACTGGCACTCACAGCACTGCTACACGAAGGATTCACCTTTCCACCACTAGCAGCCATGGCGCTCCAGGGCGGTTTATTTAAATACAGTTAAATTATTATTTGAAGCAAAAGGTTAGAAACAGTGATGTATTTAACATTTGAAAGTAATGAGTCGGTAATTCAAACACAAAAATCACTTCAATTATCCTTACTTGGACATGTTTCAGAGAACGGTTTGTCCCCATCGTCAGCAGTTATCCGACTGGTTGGATCCGTGGTTCCTTGAAATGAGCTGGTTGTCTGTGGCGGCATCTGTTTTCTGTGAGATGAACTGCCAAAGAGAGTTTTCAGGCGGCAATTCGAAATTTAAAGTATACTGTCTGTTTTTTATAATTAGCAACCTTTCCCAAACATCGAGTTCGGCTGCATTACTGACTGGCTTAAATAGTTTTATATTTGGTACAATTTCATGATTGTAAGACCAGAAATGGTGAGATATTGCTGATTTTTCTATTTGTTTGCATTTCATGCATCTCATGTGTTCCTGTAACCTAATATGTAAACTTCTTTTGGTTTTTCCTATGTAGAACTTATTGCAGTCTGAGCAGTTGATGTTGTATATACCTGATTTCTTGTTTTCAGGTACTGGGTCTTTCTGGTTGTTGCATAATAAGTTTTTTAAACTGAATTTATTTATTGGGGCTAGGGTGATGATGTACTTCTTGAATATCTTGTTGAATTTATGAAGCATTCTGGGATGATATGTGAATTTCCTGAACTGTGCCATGGTTTTTGATTCTGTTAATTTAGTGGTACCTAACATATGTTTCTGTTTCTTGAATTTCCAAATTTTCTTATCTATTAATTGTGTACTGTATCCATTAATTGCAGCTATGTTAATCATGTGGTTATATTCTTTGTTGTATTCATACTTTTTCAATGGTATGATGACTGGTCTATATGCCAAGCTGTCCAAAACTACATGTTTGTGGGGTGTAGGGTTGTAGATATCATTCTTGATGTCATTATCTGTTTGTGTTGGCTTCCTGTAGGTGCCAAAATATATGTTATTTAATTCATGGATTATCTTCAAATTTAAGAAAGGTAAGTAACCATCTTTTTCTGTCTCTACTGTGAACTTTATTTCTCTATACTGTATGTTCAATAGTTTTAAGCAATCTTGTATGAATCTGTGTGGAACAATGGCAAAAATATCATCAACATATCGACACCAGTAACTGAAGATATATGGGAAGGGTGATGTAATATGTGTTTCAAAGTAGCTCATAAACAGGTTGGCTGGGAATGGTGAAAGTGGATTACCCATTGTTAGGCCTGAGGTCTGTTGATAGAATATACTGTTGAATGTAAAGAAATTTTGATGTATGCATAAATAGGTAAGTTTTGTGAGATCTTCTATTTCTTCTGCTGAAATGTTAGTTTGTATGAGCCATTTGTTGAGGAGTAACATGAGTTCAACTGTTGGAATACTGGGACAAAGAGAGGTGACATCAAATGATATAGTTTGTCTTCTGTGTCCAAATGCAATTTTTAGATCCTGTCTACTAACTCTAATGAATTTTTAATGGCTAGGCTGTGGAACTGTGGCAGTGATGCAAAAGTTTGGCTAACTTGTAAATAGGTCCGTCTATGTTGTTGATTATGGGCCTCATTTTCTCTCCTGTGCATAGGAAGAGATGGTTTACACTTAAATAGAAAGGGGTCAAACAAATTGAGTGAAGCTATAAAAGATGTTGTAAATATAATATTGTAACTTCGTGGGTTCGTGAAATGAAAGGTCCAATTTCACCACTCAAAACGATTCTTTATTTCCACCGACTTACAGTTAAACACTTGCCAATTACACAGAATTACGTAATGCACACATTTACGATTCACCAGTTCGTCCGTTAAAATTCCACTTGCACTCACGATTACGTAAACTCCTCCGGCGCGCACAGTCTTCTCGTCCGTTCTCACTAGCTCGTCAAGCACTGACTGACTGTCTGACACACTGCCCGGCGTGTTGCTTATATAGGGTCAGCTGGGGGATCGAGAATGTTCTAGATTAGATGAAATATCCCGTAAGTTCGAGAACACAGGTGGAACAGAAAGAGACGGCGCAGTGATGTTTTTCTCCCAGCTACCCCTTGTCACCACTATAAGACAAAAGAAGGGGGCGTGGCTAACTCCGACCTCCTCTGCTTGCCCGCTCTCAGATGGTTCTAGAGGGGGTTCCAACATTCGGGTGACACTGTTCCCTCCTCAAAGCTGGTCGTCCCGAACAGCACCATCGTAGCGTGCCAGGCGACCCAGGTGTACCACCAACATCTTCCCTCGGGGAACCTTCTGGATGCGGTAGACCACGTCGTTAATCCTCTTCACCACCCGGTACGGTCCTAGCCATGGCTGCTGGAGCTTCGGGCAGCGTCCCTTGGTCCGGGTAGGACGGTACAACCAGACAAGGTCACTTTGCTGGAACCCTTGGGTGTTGGCTTGCCTGTCATATTTGGTCTTCAAGCGGTCGCTCGCCTTCTAAATGTTCTGGCGATCCATCTCGTGCATGTCGTGGAGGTGGTCCACCAGGTCTCATACTCGGTCACCGGCTGCTTCGTCTGCGGAGGGCTTGCAAAAGCCGGGTCACAAGGGAGGCGTAAATATCGGCCGAAAATTAACCTGGCTGGCGTCATCCCAGTTGTGTCGTGTGTAGACAAGCGGTAGGCCAGCTAGAACAGTGGCAGCTTAACGTCCCAGTCTCGCTGATGGCTGGCCACGACCTTCTTCAGGTGTTCCTCTAAGGTCTTGATGTAACTTTCGACCATGCCATCCGATTGGGGACGTAGAGGCGTAGTGCGAGTCTTGTTCACCCCAAGCCTTTGTAGTGCCTCCTTCATTAGGTGGGACTCAAAGTTGGTACCCTGGTCACTGTGTAGCTCTAACGGCACCCCAAATCGACAGAACACTTGCTCCACGAGGCAGTCTGTAATTGTCTTTGCCTCTTGGTTTGGGATGGCATACACCTCCGGCCACTTGGTGAAGTAGTCCACGACCACCATATGGTACTTGTTGCCTCGGTCGGAAACTGGGAACGGTCCAGCAATGTCAACGGCGATCCGTTCAAATGGCGCTCCAACGTTGTACTGCTGCATGCGACCCCGGCTTCTAGTCTGAGGGCCACGACTCGCCGCGCACACGTGACACACGGCACCATCTCTCAGCATCTGCTCGGAGTCTCAGCCAGTAGCAGCGCTTCCGTAGTCTGTCGATCGTTCGGGTCGCTCCCAGGTGTCCTCCCGAAGTACCGGCGTGCACTTCCTCCAAGACTTCCGGGACCTTACTCCGGGGAAATACCAACTGTTCCCTCTGCATCTTCCATCGGGTGATTCCCATACCCGGAACAAGACGCCCTCTCTGGTCTTCAACGAGTCTCATTGGGCCCAGTACGACTTGTAGGTGGCGCTCCTCGGTGCGATGTCCTCCCAGGTTTGTCTCATCCCTGCCTCCACTTCCCTCAAGAGTGGCCCCAAGTCTGCGTCCGCCAGCTGCTCCCTCCTCAGGCCTGCGCTATCCCAGCCTTCAGCAGGCACTGCCACAACTACTCGGACTGCTGCGGCACGCTCCTTCTCTTCCACTCTTGTGCACTGGCCGCACTCTTCTGGACAGGGTCTTCGGGACATGGCGTCTGCATTACCGTGGCTCTTCCCTCTACGATGTTCCGAGGTGAAGTCGTACTCCTGCAGCCTCTGGACCCAACGTGCTGTCTGGCCTTCAGGTGCTTAAAGCTCAATAGCCAGGTTACGGCGGAATGGTCAGCCCTCAGGTGGAATGGCTGACCGTACAGGTACTTGTGGAAGTGCTCCAAGGTCTCTACTACCACCAATAATTCTCGTCGGATGACGCAGCAGTTCTTCTCTGCCTTGGATAGCGTCTCGCTGTAGTAGGCTATCATCCGTTCATGGCCGTCCTGGATCTGCGATAGAACATCTCCAATGCAATGGTCGCTGGCGTCGGTTTCCACAATGAAGGCGCCAGGAGGTTGTGGAAAATCCAAAATTGGAGCACTGCAGAGTCTCCTTTAGGTGCTGGAAAGAGTTTTCAGCGTCCTCTGTTCAAGCATAAGGCCGGTGTTCCTCTGTCAGGCGGGTGAGGGATTTGGCGATGCTGGAGAACCCCTTAAAAAAGCGGCGGTAATAACTGCACAGCCCCAGGAAACTGCGTAGCTCTTTCTTATCCCTTGGGCGAGGCCAATCTCTCACGGCCTTTGCCTTCTCCGGGTCTGTGGCTACTCCGGTTGCTGAGACTATGTGGCCCAGGTAGTTAACTTCCTTGCGGAAGAGCTGGCACTTCTTCGCGTTCAGCTTCAGGTTGGTCGCCTGCAGTCTGTGTAGCACCTTACTCAGATTCTCGAGGTGAACTTCAAAAGCCTTCCCGACGATCATGATGTCGTCCAGGTATAGCAGGCAGGCATCGTAAGTCAGCCCTCTCATCACTAACTCCATGAGGCGTTGGAAGGTAGCTGGTGCGTTGCACAGGCCAAAGGGCATAACCTAGAACTGCCAGAGCCATTGGCCCGTCGAGAATGTGGTCTTCTCATTGTCTCTCGGGTCTAGAGCTACCTGCCAGTAACCCGACTTCAGGTCCAGGGTCGCGAACCACTGTGCGCCAACTAGCGTGTCTAGGGTGTCGTCAATCCGGAGTAAGGGAAAACAGTCCTTCCGGGTGACAGCGTTCAGCTTTCTGTAGTCTACGCAGAAGCGCAGCTCGCCGTTCTTCTTCGTCCTCAAGACTACAGGAGAACATCAAGGGCTGTCAGACTCTTCAATAACTCCCCTGGATCTCATGTCCTCCAGCATGTCTCGTAAAACCCCTTGCTTCGCCAGCGGAACGCGTCTATGTGGTTGCGGAATAGTTTGGGCGTCTCCGGTGTCGATGCGGTGAAGCACTTTGTTCGTGCGGCCGTAGTCACTATCGCCTTGGCTGAAGATTCGCTCGTATCGCCTCAGTAGTTGTCGAAATTTCTCCAGCTGTTCTGCGGTCAGGTGGTCGGCCACCCTCTCCAGTAAGCCTTCTAGCTGGGGCCCCAGGTATTGCTTCGGCGCCGGCTCCTGCGTCTTGTCGATTGCTGTTACGCTCACCACGGGCTCACACGTTCCCAACTCCGTCCCGGCCTGGACGTCGTAATCAGTGTCAGTTGGATTTAGCAGTCTCACTGGCAGCTCCTCTTGGCACGCCAGCAATGCCCTGGCTACACACAGTCCGTGTACAGGCGTGTTCTGGTCCAGCATTATGTTCCTGGTTCTCTGGCCCTCCAGTCGCGCCGTCATCACCACCTCGCTCCTCGCGGGGACAACCACGTCTTCGTCCAAGACGACCCTGCAAATTCCAAGGCGCTCTTCGGGTTGACGGAGTATAACCTCTTATCCGTTAAGGCGCAAGACCTTCTTGCCGACGTCGACCGTCGACTCATGGCTCCTGAGGGCATCCAGTCCAAGAATCACCGCCTCAGCCACCTTCGCGACGAACACCCACAGACGCACCGCACTCCGTCCCAAGTTCAGCTCTAGCAGGGCCTCCTCCACAGGCAAGGTGTCGCCCGATGCCGTGACAAGCTTTTATGGTCGGCTCGGCTTCCTTGTCAGCAAACCCTTCGCCACGTCATTTCTGATGATGGTCACGGCCACCCGGTGTCCACCAGCACACGGCATGTCTTTCCTCTTACCCAACCGTCCGCGATGAGGCTGTCATCCATACGCCGGCTGACGGCACGCAGTGTCACTCGAGGGGATGGTGGTGATGGCGCCGACGTGCCCCTCTCCACGACGGCCATTACTCGTTTTCCGGCTGCTCTTCCTGGTGTGGGCAGTCTCTCTGCAGGTGTCCGGGCTGTCCACACTCCCAACACAGGCCACTAGGTGTTCGCCGGCGTCCCTCAGCTGGTCTTCTGTCTCCGGCGTAGCGGAATCTCCTCGTTCTCGACGTCGGGATAGATGTTACTTTGGCCGCCTCCATCCTAAATGCCGCTGTCAGCGCCTCGTGGATTGTTTTATATTCGCTGAGCATTAGGTGCTGACGAATCTCCGTGTCCCGTACCCCGTCGACAAAATTGTAAGCGGCTTCCCGGGATACGAACTCCAGTGGCAGGTCAACAAAGGCCTTGCATGCCAGCTGCTCGATCGCTATGGCGAACTCCTGCAGCGTCTCCCCCGGCTGCTGCGACCTTGCCTTTAGCTGGCTGCGGTATGCTGCGGCTTAGCGGTGGTTCCCGAAGCGATTCTCTAGGGCCTCCCAGATGTCCTTGGGCGCCGCCGTCGTCTGCATCGCGTTTAGGACTTCCGCGGCCCGTCTCTGGAGGCTAGCTATTAACTGTGTGGCCTCCTTCATTCGGTGACCATCTGTTGTGTTTGGCCACTGTGTCGAAATGGCGGCGGAAGACCTCAAATGTTGACGCGCCGTCATATTTCGGATTTTTGACGCGCGCCGATGTCGTGTCGCGTACCGGTGCGTCGGCCTTCAGATCCTTCAACCTCCTGCCGACGACGTTCTCCACCATGGCGCTCAGGGACTTGACGCTTCTGTCGGCCTTTCCTTCCAGGTTGTTAACGTGGTTAGCAAGGTCTTCGACGTCTTCCGCCATGGCGTTCAGGGACTTGGCGTTACTGTCGGACCTTTCTTCTAGGTCATTGAAGCTGTTCGCCAGGTGCTCGACGCACTCGTCCTCTTGGCCCATCCGCTCGCCCAGCTCCGTCACGTCGTCCCTCACGCCAGCCAACTGTTCTTCAATTTTGGCGGCGAGAGCTTCGTTCGCCACTTTCATTTCCGCGGTCAGTTCGGCCATCTTTGCGGTCATTGTCTTGGCCAAGTTGTTGTTTGCCGTTTCCGTCTTCGCAGCGAGGTTATCATTTGCCGTCTTCATTTCCTTCAACTCTGCGGCCAGGTTGTTACTTGCCGCTTCCGTCTTCTCTGTTAATTCGGCCTTCATTTCTTCCATCTTCTCGGTGATGTTGCCGTTGGCCGTCTTCATTTCTGTCAGTTCCGCCTTCATTTCCATCATCTTCTACAAAATCTTTTCCAATGCCGCGTCCATGGCTGTAATGTTCGGTGCTGTTTTCTCCCCGCTTCCTGACACCAGTGTGACTTTGTGGGTTCGTAAAATGAAAAGTCCAATTCCACCACTCAAAAAGGTTCTTTATTTCCACCGACTTACATTTAAACACTTGCCAATTACACAGAATTAGGTAATGCACACAATTACGATTCACCAGTCCGTCCGTTAAAGTTCCACTTGCACTCGCGATTACGTAAACTCCTCCGTCGCGCACAGTCTTCTTGTCCGTTCTCACTAGCTCGTCAAGCACTGACTGACTGTCTGACTCACTGACCGGCGTGTTGCTTATATAGGGTCAGCTGGGAGATCGAGAATGTTCTAGATTAGATGAAATATCCCGTAAGTTCGAGAACACAGGTGGAACAGAAAGAGACGGCGCAGTGATGCTTTTTCTCCCAGCTACCCCTTGTCACCACTATAAGACAAACGAGGGGTGGGGCGTGGCTACCTCCGACCTCCCCTGCTTGCCCGCTCTCAGCTGGTTCTATAGGGTGTTTCAGCATTCGGGTGACAATATGTAAACAACCGGTAAACTGGTGAGGAAGTCAGATGGCGTAAAAACATCTTGTCAGGTCAGTAATTCAAAACATTTTACACCAAATAATGTAAAGAGTAAGCAATGTTCTCAGACCAATTGGTTAATGCATCTTATTTTACAAGGAATAAAAACAACATTTGAATCATTAGAAATATTTCTGGCAGAATTATATTTCACAAGCGTTTCAGTTATATGTTTAAATGCACATTGGTTCGGTAATTCAAAAATTAAATTACTAAACAAACTACAAGGTTATAATATAGCAGACTATTACATTTGGAAAACAGGACAGCGAGGAGGTTCATGCATACTTGTTAAAAGTTGTTTGTGTAGAAATATAACGATAAAAATAAGAGAAGATCTAAAAGTATGCCAAGAATACCATGTATTTGAAGCATCCGTAATTGAACTAATTGAGCTGAAGATCATTGCTGTCTCTATATATAGAGTGCCTTATTACAATACCTTTGAAATCTTTTTAAAAAAAAATTGAAAATCTATCAATTAAACTACACAAAGAAAAGGGTAAACACATCATAATTGCAAGTGATAGCAATATAGACATCCTAAACTCACATTGTTTATAAAAGAAGGGAATGGCAAACAAATTCTTAAATGTTATTGAAATGTATGGGTTTAGCCCTCGATGCAAAGAACCAACCAGAGTAACCACCACAACTAATACTTGTATTGACAATATAATAACTAATAGTTTATATGAAAGTGGAAATTGCAGAACAGTCGAAACTGGTTTCTCTGATCATAAAGCATTATTTGTTATTTTTCCGAATTAATGCATAACAAATGAAACAAATGAAAAATATAAAACAATATGAGTATTTAGTGATGAAAACATAACTAATTTTAAACATCATATCCCAGATATAAATTGGCACTTTGACATATCACAAACTGTTGATGATAATTACAATGCATTCTTAAATCAATTCTTTATTGTTTATAATCATTGTTTTCCTAAAAAAGTATCCATTCAAAAATATAAAAACTTGTCGCTAAACTGGTGTACCCTGGGTATCAAAATATCGAGTCCAAGGAAAAGATTATTGTATAGACTTACCAAAGAATCGAATAACTTACAGTTAAAACATTATTATTCGAGTTATAGTAAAATTTATAAAAAGGTCATAAAGAGAGCCAAACAAATGGCCATTGAAAATTATATAAAACAAGCTCAAAACAAAAGTAAAGCCACATTGCAGTTAATTAAATGTGAATTAGGGCTAAGAATCAAGCAACAAAATGAATCATTAAGTAAAGCTATTTCAGTAGATATGGCTGAATCATTGAACAAATATTTTACGAATATTCCAAATGTAATTCGAAAAACACCCCCATGCATGCTTCATGCTCTTAAGAATTTGGAAAAGAGTACACCCAATACACAGGTTTTTGATCTTGGATATGTAACAACAAATGACGTAAAAAACATTAATGCAACTTTGAAATCAAAAAATTCTAGTGGATGGGATGATCTGCCACCTAGACTTGTAAAAATAATTGGGGATAAAATAAGTGAGCCACTTACAAAAATATTTAACCAATCTTTTCATTATGGCCTTTTTCCAGAAAGAATGAAATATGCATTAATAACTCCTTTGCACAAAGGTGGTACATATGAACAAGAAAACTATCGCCCAATATCAGTCTTGACAAGTTTTTCAACAATATTAGAAAAAATAGTATATGTTAGATTAAAAGCTTTTTTGGAAAAAAATAAAATATTAAATGATTGCCAACATGGTTTTAGAAAAAAATTATCAACATTTACAGCTGTAACCACAATAGTAAATGAAATAGCACTAAATTTAGATTTACAAAAAAATACTGCTGCAATAATGTGTGACATTTCGAAGGCTTTTGACTGCGTAAGTCATCAAATTATTTTAAAAAAACTTGAATATTCTAATATAATAGTTTACCGGCAATCTATCCGGCAGAATCAGCAGAATTCTCACCAAATACATCAGGACCATCCACAAGCCACCTCCGAAGATTAAACATCTGTTGAGACCATTGAAAGACAAACTGGACTTCCAAGTTTCGGGAGTGTACCGCATTCCCTGTGACCATCGTTACTAGAATTATCAAACATGAATGGAGCATTCGTTTAATGCAACCTGAGAAGTCTGGGCTGGCAGAGCATTGTTTTGATAATGACCATAGAGTAAATTTTCGGGAGACGACCATCTTGGCAATATGCTACAGTTACTAGGAGTGGAGATTTAAGGAGGCTTTGGCGATTTCCTCCGAAAAGAGCACGCTTAATCGTGATGCTGGATTTCAGTTCCGCTCCTCTTGGAAACCGGCCTTAAAAATGGAAATCTGTCAAATTAAGAAGCAAAGATCAATACAGCTTGATAATCAAGTTAAGTAGTTACGTTTCTTTGACACAATTTTCTATACTCACGCCATCTCCTGACCTGACATTTAATTTACTGAAAACAGTCTTTTGTTCAGTAATGCGAATTTTGATAGTGTTTTTTCTTTGTTTATGGTAGTCTTATATCCAGTATTTCACTTGCTGTTGTAACATTTTATAAATATCCTGAAGATGGGAGAGATGCACACTCCCGAAACGTTGATATCTAATCATCTTTTCACCTGGCTGGCTGCCCAAGAAGAAAGTGAAGTCATGTCTAGTTTTAATATTTGAAACCAATAAAAACCTTTACTTCAACGCTAGCTATGTCATCATCTGCAAAAAATATTATTTTCACAGCAATGTGAAAAACAGAACATTTGGGAAGACAGCAGTTTCTCCTTCATTTACGTTACAAGTACAGTTATACTGAATGTGATGAAACACATGCACACCATTTATCAGCTACAACTACCAATAGAATGACAGTCATGATGGGAGCTGGGCTGTAACATGTTCTATTCAAAGGTAATTTAAAATCATATGAACACTCAAGCCTGATTTCACCAACAGATATTAAAATCGACATTAACAAATGTAACGTAACAATTGTAACACTGCTAACAAAACTGTTAAATTTGTTGCATTTCACCAACCTGTTTTCTGAAAATATTAACAAACACATGTTAACGCCAAAATACTTGTAAATATTACAGCTTTAGAAGGCTATGGATGAGTCGTATTATTTTCTGAACGTACTGCAATGCGCTTTTGTTTTCATTTTAGTCTGCACTGCAGTCTACATACAGCTACAAAATGGCGGATAAACAAAATCGTAAACAAAAGCCATGAAACACATTTCTCATCAATGGAGAAAGAATTGTTAATTGAATAGGTGACGAAGTATAACGATATCATTGAAAACAGGACAGATGCGGTGGATGTAAAAGAGAAAGTTGTCACATGGAAAAAAATTGGAAACAAATTTAATTCAAATGCATGTGTCATTACTAGAAACAGAAACATCTTCAGTATTACGTAAATTTAAAACGAGGTGGGAAGAAGTACAAGTGACAAGTCACTTGAACATTTCAGGATGGAAGGTGGACAGTATTATCCACATAATTCAGTGAATTATAAAATCACAAAGTTATTAATACTTGAAGCAAAGACGAGATTGGCATGTTCCTTTCGATGCAAGTTCTAACTCCGTATTACGTAAGTTTAAAACGAGGAGCGAAGGACAAGTGACGAGTCACTTGAACGTTTCAAGATGGGTGGTAGTGTATTATCCACATAATGCAATGAATTATAAAATCACAAAGCTATTAATACTTGAAGCAAAGGCAAGAACAGCATATTCCTTTCAATGCAAGTTCTAGCTCAGCATCCCATAAATTTAAAACGAGGAGCGAAGTACAAGTGACGAGTGACTTGAACGTTTCAAGATGGGTGGTAGTGTATTATCCACATAATGCAATGAATTATAAAATCACAAAGCTATTAATACTTGAAGCAAAGGCAAGATCAGCATATTCCTTTCAATGCAAGTTCTAGCTCAGTATCCCATAAATTTAAAACGAGGAGCAAAGTACAAGTGACGAGTGACTTGAACGTTTCAAGACGGGTGGTAATGTATTATCTACATAATTCAGTGAATTATTAAATTACAAAGTTATTAATACTTGAAGCAAAGGCGAGATCACCATATTCCTTTCGATGCATGTTCTAACAACAGTAACCTTCATATCAACTTGTTTGGACAGTCTATGCCTCTGTAGAAAATTTTCTTCTGATAGCTGCTCAAAATAATTTCTCCTCATAGGCCGTATACTATTATGAATGTTATTTTGATGGTCTTAAATATAGCAAATCAACAACAGCTGCGTTCACACCTGCCATCATGACTATTTAAAATTGTTAAGGACTAAACATCAGAAATTTGACTTGTTAGTTTAACATGAGATTTAATACGAGTGTTACGCTAACACATGTTGGTGAAATGCAATTTTTGTAATAACTATTGTTAAACCCGTGTTAAGTCTTAACATCTGTTGGTGAAATCGGACATCAGAATGAGAGTAGCCTATGATCAGCAGTTTTCTTTTATCTGGCACTGACTATCTAATAATTCAAAGTTCAGAGACAATTTACCAACAGACATGTATTTCTGTAAGTTCATATATTACATATGTACAATTAAGAGAGAGAAAAAATATAGTAAAATCTACCTTCAACGGATCCCTGGATACCCTTAAACAGAAATATTTCATGGTCTCATGAATTTAGGGGTGAAAAACATGCTAACTTCCCTTTACTAAACAGAAACTGTCTTATGCAGACAACAGATATAAAAGTACATATTTTAACAGAAAATTTCCAGTTCCAGAATGCAGAGCTTAGAAAAAGTTTATAGCTAATGGCAAAAATGTGCATTTTTCTCATCTAAAGCCTTTATTGTTTTGTTTTTGTAATTTACATCCTTAAACTCAAATTGTTCTTCTTTAAGTCATATTGGACAATGAATGAAATGGGTGAAATGATACTCCAATGAGTCCAGGGTCCATGAAGCTTAGAGTTACCCGACATTCATCTTTCCGGATAAGGGAAAACCTCGGAAGAGCCTTATAGAGGTAACTCATCCTGACTGAGATTCAAACTTGGGACCTCTTGAACGTGAGGCAGAGAGGCAACCATCTATGCTACCAAGGCAAGTGGTCTAAGATTGTGATGTTTCAGTTGAGGGGGGCGGGGAGGGAGGTTTACGCTAATGATGGTATGAATACTGAGAGGCCTGCCATAACATTACATCTCTAAATTTAAATTTAAACAAAGGTGGTGGTGTTTATTTCCTATAGTCACTGTGGCTTAGAAAACAGGAGTTGTACTAGATCTTAACACGACAGTGACAGTGGTTTATGCAATGAGAGATAAATTGAGTGGAAGCAGATCATGAAGGTTTTCAGCGCAGGCAAAACTCAATTTTACAGCTTTCTAACAAAGAAGCAAATTGTGAAGTAGCAGGAAATTAAAGAGAAAACTTAAGAAAACTGGAAGCCAGGACATTAATGAAATGGTGTGGAAGCGGTTCATTAGTTTTAGGGCAAGAAATCGCCAGATAACAGAGTCTATGTTAGGGAATATCCTAAAAATGTAGACTGGGCGAGATTGAATTTAAGGCATCTAATGGATGACATCATTTTAATGAATTTTGTGGTGAATCAAATGAGGTTAACACTGAAACCATTGCTGATTGGATTGCTATTGTGACTTTGTGGGTTCGTGAAATGAAAAGTCCAATTTCACCACTCAAAAATGTTCTTTATTTCCACCGACTTACAGTTTAACACTTGCCAATTACACAGAATTACGTGCTGCACACAATTACAATTCACCAGTTCGTCCGTTACAATTTCCTTGTACTCGCGATTACGTAAACTCCGATGCACGCACAGTCTTCTCGTTCATTAACACGTCCTTCGCTAGCACGTCAAAAACTGACTGACTCACCCCTAATTGAAGTCCCTTTTATAGGAATATCCTGCTATTGTAGAAGTCTCTGGTTTTCCGCAAATTACCCGAACGTTCCATAGGAGAGGAGAAGGGGAGAGAAACTTCGAGGGACAGTGACATTTCCCTCAGTTAGTGACAGAGACCGATGAGTGGGCGTGGCTCAGTGCCTAGGGTCCCTCCCAACTGTCGCCTGTCCGTCCCTTCCCTAATTGGGTGACACTGCTCCCTCCTCAAAGCTGGTCGTCCCGATCAGCACCATCATAGCGTGCAAGACGATCCAGGTATACCACCAAAATCTTCCCCCGGGGAACCTTCTGGATTCGGTAGACCACGTCGTTAATCCTCTTCACCACTCGGTACGGTCCTTGCCATGGCTGCTGGAGCTTCGGGCAGCGTCCCTTTGTCCGGGTAGGACGGTACAACCAGACCAGGTCACCTTGCTGGAACACTTGGCTGTTGGCTTGCCTGTCATATCTGGTCTTCATGCGGTCGCTGGCCTTCTGGATGTTCTGGCGAGCCATCTCGTGCATGTCGTGGAGATGGTCCACCAAGTTCTCCACATACTCGGTTGCTGGCTGTTTCGCTTCCGGAGGGCTTCCAAAAGCCAGGTCACAAGGGAGGCGTAACTCTCGGCCGAACATTAAGCTGGCTGGCGTCATCCCAGTTGTGTCGTGTGTAGACGAGCGATAGGCCAGCAAGAACAGTGGCACCTTGACGTCCCAGTCTCGCTGATGGCTGGCCACGACTTTCCTCAGGTGTTCCTCTAAGGTCTTGATGTACCTTTCGACCATGCCGTCCGATTGGGGATGTAGAGGCGTAGTGCGAGTCTTGTTCACCCCAAGCCTTTGTAATGCCTCCTTCATTAGGTTGGACTCAAAGTTGGTACCCTGGTCACTGTGTAGCTCTAACGGCACCCCAAATCGACAGAACACTTGCTCCACGAGGCAGTCTGTGATTGTCTTTGCCTCTTGGTTTGGGATGGCATACACCTCCGGCCACTTGGTGAAGTAGTCCACGACCACCATTAGGTACTTGTTGCCTCGGTCGGAAACTGGGAACGGTCCAGCAATGTCAACGAAGAGCCGTTCGAATGGCGCTCCGACGTTGTACTGCTGCATGCGACCCCGGCTCCTAGTCTGGGGGCCGCGACTCGCCGCGCACACGTGGCACTGACGGCACCATCTCTCAGCATCTGCTCGGAGCCTCAGCCAGTAGTAGCGCTGCCGTAGTTTGTCAATCGTTCGGTTCGCTCCCAGGTGTCCTCCCGAAGTACCGGCGTGTACTTCCTCCAGGACTTCCGGGACCTTACTCCGGGGAAGTACCAACTGCTCTCTCTGCGTCTTCCCATCGGGTGATTCCCATACCCGGAACAGCACGCCCTCTCTGATCTTCAACGAGTCCCATTGGGCCCAGTACGACTTGTAGGTGGCGCTCCTTGGTGCGATATCCTCCCAGGTTGGTCTTGTCCCTGCCTCCACTTCCCTCAAGAGTGGCCCCAAGTCTGCGTCCGCCAGCTGCTCCCTCCTCAGGCCTGCGCTATCCCAACCGTCCGCAGGCACTGCCACAACTACTCGGACTGCTGCGGCACGCTCCTTCTCTTCCACTCTTGTGCACTGGCCGCACTCTTCTGGACAGGGTCTTCGGGACATGGCGTCTGCGTTACCGTGGCTCTTCCCTCTACGATGTTCCGAGGTGAAGTCGTACTCCTGCAGCCTCTGGACCCAACGTGCTGTCTGGCCTTCCAGGTTCTTAAAGCTCAATAGCCAGGTTAGGGCGGAATGGTCAGTCCTCAGGTGGAATGGCTGACCGTACAGGTACTTGTGGAAGTGCTCCAAGGTCTTTACTACCGCCAATAATTCTCGTCGGGTGACGCAGTAGTTCTTCTCTGCCTTGGATAGCGTCTTGCTGTAGTAGGCTATCACCCGCTCATGGCCGTCCTGGATCTGCGATAGGACACCTCCAATGCAATGGTCGCTAGCGTCGGTGTCCACAATGAAGGCGCCACCCGGTTGTGGGAAACCCAAAATTGGAGCACTGCACAGGGTCTCCTTCAGGTGCTGGAAAGCGTTTTCGGCGTCCTCCGTCCACACAAATGGCCGGTGTTCCTCTGTCAGGCGGGTGAGTGGTTTTTCGATGTTGGAGAACCCCTTTATGAAGCGGAGTTAATAACTGCACAGCCCCAGGAAACTGCGCAACTCTTTCCTATCCTTTGGGCGAGGTCAATCTCTCACAGCCTGTGTCTTCTCCGGGTCTGTGGCCACTCCGGTTGCTGAGACTATGTGGCCTAAGTATTTCACTTTCTTGCGGAAGAGCTGGCACTTCTTCGCATTAAGCTTCAAGTTGGTCGCCTGCAGTCTCTGTAGCACCTTACTCAGATTCTCGAGGTGATCTTCAAAAGTCTTCCCGACGATGATGATGTCGTCCAGGTATAGCAGGCAGGCATCGTAAGTCAGGCCTCTCATCACTGACTCCATGAGGCGTTGGAAGGTAGCTGGTGCGTTGCAGAGGCCAAAGGGCATAACCGTGAACTGCAAAAGACCTTGGCCCGTCGAGAATGCGGTCTTCTCCTTGTCTCTAGGGTCTAGAGCTACCTGCCAGTAGCCCGACTTCAGGTCCAGGGTCGAGAACCACTGTG
Source organism: Mantis religiosa (assembly GCA_030765055.1). NCBI lineage: Eukaryota > Metazoa > Arthropoda > Insecta > Mantodea > Mantidae > Mantis > Mantis religiosa. The sequence goes on from JAUKNK010000125.1 coordinate 1,098,576, forward strand.
CACCAGCTAGCGTGTCCAGGATGTCGTCAATCCGGGGTAAGGGAAAGCAGTCCTTCCGGGTGACAGCGTTCAGCTTTCTGTAGTCTACGCAGAAGCGCAGCTCGCCGTTATTCTTCGTCACCAAGACTACAGGGGAACACCAAGGGCTGTCGGACTCTTCAATCACTCCCCTGGATCTCATGTCCTCCAGCATGTCTCGTACCGCCCTTTGCTTCGCCAGCGGAACGCGTCTATGTGGTTGCCGAATAGGCCGGGCGTCTCCGGTGTCGATGCGGTGAAGCACTTTGTCCGTGCGGCCGTAGTCACTATCGCCTTGGCTGAAGACGCGCTCGTATCGCCCCAGTAGTTGTCGAACCTGCTCCAGCTGTTCTGTGGTCAGGTGGTCCGCCGCCCTCTCCAGTAAGCCTTCTAGCCGGGGCCCCAGGTGTTGCTTCGGCGCCGGCTCCTGTGTCTTGTCGATTGCTGTTACGCTCACTACGGGCTCGCACGTTCCCAACTCCGTCCCGGCCTGGACGTCGTGATCGGTGTCCGTTGGATTTAGCAGTCTCACTGGCACCTCCTCTCGGCACGGCAGCAATGCCCTGGCTACACACAGTCCGTGTACAGGCGTCTTCTGGTCCAGCATCATGTTACTGGTTCTCTGGCCCTCAAGTCGCGCCGTCACCACCACCTCGCTCCTCGCGGGAACAACCACGTCTTCGTCCAAGACGATCCTGCACATTCCAAGGCGCTCTTCGGGTTGACGGAGTATAACCTCTTCTCCGATAAGCCGCAGGACCTTCTTGCCGACGTCGACCGTCGCCTCATGGCTCCTGAGGGCATCCAGTCCCAGGATCACCTCCTCAGCCACCTTCGCGACGAACACCTACAGACGAACGGCACTCCGTCCCAAGTTCGGCTCCAGCAGGGCCTCCTTCTCCACAGGCAAGGTGTCACCCGATGCCGTGACAAGCTGGTATGGCCGGCTTGGCTTCCTTGTCGGCAAACCCTTCGCTACGTCAGGTCTGATGATGGTCACGGCCGCCCCGCTGTCCACCAGCACGCGGCACGGCTTTCCTCTTATCCAACCGTCCGCGATGAGGCTGTCATCCATACGCCGGCTGACGGCGCGCAGTGTCACTCGAGGGGATGGTGGTAATGGCGCCGACGTGCCCCTCTCCACGACGGCCCTTACTCGTTTTCCGGCTGCTCTTCCTGGCGTGGGCAGTTTCTCTGTAGGTGTCCGGGCTGTCCACACCCCCAACACAGGCCACTAGGTGTTCGCCGGCGTCCTTCAGCTGGTCTCCTGTCTCCGGCGTAGCGGACACTCCTCGTTCTCGACGTCGGAATAGATGTTACTTTGGCCGCCTCCATCCTTAATGCCGCTGTCAGCGCCTCGTGTATGGTTTTATATTCGCCGAGCATTAGGCGCTGACGAATCTCCGTGTCCCGTACCCCGTCGACAAAATTTTAGGCGGCTTCCCGGGATACGAACTCCAGTGGCAGGTCAACCAAGGCCTTGCTAGCCAGCTGCTCGATGGCTATGGCGAACTCCTGCAGAGTCTCCCCCGGCTGCTGCGCCCTTGCCTTTAGCTGGCTTCGGTATGCTGCGGCTAAGCGGTGGTTCCCGAAGCGATTCTCCAGGGCCTCCCAGATGTCCTTGGGCGCCGCCATCGTCTGCACCGCGTTCAGCACTTCCGCGGCCCGTCCCTGGAGGCTGGCTATTAACTGTGTGGCCTCCTCCTCCAGTGACCATCCGTTGTGCCTGGCCACTGTGTCGAACTGGCTGCGGAAGACCTCAAACGTTGACGCGCCGTCATACTTGGGAGGTTTGACGCGCGCAGATGTTGTGTCGCGTCCCGGCGCGTCGGCCTTCAAATCCTTCAGCTTCCTGCCGACGACGTCCTCCACCATGGCGTTCAGGGACTTCGCGCTGCTGTCGGCTTTCCCTTCCATGTCGTTAACGCGGCTCGCCAGGTCCTCGACGCGCTCGTCCACTTGGCCCATCCGCTTGCCCAGCTCCGTCACGTCATCCCTCACGCCGGCCAACTGTTCTTGAAATTTGGCGGGGAGAGCCTCGTTCGCCACCTTCATTTCCGTGGTCAGTTCGGCCATCTTTGAGGTCATTGTCGTGGCCAAGTCGTTGTTAGCCGTTTCCGTCTTCGCTGTTAATTCGGCCTTCATTTCTTCCATCTTCCCGGTGATGTTGTCGTTGGCCGTCTTCATTTGTTTCAACTCGGCGGTGATGTTGTCGTTGGCCGTCTTCATTTGTTTCAACTCGGCGGTGAGGTTGTTATTTGTAGTCTCCAGCTTCGCGGCCAGGCTGTCATTTGCCACTTCCGTCTTCTCTGTTAACTCGTTCATCTTCGCCAAAAGCATTTCCAATGCGGATTCCATGGCTGTAATGTTCGGTGATGTTATCTTCCCGCTTCCTACACCAGTGTGACTTTGTGGGTTCGTGAAATGAAAAGTCCAATTTCACCACTCAAAAATGTTCTTTATTTCCACCGACTGACAGTTGAACACTTGCCAATTACACAGAATTACGTGCTGCACACAATTATAATTCACCAGTTCGTCCGTTACAATTTCCTTGTACTCGCGATTACCTAAACTCCGATGCACGCACAGTCTTCTCGTTCATTAACACGTCCTTCGCTAGCACGTCAAACACTGACTGACTCACCCCTAATTGAAGTCCCTTTTATAGGAATATCCTGCTATTCTAGAAGTCTCTGGTTTTCCGCAAATTACCCGAACGTTCCATAGGAGAGGAGAAGGGGAGAGAAACTTCGAGGGACAGTGACATTTCCCTCAGTTAGTGACAGAGACCGATGAGTGGGCGTGGCCCAGTGCCTAGGGTCCCTCCCAACTGTCGCCTGTCCGTCCCTTCCCTAATTGGGTGACTCTATATTACCTACAATAATCAAAGAATACAAACCAGAAAATGTAGCAAATAGTCATGAAGAGGAGTTATTCTTCCGCAAGATTACCTAATAAGTTATTGTGTTTAAAAGGTGGGAAATATTCAGGAGGAAAATTGTCCAGGGAAAGACTGACTGTTTTTCAATGTGGCTTTGTGTCAGGTGAAATGCGAAAAACCTCTTTGTTAACCGCTTCGCCAATGGCCATTTATACCCTTCAGGGGCCGAAAATGGATACCCAATAAACAGAACAAGACATTTAAATTGTTAAATGCTGGAAAAATGCATCATAAATACAATTCCGTGTCTTCCGTATTTATTAAGTTATTTAAACAAAACAAAAACTGGTTTACAAACCCACTAAAGGCAGTATACATCTACAGTAACATTAAGTAGAGACTAAATTAATAAATCGTTGAAATTTCACTACTTTGTTTCACTATAGCAAATGCCATTCTTTGTGCCATATGCGCCTAATATTTTAATCATTTTATTTTGTGTGTATACGAACGAACGAGTGTATGTATGTATGTATGTATGTATGTATGTATGTATGTATGTATGTATGTATGTATGTATGTATGTATGTATGTATGTATGTATGTATGTATGTATGTATGTATGTATGTATGTATGTATGTATGTATGTATGTATGTATGTATGTATGTATGTATGTATGTATGTATGTATGTATGTATGTATGTATGTATGTATGTATGTATGTATGTATGTATGTATGTATGTATGTATGTATGTATGTATGTATGTATGTATGTATGTATGTATGTATGTATGTATGTATGTATGTATGTATGTATGTATGTATGTATGTATGTATGTATGTATGTATGTATGTATGTATAGCTATGCAAGCAACTTCTCCGGTTCAAAGTTTTAGCGTTTAGTTTATGCTATACCAAGCGATAGTCATACCAGTATATTGATTACACAGAAAATAAAGCTATTTACAGAGGATGACATCCTTGATGGTATCCTTGACAACAAATTGTGTTGTGGGCAAGTGTCCATGAAATTAATCTCACAAAAACATAATTGAAATATTGTCATCAGCTTCATAAGTTAAGTGGAGAATATTTACTAAATATTTTTATTTGTGTAGTATACGAGTATATGTTGTGTTACACTCACACACTGGAAAGAAAACTCTCTATCAGCATCTGTTATTACAAAGTGTCTGGCAGCCTTATGCAGCTGTTTTAGCTCTGTATTCAGAGTGATTTCTTATAGCTATCAAGAGCTACATGAATGGCACGTTTGAAATTGTTAAATTTCAATATTAACCATGGCTTATCCCCGTAATGTAGCAAATAAATTAGCTTGTGTATGATGTATACAGGCTTCTGATATTACTGTAGAAAATCTGGAAAATTTGTTGTCCGATTATGAAGGAGAAGTTTAGCATATAGGTAGCATTGACGTGTACTGTTCTACAGATGGCATGTCAGCTACTCCATTGTTTGGGGGATATGGCGGGTCAAATATGGGTGATGTGGATCAGCTATTACTAGCTATCCCTGTTTACCAAAATGGTAAAAAAGGTAGTTTTATACCACTGAATGTAACCATGCACAATTGTTTGGTAATTTTCAGAGCTGTATATTCATGCAAGACATTCACCTACCTGTACTTGCGCATATAAAGAGCTCGTAACCTAATTGAGTACTATAATACCCAGAAGCCTCTATACTGGGTGTAAGAAATTCACTACGACATCACCACAATTACTTGAGAGAAAACAGTTTCCTAAAAAGATATCACCAACAACAAAAAAGTCGCAACCATTTCAAAAATGTGTAGTGTGTTGTGAAAAAGAAGTTCGCATGGAAACCAATATTATTTGGTGTGAACCTGTAGATTTGCCCTTGGGTGTTTATCCAGGTTTGGAGGGGTAAAATTCAAAAGGAAACCTTTAAGGGTACATTTACATCCCATATAGAACTAATCTAAATTTATTGTAAAACAGGAAGTTTAAAATAATTGGCATTAAATGAGAATTAAATGCATGAATGCTCAGGACGTCTATACATGTCCATATCGGTTTGGGGCATTTTGGGACATTTTAACTTGGACGTCATATGACATCCATATCGGTGAAAGGGTTAAATGGAAATCTGTCTTTAAGGGAAATGTTCAAGAGTTCCGTTCAATTCCGCTAAAGACAGATTTTACTGTATATACAACACTTCTTTTAATCAAAATGTAAACTTTCTTAGATCAGAATAAATCACATAAAACCATGTTTGATATTAAAGTTTAATTCTGTATACTGTCCAAATGAACAATGTATTTGTCACAAAAATAAGATAGAGCCTACAAGACAATTTCACAACAAAGTAACAATATATGTATAGATGTAACTTTTCAGTAATGTTCAACATTCATGCTTCCTGTAACAGCTGTACTTGCTGGCTTAAAGAACTATCAGATACATCTGGACTTTCAAATGAACAATGTATTTGTCACAAAAAGAAGATAGAGCCTACAAGACAATTTCCCAACAAAGTAACAATATATGTATAGATGTAACTTTTCAGTAATGTGCAACATTCATGCTTCCTGTAACAGCTGTACTTGCTGGCTTAGAGAACTATCAGATACATCTGGACTTTCAGGAATTACTTGAACACTGTCAGGAACAGGTGGCCTTGTGTTTACCTTTCTGGAGAACAATTAGAATTATCTTCAGTTGACTTATGGTCTGCTGGATTCTGTAAAACATCCATTAATAGGATCAGTACTATCAGCTATAAAGTCATCGGTTTGTTCATGCATATAAATTTTTGTATATAAAAAAAAAGAACACCTAGGAATGTGATTTACCAATAAAGAAGGACTTCATTTACCCGAATGCACTGGGACTATGGCTGATCCAAGTTAACGAAAAACCTGGTTATTCAGGGAATAATGGAAAAAGCGATAAAAAAGAGCGGGGGAACATGTACACCATCAAAATATTTTTAGAGTTTAGAAATTATTATTGGCACACTTCCACCTAAAAACACATAAACAATATGTACTCTAATAGCCTATGTGTTTGTTCTGAACTACAAACTAGCCAGAGTAAAGAAGACAGTGAGCTTCTACTGTCTCAGTTTAGTGTATCGCTTATGAGCAGTGGGATCACAAATCTGCTTTAGCATTAGAAATTCATTTCGGCTTGGCTCTCGAAATAAAGTATCAATTTCTCTATGCTTCCCAAAAGTAAATAGAGCTTAAGTGTAAAAATTATTTGTGGTTGGTTTATTGACACTCGTCACTTACTTTTTCATATATTTATGAGAGACTAGTTTCAAAGGCCCTGGCCTCCATTTTCAATCTCTTTCCAAACACACATCAAGAGCTTAAGTGTTTTCGCAGTTCGAGAATTGGTTTACCAAAAAGTTTTGATTCACTATGTTTGTTACCACTTGTGTGTGGGTCCTATCCACAGCTGGTACAACAGTTTGAATCTGAATACTTTTCATTTGCATTAACACTACATGATGCAATCATGCCTTGCTCTGTAATCGGTTTATAACCTCCGTCATTATCAATGTCTTCATTATCATTGGAATAGCCATCAATATTTTTCAAAATAATTGTAACATCTTCTTCCACACTTATTTTTTCTTTTTCAATTTTATTGTTGTTTTCAAATGCTAGGCTTTGGCAATGAAGCCATTAGCTCTCTTACTCTCCCAATATTTCTGTGTAGTCGATCCGGCAGGTAGGGCCTCATGGTTTAGAAGATGTTTTTCAGTCATTTCCTCTTCTTTGTTGTCAAATGCTAGGCTTTGGCAATGAAGCCATTAGCTCTGTTGCTCTCCCAATATTTCTGTGCAGTGGGTCCGCCAGGTAGGGCTTCACGGGTTAGATGTTCTTCAGTCATTTCCTCTTCTTTGTTGTCAAATGCTAGGCTTTGGCAATGAAGCCATTAGCTCTCTTGCTCTCCAATATTTCTGTTTAGTGGATTCGGCAGGTAGTACTTCACAGGTAAGAAGAAGTTCTTCAGTCATTTCCTCTTCTTTGTTGTCAAATGCTGGGCTTTGGCAATGAAGCCATTAGCTCTCTTGCTCTCCAATATTTCTGTGTAGTGTGTCCAGCAGGTAGAGCTTCACTGGTTAGAAGACATTCTTCACTCATTTCCTCTTCTTTGTTCTCAAATGCTAGGCTTTGGCAATGAAGCCATTAGCTCTCTTGCTCTCCAAAGATTCTGTGTAGTGGATCCGGCAGGTAGGGCTTCACGGGTTAGAAGATGTTCTTCAGTCATTTCCTCTTCTTTGTTGTCAAGTGCCAGGCTTTGGCAATGAAGCCATTAGCTCTCTTGTTCTCCAATATTTCTGTGTAGTGGGTCCGGCATGTAGCACTGCACAGGTTAGATGTTCTTCAGTCATTTCCTCTTCATTGTTGTCAAATGCTAGGCTTTGGCAATGAAGCCATTAGCTCTCTTGCTCTCCAAAATTTCTGTGTAGTGGATCCGGCAGGTAGGGCTTCACGGGTTAGAGGATGTTCTTCAGTCATTTCCTCTTCTTTGTTGTCAAATGCTAGGCTTTGGCAATGAAGCCATTAGCTCTCTTGCACTCCAATATTTCTGTGTAGAGGGTCCGGCAGGTAGGGCTTCATGGTTTAGAAGATGTTCTTCAGTCATTTCCTCTTCTTTGTTGTCAAGTGCCAGGCTTTGGTAAGAGATTAGAAGATGTTCTTCAGTTATTTCCTCTTCTTTGTTGTCAAATGCTAGGCTTTGGCAATGAAGCCATTACCTCTCTTGCTCTCCAATATTTCTGTGCAGTGATCCGTCAGGTAGGGCTTCACGGGTTAGATGTTCTTCAATCATTTCCTCTTCTTTGTTGTCAAATGCTAGGCTTTGGCAATGAAGCCATTAGCTCTCTTGCTCTCCAATAATTCTGTGTAGTGGATCCGGCAGGTAGGACTTCACAGGTTAGAAGAAGTTCTTCAGTCATTTCTTCTTCTTTGTTGCACAGTGGACAATTTGGACTTGTAAAAATTCCTATTTCGTGTAAGGGTTTGGCCAAATAATCATGTTCCGTAAGTAATCTAAAATTTGTTACTGCAGCTTTATGGGGGATTTCTGGAATAATTTCTGGATTTTTAATTAAAATGTTCCATTTTTTTATCTTTGTATTTGTTAGATATTGATTGGTCTTGTTTGTTTTTATAGTTGCTTCTGATGAATCTTTTTATGGATGTAAAAGGTAAGTTTTTACTTTTGTTCTGAATTAAATTTGCACCTATTTTGGCAAGAAAATCAGCTGATTCATTTCCAAAATGTGCAGGTATTCACTGTAATATAATTCTTTTCTGTAGTTTTTGAAGTTATTTGGATCATTTTGTGACATTCTTTAATTTGGATTGACCTCATTTTATATGAACTTGTTGGACATAATGTTGTTTTAGAATCAGAAAGTATGACAACATTTAAAAAAATATCTATCCTGTATAGAAGGCCTTGCTGTGAAATATGAAGAGCCATTACTTGTGCATCAAAATTTGTTGTGTGGTATCCTGCAGGTTGATAGAAGGAGAGCGGTGCACACGTAATTCCTGCGCCTGAATTGTCCCAGTTAGATCTGTCTGCGTAGATATGTAACCATTCTTCAAGTGGGTATCTATTGTTCACAGTTTCTAATGCTGGTGCTTTTAGTACAGGTTTGGAAGTTTCAGATTTTGTAACTATTTGTTCTAAATCTAATTCAATATTAACTGTTTCAAAAGTCATTGGGTTTTCTTTGATTAAAATGTTTTCTTTAGAATTAGGAAAATTCAGATCTGTTTTTAATTCCATAACTTTGTGTAGGAAACTTGTTTGTGTTTTCATCTTGATTGGCTGTAGTAATCTTTTCTCCCATTTTGTTGTTTTTAACCACAACATTTTTTATGTTGTGTTAGTGCCTGCTGCTCTAAAGTTAGATGTATTGGATAGTTCCGAGTCAAGGCTTGCATTGCCCTGATTGGAGTTAAATTTGCTGCACTGGTTATTAGTAGCAGGGCCTGATTTTGGCATACTTCTAGGTGATTTATGTTAGAACTGTTTGCTATAATTATTACCTCTGCATTATAAAGAAGTATTGGCTTGATGAATGTTTTGTAGTAGTAGTAGTAGTAGTTTTATTCATCCGTTAAGTCAATACAATGACATTGGATACGTCAATACAAATATTTAGAACGATACAAATAATATAAGTATAAAAATAAAAAAAATAAGTTGCATCAAGTGTAATTAATAAGACTTAAGCATGAACTCATAAATATATATAGTTGCATGGCTCTACAACTACACAGCATTTAAAATGCATCACAAATATATACAATTATATGGCCAGCTACAGTGTATCTAGAAATTCACCTATATCATAATATGAATCACTTAATAAAATTTCTTTCAACGATAGCTTGAAACACCTCATGGATTTTATGTTTTTCAGATTGGCCAGTAGTTTATTATACAGAGTGACTGCTGAATATCTAACTCCTTTGGAATAAAGTGTAGTTCTATGTGTTATTGTTCTTAAGTCTGTTTTACCTCTGGTGTTATGATGATGTATTTGATTATTTGTGGTGAAATTTTCAAGGTTTTGTTTTGTATAACATAGCAAACAGTATATATACAGACTGGGCAGAGTCAAGATTTTCAACTCCTTAAAGAAGTCCCTGCAGGAGTCATATTTTTTTCCTGACATTAGGCATCTAACAATCCTTTTTTGTACTTTAAAAACCAAGCGACTGTCTTTACTATCCCCCCAAAACATAATGCCATACCTCATTAGACTTTCTGCATATGCAAAATATAAGGTTCTCATGTCACTTGCATACAACTCATTTTTTATTACTCTTAATGAGAAGTAGATTTTATTTAACTTTATTACTAGATATTTTATGTGTGCTTCCCAGTCTCAATGCTGATCTATCCCTACTCCCAGAAAATTTGCTTCTGTCTTATAAGAAACACATGCACCATAAAACTTGATGTCAGGTTTGTCAACATTTTTATTCTGTTTGTGACGAAATGATATTGCTGAAGATTTGTTTGTATTAATAATCAATTTGTTTTCAGCAAACCAAGTTTCAATTTTACTGGTTATGTGTTTTGCATTTTCATTTCCCTTTATTATAACATTTGTGTCGTCAGCAAACATAGTTACTCGAGTTGGATTTAAATAATTTGGGAAGTCGTTTATGAATATTAAAAAGAGGACGGGTCCTAGTATGGATCCTTGGGGAATTCCATATTTAATTTTTTCCATTTTTGAATAGTGATTACGTACAACATTCCGCTCATCGACATTTGTGATTTCCACCATTTGTTTCTGATTTTTTAAATATGATTGGAACCAATCCCATACTATTCCCCTTATCCCATAATAGTACAGCTTTTGTAACAGAATTTTATGATGAATCATGTCAAATGCCTGGGTTAGATCTATTAGTAAGCCTGTACAGTTATTATCATTGTCAATAGCCTCCAATATATGATCTGTAGACTCAAAAATTGCTGATGTTGTGGATTTTCCTTTACAGAACCCATTTTGTGCAGGGTTAACTACATTATGCTTCTCCAAAAACGAACTAAATCTTACTAGCATAGCTTTTTCTACAATTTTGGATAAGGCTGGTAAAATCGATATAGGCCTGTAGTTTTCCACTTTTTCTCTATCACCTTTTTTGAAAACTGGTTTTACTTTGGCACTTTTAAGTATATCTGGAAATTGTCCGGCTTCAAAAGATTTATTAATTAAATAACTTAGTACTTTATCCAAAACACTACTGCAGTATTTGAACACTGTTATAGGTACCTGATCATGTCCTTCACTTGGTTTATTTTTTAGAGATTTCAGTGTTGTATTAATTTCTGCCTCTGTCACCGGTGTTAGAAACATACACATTCCAACTGAGTTTATGTGCTCAATATTTAAATTACAAGGCTGATTCCCAACTAATCTCTCCACCATCTCGCTATAGTAAGTTTGAAATACGTTGGCTATTACTTGAGGATCTTCAGGCAGTGAACAAGTTGGTAATCTAATAGATATGTTCTTAATCCCATTACTTTGCTTTAAATGCTTTTTAGTTATACTCCACATGGCTTTTTGTTTATTCTCAGCATTATTGATAACTTCACTATTATACTGCTTTTTTGCTTGTATTAAAACTTAATTATATATCTCTTTATATTTCTTAAAGTATTGTTCTAAGCCCAGATCAGTATCCCTTTTCCTTAAAGAATTCAAAAATCTTAACCTTGTCCCAGATTTCAAAATACCCTTTGTTACCCAGTTCTTTTTATGTTCCCCTAGCTTTCGCAGTTTCATTGGCATTACTATATCCATGTGGTATTTCAATCTATGTATGAATGATTCATACATAACATTGATATCATTTGTTGCATATATAGGGCTCCAATCTTCTGTTTCAAGTCTGGCCTTTAGATCTGCTAAGCTATGCTTACTTATATTTCTACTATATTGTTTTAACAAAGGCTGTTTAGTGTTTCTGTTTATGGTAGTATAATCATTTAAGGTAGCTGATAATGTATAGTGATCAGAAAAACCTGTGTCAATAACTTGTATGACAGTATTAGTAAAATCATTGGGTATTAAAATCTGGTCTAAAATTGTGGCTGAATGTATTGTTACTCTAGTTGGTTTACTCACGGTAGGATGAAGGGAACATAGCGTCAGTAAATCTGTTAATCGACTATCTAATTTTTTACCAAAATCAAAATTTAAGTCCCCTATTATGACAATTTTCTTGCTCGACCCAATGGCTTGTACTACTTCCTCTAAACTTTGCACAAAATAATTGATATCCCCAATAGTAGATCGATATATGCAAACTAACACACACTGTAATGTAGGTAATTCAACTATACTTGCTTCAAAATCTAACTCCTTATTTAAGTGATTAAATCGATGGATTTGTTTCAACTTGTTATGTTTGCTCACAAAGACACAAGTTCCTCCATGTTGATATTTTTTACGGCAGAAACTGGCTACTAGGCTAAACCCTTCAATTCGAATAGTTTCTAATTCTTGCTCATGCAACCAATGTTCACAAAAACAAATCACTTGTACCTTTTTAAAGTATGTATCAACTAATGCTTCACATGCTAGTACCTTATTTTCCAGACTCTGTACATTCTGATAAAATATTTCTAGGGGCTGTACACTCTTATTTGTTGATTTAGTGGTTGAGTTACTGCTAGGTGTGTCCACATCCCCACTCACATCCTGTTTAACATTTCCATTTAACATTATTTTTTCATCACCTAGGTCTGTTTTTAGTTTTCCTTACTTATGCATATATTTATAGTATTTTCTATTAATTTACCTAATAAAAAGGATCCCTTTCTATTCAAATGAAGGCCATCCCTTCCCAGACAACTATCATCTAAAAATTTGTTTACATCTACAAAAACAGCCTTAAGTGTGTCACATGCCCAGCGTATCCCCTCATTTATATCATCAATATATGCTGTACTTTCATCTCTTCTTCTCACTATACCATTTATAACTACAGTTGCCAGTGGGAAATACTTTTTAGCATATCTTATTACATTATACACCTCTGCCATAACGTCATCTGGTCCTAGTGATTTGTGAATGTCATTTGTTCCTATGTGTAGCACTAATGGTGTATGTGGTGTTCAGTGTCTCCCGATTACTGCACCACTTGACTCCAGATAATCTTTTCAAAATTGAAATTTTTTTTGTTGATTTGTTTACTACTGCTTCAATATGATGTCTCCAAGGTAATTTTTAATCAAAAATTGTTCCTATATATTTTCTTTCATATGTTTGTTTCAGGTTTGTTTTCTTCAACTGCAGATTTAGTTTAGGGATCTTCTTTTTTAAGCTAAATATTTGGAATGTTGTTTTATCAGTATTTATTTTCATTAAATTGTTGTCAGTCCACTTTTCCAATAGTTTCAGAGTCTTTTCCATTGAAGTTTTGATTGCCGCACTGTGGCTCATTGGTTAGATCACTTGGCTCTCACCAAGGTGGCCCGGGTTCGATCCTAGGTGACCGCAAAGTGAGATTTGTGGTGGACAACACGGCGCTGGGGCGGGTTTTCTCCGGGACCTCCGGTTTCCCCCGCCATCTCATTCCACCGGTGCTCCATCTTCATCTCATTTACCATCAGTGTCACTGCCTGCAGTGCCGTATGTAGTAAAAGCGGGCATTAAACGCTACACACACACACACACACACACACACACACACACACACACACACACATACACACACACACACATTAAAGTTTTGGATTTCTCTATTTGTATGGAAGATGTCCACATTATCATGTCATCTGCAAAAACTGCTGTCTTTATTTCTGTGTTTGATACAGCTGCGGGAAGATCATTGATGTAGATGTTGAACAAGGTTGTACTCAGTACTGCACCTTGTGGTAGGCCCATTTTTATTTGTCAGAATTTGGATGTGCTGCCATCATGTGCTGTCATCAGAAATAAGAGGAAATGCTATTTCATCGCTAAAGCTGGCCTGTCATGGCATACAAGTGTTCCACAATTAGTGCTTGTGAGAAAAGCCGGTGGACTTAAACTCCTCCCGGCCAGGTCCGATGGACCCATTAACCAAAGACAGGTGTGGCCCTCCAGACATACTGGGGGGTTAAAGTGAGTGGATGATGTAACCATCATTACAAGCAAAAAATTTGTGTCCACTTAAAAAACGGTTACATTTATGCTACTTAAAAAAAATTAGAAATATTAGATATAAACAGATTGATAAATTGGCCATGGCAGACCAGTATTAGTCATTTAACCAAGAAATAAATCCAGAAGATAAATTATTAAAGCAATTAAATGGTCCAATAGATTTAATAATTTGGGAGAAAATATTTAAAAAATAGAAATTGCATAATGTATTTTGAAATACTACCAATTGATTCTGATTTTAGGTTTCTTTCATTTTCAGAGTTTGGTAATGAATACAAATATTATACGACACCTAACAGCAGTAACGATGGTCACGGGGTCTGGGGGTGGGGGGTGGGGGTTGACGCACACGACTGAAAATGTAAATTATTTCTTTGCAAAACTAGTCTCTTGAATTCTGAGGAATTTTCCTCAATTTTCTTAAGAAGATGAGTGAAGTTTGTGACATTATTAAATTTTATGTAATATTTGTTTCATCACTATTTGTTAGGCCGCACCGTGGCCCAGTGGTTAGACCACTTGGCTCTCACCAAGGTGACCTGGGTTCGATCCCAGGTGACCGCAAATTGAGATTTGTGGTGGACAACACGACCCTGGGGTGGGTTTTCTCCGGGACCTCCGGTTTCCCCCACAATCTCACTCCACCGGTGCTCCATCTTCATCTCATGTATCACCAGTGTCAACGCCTGCAGTGCCGTATGTAATAAAAGCGGGCGTTAAACACTACAAATACATTTCCCTATTTGTTAGCTTCTGCTTTTTATGTAGAACCTATAATTTATAAAAATAAAGATTTTAGAAGCAGCCTTTTAGCTGGTGCACTTTACACATGTTTTGCATTTTTCTTCTGAACTGCAAGCCAATGGGCTTTACTGTAAGTTTGTTTTTCTTATTCTGTAACTTAAGGATACAAACATAGAACAACGCAATACTGAGCACGTCAGAAATGGAAGTGCACTGCTGCAGTGATTACAGTCCAAAAGTTCTGAAACACATAAGAACAAACTTTTGCACATTTTCCATTGAACTGGAAAACATCCAACATGTTAAAAAGTTAACAGTGAACTGCATGCATCATTTACTTGTTTTCCATTATCTTCAGCTTAACTCCACAACCATCACCAATTTATTCTGTGATTAAAATACAAAGTATCTACTCTACTGACTTCAATGACAGCTTAACTATACTGGTCGCCAATCTAGAAAGTGATAGACATTTCGTACGGAGAGAGAGGCATCGTTGCCGCTTATTGCTGCAACGTGGAGAGCGCCATACGATTACGTGTGCATAGGTGATTCAGCTACGACTGCAATAGGTATTATTATTATTTATAATACTATACACAAAGACAATAGTAAAGTCGTGGATCTACATACAAATGCTAGAACATGCAAGAACACATGAATGTAAAGATCATCGTAACAAAAGAGGCATACCTGTCACATTTTGATGCTTACTGAGCTGGGGAAATGCCGCTTATATCCGAATCACTTGAATTGTTGTTACTGCTGTTGGATTGATAAACAATGTTGCCGCCATCGTCATCATCCAAAGAGCTGCTGGAATCCCCCACGGAAATAACAAGTCCTCTTTGAAGTACTCTCTCAAAGAGCATATTATTTCCCGTGTCTGTCCTTTAATCGGAATACCTTTACCAAATATATTTTTATTTGGTTCTCGTGCATGTTCAGGTTTTCGCTTGTCACTATTTTTAGACATAATTAAACATTCATTAAAACACAATTGTAAATGAACACAACATTATCACAGATACGCGGACTCAGACACATGTAAACCAAGGCAAATTGCCACAAATAAAATGCAAAGGAACTTGCCACTACAGGATCTCTAATTGTTGTATATAAAATAAGAACAGCAGCAAATACATGAAGGCATTCTCTTTATGCAGTGTAATCAGTAGAGAAATAAATGCCAAGCTATTGTGTTTATTGCAGCATTCGCGTAACTCGCTTACCCGCAAGTCATGCTAAGCACGTGTTAAGAATATCATCAACCAAGGTTTAGCGTCTAACGTCATGGAAACGTCTCCACTCTAATTGGTCGCTCTGAACGTTACTATGATAACCATTATGACGTGCTCATCACCTCCCATTTATTTAAAGCATTGTTCCATGTGCTACCTAACTGTCAATCACATTCTAGTATGGCGACCAAAATTTTTACAACAGTAAAACTTTTTGATACAATATTGTTTTACCCCACTTAAATTGAATAAACAGTTAAGTTTACTTACCATGTCTACAGTTTTTTCTGCACCTGTAGTGTCCATATTTGAGACACTTGTAGCATTTGTATTTGTAGATTGTCCATCAGATGCAGTATTGGTTGATTCATGCTTCCTTGATACATTTTCCTTTGCGAGCATTTGTTGAAACTTCTGTATGAACCGCAGACTTACCTTATCTGTAACAAACTATTTTTCCAATTATTCTTAAGTACTTTGTCATACACTTGGATAATGTTATCGAATATTTACATAATAGTTAATATAGTTAATACGAGGATTGTTCAAGTCAATCTGGGACATTTCTTTTCTTCAGGATTAAATGGAGATCTGGGCTGGAGGTTTATCAAGCAGTAGACACTGGCACCAATGTCCTTTTACTGGTAGATGGTACTCATTTCCCATGCTTCTGGATAGACCGTTATTCAAGGTGGCAGATAACAGTGTGAACGTCCACCTAGAACAGCGTGTTGTGATGAAGCTTTTAAAGAACGAGGACATAAAACCTGCTGAAATTTACAGACTTCAGGCTCATTACGATGATGAGACATTCGGTCACAGTAAGACATTTGAATGGTGTAAGCGCTTCAAAGATGGCTATAACTCAATCACTGACGATCCTG
The DNA here is from genome assembly GCA_030765055.1 of Mantis religiosa. Taxonomy (NCBI): domain Eukaryota; kingdom Metazoa; phylum Arthropoda; class Insecta; order Mantodea; family Mantidae; genus Mantis; species Mantis religiosa. The sequence continues at coordinate 1,115,043 of JAUKNK010000125.1, forward strand.
GTCGTGGTGGATCACAGCCCTCAGTAGCCATTCCTGAGAACATTAGGCATGTGGAGCACCTGATCCTGGACAGTCGTCGCTTAACCTGTGTGAAATTGCAAGGGTGTGTAATCTGTCATTAGGAATAGTAAACACAATAATTCATTATTAAATTTTAGATGAGTCGCATTTTTTAACACATCTGCTTCACTTTCGTACCTATTTTGAGGACATGTTTCGCAGATCTTCGTCTGCATCTACGGCTCTTGTGCGACTCACAAGAGCCGTAGATGCAGACGAAGATCTGCGAAACATGTCCTCAAAATAGGTACGAAAGTGAAGCAGATGTGTTAAAAAATGCGACTCATCTAAAATTTAATAATTTTTCGCTTCACTGTGGTGTTCCAATACAGTTGAATCACAATAATTCATGATCATTTGTTGTTCCGAAAAGTGAGTGCATGCTGGGTCCCCAAGGCAGCTGTCTGCTTTTGACAGACACAGAATGGTTGGAGTCTATAGAGAACTGAAGGACTGCTATGAAAGGGAAAGCCAAGATTTTCTGAATCGCATCATCACATATGACGAAACATGGGTTCACCATTATTTGAAGCAAAAGGTTAGAAACAGTGATGAATTTAACATTTGAAAGTAATGAGTTGGTATTCAAACACCAACATCACTTCAATTATCCTTATTTGGACATGTTTTAGAGAACGGTTTGTCCCCATCACAGCAGTTATCCGACTGGTTGAATCCGTGGTTTTCTGAAGTGAGGTGGTTGTCTGTGGTGGCATCTGTTGTCTGTAAGATGAACTTCCAAAGAGAGTTTTCAGGCGGCAATTCAAAATTTAAAGTATACCGTTTGTTTTTTATAATTAGCAACCTTTTCGAGGTGGCTCACTTTGCGAGGTGGCTGCAATTGAGATAATTAAAGGAGAAAGTAATATAATAGTTATTGGGGTATATAGATCCCCATCAGGAGATAGAGAAATATTTTTCAATAATTTAGAAAATTTATTAAATCTATTACAAAAAAATAATAAGGTAATAATAATGGGAGATCTAAATATCGCCATTCTTAAAAATAACAAAGAAAAATGCACAATGACTGAACTACTAGACAGACAGAATTTATCAAAACGAATAGATAAACCCACTAGAGTAACTAAGACTTCGCAATCCTCCATCAACAATGTTTTCACAAATTTTCCAAAATTGAAATGGGAAGCATCGGTAATAAAAACAGGGATAGGAGATCACTATGGGCAAATATTAAAAATTAACACACAGAAAGAAAAAATACAAAATATTTTTATATATAAAAGATAAGTAGATAATGAAAGCATAAAAAAATTAAAGGACTATTTGAAACAAACAAATTGGAATAGGGTATATGAAAGTCAAAATATAAGCAAAAAATATGATATATTCAATAAAATAATAAAGTGCGGTTTAGACACCGAAATCGCATTAACAAGGATTAAAATTAGCACAGGTGGAAAAAATAAAAACCCGGAGCCCTGGATGACAACAGGTATAAAAATATCCCTCAAACGAATGCACTTTCTAAACTCAATAAAATCACCACATATGAATGAAAGATTATTAAAATATATAAATGACTATAATGTAATAACAAAGAGAGTTATAGAAATTGCAAAAACAAATTACAAAAGAGAAATAGTTGAAAGATAAGAAAATAAAACAAAACCAATATGGAATATTGTAAATAGAATCCATAAGAATAATAACAGTAAACAAATTGAAATCATAAAAATAAAGCATAATGATAAAGTAATTGAAAGTCCAAAAGAGATTTGTAATATATTTAATAACCACTATTTAAACCTAGTTAAAAAAGTCAAAACCATAAATAATTCTTCAGAGGACAAAAACTTAATCACACAGAAAACATAGCTAAAGTCAATCGCAATTTTTGAGATATCTAAAGATGATGTAATAAAAGAAATAGATAAGTTAAAAATTAAAAAATCTAGGGGTTAGGATGAAATCTCAAACGAAATTGTCAAAGCTATAAAGCTGGAAACGGCAGAGGTATTAAGCCACATTATAAATGCCTCTCTGACAAAGGGAATTTTTCCAGATACACTAAAAAAAGTTATTGCAATACCAATATACAAACAGAAAGGTGGAAAGTTAGAAAAGGAAAATTATAGACTGATTAGTCTATGTGGTAGTTACTCAAAGATCATAGAAAGGGAAGTTTTAGAACAATTACAGTCTTACATTAAAAAAAAGAACATTACAGCGGTGGAACAATATGGATTTCAAAAACACAAATCCACAATACAAGCGATAGATAAAGTGAATAGCACAATAATAAATGCCTTAAATAAAAGAGAAATAGTTATTGCAGTGTTCATTGATCTAAGTAAAGCTTTTGATTGCATTAACTTAGAACTAATAATAGAAAAACTAAATAGATATGTGGTATGAGGAATTGCACAAGATTGGGTTTAATCTTATCTAAAAAAGCGAATGCATTGGCTGGAAGTAAATTTTAAGAACACAAAGGGAGAAATTGAAAATATTAAGTCAGACTGGGGATATGTAATATCAGGTATACCTCAAGGTTCAAAATTGGAACCATTTTTATTTTTACTTTATATAAATGACCTTTTTGAGTTGATAAGGAAGCATGGTGGTACTGCAATAGGATATGCAGATGACATAACCATAATAATAAATGAATCTACAGAAAGAGAGGTGGAAGATAAAGCAAAGGAAATCCTAAAAATAGTAAAACAGTATTGCTTAAACTTAGACCTAAGGATAAATTTAAATAAGACATGCTGGATAATGTTTGATCTCAAGAAGTGTTCAACAAATATAAAAATTACTAGTACAAAATTGAATCGAGAATATATTGACACATTGCTTCACTCACCTGTTTATTCACAGGACATGTTTCAAGAGCTCTTGCTCTTATCCTCAGCTGATACTCGACTCATGTCCTGTGAATAAACAGGTGAGTGAAGCAATGTGTCAATATATTCTGGATTCAATTTTGTACTAGTTTGTGCTTCACTGTCCCTACGCTTCTTTCAAGTTTATACTTTGGATAAAAACTACTGTTGATGGTGAACGTATTCCAGAAACACCCAAGGTGGAAGCATCACATAGAACATATAATAAAACAACTAAATAAAGGTATATACATAATGAAACAAGTTAAACGAACTATGGATAATAAAACCTTAAAGCAGGTGTAGTATGCATTTATCTATTCACATATAAAATATTGGATATCTTTATTGGGGAAATATAAATGCAAAACAGGTTTTAAAAATTTTCAGATTACAAAAGGAAGCTATCCGAATAATTGAAAATGTTGAGAGAAGATCTAGCTTTAGGCAGATATTTAAGAAGCATAATATTTTAACTGTTCCATGCATATACATATATGAAAGCATTTAATATGTAATAGAAAGGAATACATGTAAAAAGAACTGTAATGTACACTCATATAATATAAGGAATAAAGCTGACTATTTTAGGACCACACTAAGGGGAACACTAAACAACAGATCATTAGAAAGTATCGGAAAAGACATGTAAAATTGATTTTCAGGTAAAATAAAGAATACTAAACTATCTAACATTAAGAATATAAAAAGGTATTTGTCAGAACAAGCTTTTTATAATGTGGAAGAGTAAAAAGCAAATAATGGAAAATAATGTACATTTTAGTTTCTAAGCAGTGCATATAGTAGACTTTTGGGTGTATTTTTATTGTTTTTCTGATAATGCAAAATAATGTATCCTCTGTATGAAATATAGAGGATGAACAAATTGAAATTCCCAAACATCAAGTTCGGCTGCATTACTGGCTAGCCTTAATAATTTTATATTTGGTACAATTTTATGATTGGTAGACCAGAAATGGTGGGATATTGCTGATTTTTCTATTTATTTGTATTTCACACATCTCATATGTTCCTGTAATCTAATATGTAAACTCCTTTGATTTTTCCTATGTAGAACTTATTGCAGTTGATTTTGTATATACTTGATTTCTTGTTTACAGGTACTGGGTCTTTCAGGTTGTTGTATAATAAGGTTTTTAAACTCAATTTATTTACTGGGACTAGGGGGAAGTTGTACTTCTTGAATATCTTGTTGAATTAATGAAACACTCTGGGATGATATGTGAATTTCCTAAACTGTGTCTTGGGTTTCGATTCTGTTAATTTTGTGGTATCTAATATGTGTTTCTGTTTCTTGAATTTCCAAATGTTCTTTTCTATTAATTGTTTACTGTGTCCATTAATTGCAGCTATGTTAATCATGTGGTTATATTCTTTGTTGTATTCATTATTTCAATGGGATGTTGACTAGTCTATTTATTAAGCTGTTCAAAACTGCATGTTTGTGGGGTGTAGGGTTGTAGCTATCGTTCTTGATGTAATTATCTGTTTGTGTTGGCTTCCTGTAGATGCCAAAGATACGTTATTTAATTCATGAATTATCTTCAAATCTAAGAAAGGTAAGTAACCATCTTTTTCTATCTCTATTGCGAACTTTATTGCTCTATACTGTATGTTCAATAGTTTTAAGGAATCTTGTATGAATCTGTGTGGAACAAGGGCAAAAATATCATCAACTTATCTACACCAGTATTTGAAGATATATGGGAAGGGTGATGTAATATGTGTTTCAAAGTAGCTCATAAAGAGGTTAGCTAGGAATGGTGAAAGTGGATTGCCCATTGTTAGGCCTGAGGTCTGTTGACAGTATTTACCTTTGAATGTAAAGAAATTTTGATGTATGCATAAATGGTTAATTTTTGTGAGATCTTCTATTTCTTCTGCTGAAATGAAATGTTAGTCCGTATGAGCCAATTCTTGAGGAGTAGCATAAGTTCATCTGTTGGAATACTAGGAAACAGAGCAGGGAAAAATACAACCGAACGCTAGGTTTGGGAAAAATTGATAATTATAAAACACAAACATTTTACTTTCAATTTTGAATTGCTGCCTGAAAACTCTTTGGAAGTTCATCTCATAGACAACAGCTGCCACCACAGACAACCAGGTCACTTCAGGAAACCACGGATCCAACCAGTCGGATAACTGCTGACGATGGGGACAAGACGTCCTCCGAAACATGTCTAAGGAAAGATAATTTAAGTGATGTTTGTGTTTGAATACCGACTCATTACTTTCAAATGAGTTCATCATTTCACCCCAGAATCCAAAAGAGCATAGATGCAGTGGAGGCATATGGACTGACCACCTCCCAAGAAATTTCGAACAGTTGCGTCGGCTGGTAGAGGTATGGCAAGTGTATTCTGGGATAACAAAGCATTATTCATGTTGATTTTTTACTCCATGGTGTCACTATTAACAGTGAGTATTACTGTCTTGTTCTGTGTGATGTGCCTAATAGTTTATGGATGAAACATCTGGGTTTGATCACAAAGGATGTTCTCTTTCTGCAAGACAATGCACGATCACATACTGCTCAATGCACATTGCAAATAATGGAATTCGGCTGGGAGATCTTGCCACACCCCCCTCCTGTCTTTAGTACTGACTTAGCGCCAAGTGATTTCCACCTGTTTGGGCCGCTGAAGGAATTCCTTGGAGGAAAACATTTCAACATGATGAAATGAAGCATGATGTCCTACAATGGTTCCGTCGGAATTCTAAATCTTTCTATGCTGATGCATTTCAGGCGTTAGTCAAATGTTAGGATAGGTTTATAACTGTAGCTGGAGAAAAATAAATCCACTTTCCACATTTTGAAATTTGATCTTCTATTTGTTTTTAAACGAAGTCCATAATTGACTTCAACGATCCTTGTATGAAGTGTAAAACCGTATCTAAGTACATAACAATTAGACCAGGATTAATTGGAGCTTATTATGCTTCATTTTTGCATAGTTTGCAACATGAGTTGACTGAAGAGACCAAGACTGAAATGCAGAGAAGTCTCTTTCCCAGGATAATGCACCATCGTACCCATCAGCGATCGCAATGGCAAAAGTACATGAGTTGGGGTTTGAATTGATTCCTCATCCATCTTATTCACCAGACTTAGCCCCAGGTGAGTTCTTCTTGTTCCCAAAATTGAAAATTTGGCTTGGTGATAAGAAATTTTCATCAAATGAAGAAATGATAGTCACCATTGAATTAATAATTAACTGATGTAAATAGTAACCAATTAGTCCAATGAGTAAGGACAATGATACAATGTAGAACAAAATTAATATAATACTCCATTTCTTGATATTATTTAGTTAGAACGCATTTCATTAGGACCTTCCTAACAGTTATTGGTTCAAATCAACATACAGTAGACAACAGCTGATGATGTTAGGAAGGTCCAAACAAATGCATTATAGGTAAATACTGGCAATAAATGGAGTATTGAGTACTACTTCGACTCAAAATCATAGTAACCAATTACTTTGTATTGCTTGAAATTGCATCCTTAATCAAGGCACAAAGCTTTATAACTCAAAGACAGAATGACAAAATTCCTTTACTGTACTAAACAGACATGTGGTGCAAGAAATGCAATGGTTCAACTTATCACTTCCTCTTCAATGTGGTACCAATCTGCAATGATATCAAAATGATGCAACATTGTTCACATAAAGGCACATTGAAAGCTGTAGGTAGATCAGACAAGAGCAAAAAGCTACTCTTACTTTGAATAAACAGATTTGTCTGGATATGAAGTAGTAGAACGCTTAATACAGAAAATCATTCTATACTAATGAGTTCAATTTTTTTTTCTCATTTCATTTCATTTATGAGTAGGGGTCAAAATGTAATGCCTCCTATTTTTTTTTCCTTAAGTAAGTTATGTGTAAACTTTGAATTTGGCGCAATTCCTCAAACCTCCTTCTCCAATCCCCTGCAGCAGTAACTTCCTAAGTCAACAGGTGGCAGCACTGCATCCTCTTGCAAAATGACTGACATTGACATTCGTATTAGACAGCATTCTGTGATTGAATTTTTGACTGTGGAAGGTGAAATGCCAATTCGCATTCAGGAAAGGCTAAAAAAAGTGTATGGTGATGCAATGATGGATGTCAGCACTGTTAAGACGATGGGTTCGTCACTGTAACGAGGTTGAAGGGCAAACACCAGTGGCAGATGAAAAGTGAAGTGGCACGCCAGTGACTGCAGTGACTCCACGCAACATTTGCGAGTCGATGACATCATTTGTGGTGATCACCGGGGAACAACGGGTGAATTGTGTCACATTACCTCCCTCAGTAAAGGCAGTGTGATGATGATTATTCAACAACTGTGTTACTCAAAAATTTGTTCACATTGGGTACCAAGAATGTTAACCGCCCAAAACAAAGAAACAAGGAAAACATTAGCCTCCGAAAACTTGCAGTGCTTCAATTTGGAGGGAGAGGAGTTTCTGGAAAAAATTATTACTGGAGGCGAAATGTGGGTTCATTTTTTTGAACCTGAAGCAAAGGGGCAGTCAATGGAATGGCATCAGTCACCGAAGAAAAAAGAATTCAAAACTCAGCGGTCGGCAGGGAAAGTTATGGCAACAGTGTTTGGAATGCAGAGGGTGTGCTTATGATTGATTTTTTGGAGCAGGGATGCACAATAAATTCTGTTCAATAGGTCAGAACTCTCAAAAAGCTGAAAGCACGTCTTCACCGAGTTCACCCAACAAAAACTATGGCGGATGTTCTTCTTTTGCAGGACAATGCAGGACCACAAACCAGCCATTACACCACTGCAGAAATTGAGAAATTGGGATGGCAAGTCTTACCTAACACCCCATACAGCCCTGACCTGACACCATCAGATTTCCATCTGTTTGGGCCACTAAAGTACACTCATCATAGGATTTATTTTGAAGATGAGGAGGCTGTGTAAATGTCTGTGCATCAATGGCTTAGGAAGCAAGACCGTGTGTTTTACCACACTGGAATGCATGCCCTAGTTAAAAGGTGGACCAACACTGTGTAAAAGGACAGAGATTATATTGATTAGTGAAAAATTAATCGTCAATGTTGTAGTTTTCAAGCTATGTAAATTGGATTCAATTTTCTTGGCAATTAAAAGAGAAAAAAAATAGGAGGCATTACTTTTTGACCCCCACCTCGTATTATCTGCTGTAAAAATTACTAAGTAATTCATAGCATTGTCAAAAAACAGAAATACATGGGATTAAACATATTACAAAACAAAAGAAAAAACATATTTACAATGACAATTACATGTGCACCTATACTAATGCATATGAACGTACCTATATAAATCTATTTCCACAATAGTTTCGTAACTACCTTTACACTTTTTAATAATACATTCTATTACAGTTGTCTTACTAAATATTTATAATTTTACAGCTATGACTTAAATACCATTTGTAAATTCATCTAAGCAGTAAAAGGTTCCAGCAATACAGTATTTGTTTACTTCTCGTTTGAATCTATGTACACATTTTATATGTTTTATTTGTTGTGGTTGTTTGTTATAAAGCAAACATGCAGCCACTGATGGCTTGGTTTCGTATATTTCTAACCTATGGGAATGTAGATGAAAATCTGAATTACCCCTCGTGTTGTATTCATGTGTCTGATTATTCATTTTATTGCTGTTTTCCGTTCTTTTTGCAAGCATAATTATCTCAACTAGATATAATGAATAGAGTGTTAGAATGTTTAGTTTCCTGAAATATTCCTTGCATGATTCCTGTCTGCTTAATCCCAAAATGATCCTAATGGCTCTTTACTGTAATGCAAATAGTCTGTTTGTGTGTAGTGCTGCACTTTGTCCCCATACTGTAATACTGTATGAAAGATGTGGGTACATTAATCCGTAATAAATCTTTAATAGGACATCTGCATGAACAAGCTTTGCCATTTGTTTTAGTACGAATAAGCTTGTTGTCAATGTGTTTTTCCCACCTTAGGTTTTTATCCAAAAAAACCACAAGAAAATTAGTACAGTCTTGTTTTTTATTTCCTGATTTTCTATTTTGATATCAAGCGTCATATCATTTTTATTTTGTACTGTCTCTATGGTCAGATATACTGTTTTGTGTAGATTATTGCATAAATTATTTAATTTTAAGTATTGTATCACTTATTACACAAATATAAATATTTGTTAATGAATCTCCACTTATCTTAAGAAGTTGATGTTAATACTTCTTTCTTCTTTCTAAGATCGATTTAGAAGGCACGTTGCATTCATCTTCAGTTTATTACAAACAAACTCTGTTGTTAAGGAAAAGTCGGTTACCATGTTTTTTCTTTTGTTATGTTATGTTTTAAGCATTACCCACATCTGAAGACGAAACAAACCTAAAAACAGAATCAACTGTCGGGATGTCAAAATTCATTACGCGATGTTTATTTTTTAAAATAAACATTTTTTCCCACACTATTAAATCTATGGGAACATTTAATTGTTTTAATAATTTAACTTCGGGATTTATTTCATGGTTAAATGACCAACATTGATCTGCTACGGCCAATTTATCAGTCTGTTTATATTTAATGTTACGAAAATGTTCTTTCTTTCTGATTTTCAAACTACAATTCGTCTTTCCAATAGAAACCTGATGATAATCTAAACAATTAAATTGAAAAATAGCAGATTTTTTATTATTAGGAATTTTATCTTTTTTAGAAAAATGTAGTAAATGATTAATACTTTATTTATTTTGAGGAACTAAAGTTATACCAAGTTCTCTAAAAAAAAATTGAAAATGTTTATTAACCCAAGGATGGTAAGTAAATTTTTTAAATTTATAATCATCTTTTATTTTTTAAGAGTAGAAATATCATTAACAGTTTTCTGATATTTACATTTTTCAATCTTATTTTGTATAAAATCTTTATTAAACCCATTATTTAAAGCAGTATTAAGAGCAAGAGCTCTTGAAACATGTCCAGTGAATAAACAGGTGAGTGAAGCAATGTGTCAATATATTCTCGATTCAATTTTGTACTAGTTTGTGCTTCACTGTCCCTACGCTACTTTCAAGTTTATACTTTGATTAATAACATGTTTATATTCTTTATTACATTCTTCTTTATTCAGGGGTATATTTGTGATTCTATGAATCTATAAATCAAACTACTAAAAACAGCAAATTTATGTGAAATAGTGTTAAAACTTTTATTTTTTATGTAATTATCAATATGAGTAGATTTCCTATAAATAACAAAATCTAATTTGTTATTATTTCTTATTATCTAAATTTAGTTACCATGCTTGGGTTAATAAACATTTTCAATTTTTTTTTAAAGAAGTTGGTATAACTTTAGTTTCTCAAAATAAATGGTATTAAAAATTTACTCCATTTTTCTAAAAAAGATAAAATTCCTGATAATAAAAAGTCTGGTATTTATCAATTTAATTGCTTAGATTTTGATCAGGTTTATATCGGAAAAATGAAACATAATTTGGAAACCAGAACGAAAGACATTTTCCTAACATTAAGTATAAACAAACAGATAAATCGGCAGAAGCATACCATTTTTGGTCATTTAACCATGAAATAAATCCCGAAGTTACATAATTAAAACAATTAAATGCTCCCATAGATTTAATAGTTTGGGAAAAAATGTTTATTTTAAAAAATAAACATCGCATAATGAATTTCGAAATACCAACAGTTGATTCTATTTTTAGGTTTGTTTTACTTTCAGATGTTGGTAGTAGTAGTAGTAGTAGTAGTAGTAGTAGTAGTAGTAGTAGTAGTAGTAGTAGTAGTAGTAGTAGTAGTAGTAGTAGTAGTAGTTGTTTTATTCATCCGTTAAGTCAATACAATGATATTGGATACGTCAATACAAATATTTAGAACAATACAAGTAATATAAGTAATACTAAAACAACATAAGAAAGGCATAGTAACCATTATTGTTGACAACGGAGTTTATCTGTGGACTGAGGATGCAAATGATTTGTTTGCGAAATTGACTTCCATTTGAAAAGAAGTATCAACACCAGTTTGTTAAGATAAGTGAAGCCTAAGTGGCAAATATTTTTATTTGTATAATATATATTACTTCACTGTAACTAGCTTCATTTTCTATGTAATTGTATCACTTGTTTATTGTTTTCCTTTGTGCAATACTCTAGACTTTGTTAAGTTTCGGCAGAAACTTTAATGATTCTAAATTCAAAATTAGTATAAATTGAATAACAGCTTATTTCTTAGTTTTAAAAACCTAAATGATCGAAATATTGAACGATTTTCTAACAAAATGTACATACTTACATTGGCTCCCTGATCTGCCAAGACAGTAAGATTCTTAGTAGTCACAGGATCCTCCAAGTTGAGCTCTAGCAGGGTCAGACCTCATAGCAAAATCTGTATACAGTATGTGTCACTCTCGTTTAATACTTCATTACACAGTGCAAAAGCTAGGTTGTTATGAACATGAACCTAAAACAGACACCAACAATAATATATTATTTATGTTTAAAGAATTAAAGAGAAGAGCAAAAATACAAACAAACAATAATTTTGTGCCGAGCAAATTACTCAATGCTCCATTAATTGCTAGAATTTTACCTAATCTCTGTTTCATATAACCTTGCCCCGCTGACATGTATCACTCCGGGTGCAACAACCTCCCCCTTCATCCTAATTGGCTAATGCTTTCGCGCCATAGGCCATAGCGGTATCATCCCGTCACATTTATAACCTGCAGTAAACGTCATAATAATTGCCAGGAAGATAGATAAAATCATACAAATAAGAATATAAAGGCATGCAAGATTACAAGTTTATAATGAAACTGAGCCAGTTGGAACTGAATGAATGTGCAATGAAACTAAAACAAGTTTATAATGAAAGGCCTTCGGCCTTTTCCACTGGGATTTGTTTAAACCAGCACGCATACCTTGCAAAAATGCTTGTCTTTAAGACTTAAAGTTGTGTCACACCCTACTTTACTATTCGTGTGTCCTTTCACCCAAGTCTTGTCAAGGTAGTATATTTTGCGACTTGTATCTTGGTACAGTTTGATTGTCCTTAAAATACGTCTTTGCCACACAGCAATATCGCCCCTGGAGTGGTAAGTTTTCCTGTTGTCTCAATTTCATGTCGCGATGTCCCTACGGATCTAATACTCACACATGTAACTTCAGAGCACATCTGTTCGACTTATCTCATTGACAAAGACGGATTCTTCTCTGTGTTTTAATTAAACACATGCATCACAATTCTTTTCTCGCCACTTTGTAAGGGTTTTTCCTTGCGATGCTACAGCAAAAAACTGGCGATAGAATATAATAAGTACACATGCAATAAACAATCAATAATATAATTTAGCTCTTGCATTCGGCACAGCACAGACTCGAATGGCGATATATGACTAAACCCGTTCAAAACAAGGTCGTGATAAGTCATATAAACCAATATGTCATCACTACTGCTGAAGCACGTGCTATTGTGCCATGTGAAAGGCGGGCTTAGAGCAAAGGAACCTCCTCTATACTTCGTTTAAGAATTAACATGCATTTCAGATAAGTCAGCTCTGTTGCGTAATATATTTAATTCAGTCACGAAAATATAAATTTGACAATTCTCTTCCAACATATAAAGATATATCACCATGTTATATAACGAACTAATTTTTACCACACAACAGTCTACGCACAACAGCAGCCAATGAGAGGTGATAAGGTCACGTGACCGTTAAGAGATACGGGGCAAGCTTATTTGAAACAAGGATTAGAATGCGTTTTGTTAAGATCTTCCTAACATTATCAGCTGTTGTCGACTAATGGACGTTGGTTTCGTTAACTCAGTGGAGGCGACAGGTGCGTCTGTCGGTATCTTGATGAACTTAAAGTTTGGGTTTTCATCAAAGGTAGTGTTGAAATTAAACAATTTTCTTTCATATTTCTTAATGAAGATTTTTTCCCACCTGGTTAATGCAGCTGGACCTTGGACACTTTTTAATAAGTGGATTTCTCATTCTATATCATGATTCTCCCTCCAAAAATGGTACGCTTCCACCAATTTATCTATTTCTTTGTTCCTGATGTTCCTAAAATGTTCTTTAAGCCTAATGTTCAAGTTCCTTTTTGTTTTTCCAATGTAAAATTTGTCACAGCCTTTGCAGTTTAGTACACACCTGATGATTTGTCTGTGGGTATCTCCTTTGTATTATGTGATCTCAAAAGGTTTTGTATGCTAAATTTGTTCTGTGGGGCCAAAGTAATATTGTGCTCTTTGAAGACTTTTTAGAAAAGGTGTGTAGCTCTGGGGTGATATGTAAATTTTCTGTATGAAGTTTCATTGCTGATTGGGGAAAGAGTAGTTACTTGCTTGCATCTTTGATGTCTTTTGAATTTATCAATTTTCTTTTTTACCAATTCAGCACTGAATTCATTGTATTCTGCAATGTGAATGATATTATTGGATTATTGATAATAATCAATATGATATATATATATATTATGATGGATGGAATATGATGAAATGATATTATTTGATTGATTTATTATAAGATTAAACGCGTTCTAGGTAAATACTAGCAATAAATGGAGCATTGGGTATTAGTTTGGCTCAAAATTATATTAATTTTGTGCTTCATTGTATCATAATCCTTACACATTGGAATAGAGAATACTTCATTCTTTTCCTCCAAAAAAAAACAAAAAACCCTCAGACTGACTTATTTTCTTTTATGTCTATCCTTTTATAAAACAAGCACTTTCTCTCTTCCCCAGATCAAATGAATGCACGATTCTTCATTAACTCCATGTTCACAGAACACCAAACTTATATGCTTGAACATCCTCTCCTCTTTGTGTAACATTTGCTTCTTGCTGGTTCATGGCTTATCTTGGTCCAAGATGTTTTATGGTCTATAAATGTCAAAAAGTTAGACCGGCTATAATATGGACCAAATAAGTCCGAAAATAGTCTAGACCAAAGAGAATCTATGAATGGGGGCCATGAAGTTCATCTGAGGGTTATACAGTAGCGCTGAAAATTTTAGTTCTCTAGCTCCAATGCTTTCTGATTAAAGGAAACATAAGTAGCAGAAAAAACTGAATTTAGAATATGAGTTAAAGAATTGTGACCGGTTTGAATACATTCCAGATTCATAATCATGTACTGCATTCCTGGATTGTCATCTCTTTTGTTTAGCATAGATGGTTATTGCCAATGGAACATAGAACATGTTTTATATTAATCCTGTAATGTGTCATACTCATTTCACATAGAAACCTGACCTTACAGTGATTTCTTCCAATGGGTTTACATCCCTCCACTTCCAGCGACTGTGGTGGAATTTAGAATTGTTTTACCGCAGCCATGAACATCACAAGACATTTCCTTTCTTGGAAGTGTTGAAAACAGTGTTGTTATGATAAATTAACTTTAAAGAGAGTCGATTAAAGACACTAGACAACACTTACTTTTAAAAGTAAGTGTTGTCTAGTGTCCTTAACCGACTCTCTTTAATCACAAGACATGCTTGAGAGGATATGACATGAATGGGATCATTGGCTGGATGTCTGCAGTATTACACATGGTGCTCACATCGAGTGCATCTAAGGTGAAAACAAGACTTCAAACTTCCCTCCTTCAAGTGATTGTATGATGGTTTATTTGTACGAGGGTGGGTCAAAAAGTAATGCCTCCTATTTTTTTTCCCCTTAAATAAGTTATGTGAAAACTTTGAATTTGGCACAATTTCTCAAACTTTCTTCTCCAATCCCCTGGAGTAGTAACTTCTTAAGTCAACAGGTGACAGCGCTGCATCCTCTTCCAAAATGGCTGACATTGACATTCATATTAGACAGCGTTCTGTGATTGAATTTTTGACTGCAGAAGGGGAAACGCCAATTCGCATTCACGAAAGGCTTAAAAGTCTGTACGGTAATGCAATTATGGATGTCAGTGCTGTTACACGATGGGTTCATCGCTGTAACAAAGCTGAAGCGCAAACACCATTGGCAGATGAAAAGCGAAGCGGCAGGCTGGTGACTGCAGTAACTATATTCCACATTCAGCGAGTCGATGACATCATTCGTGCTGATCCCTGGGTAACAGGTGAATTGTGATGCATTACCTCCCACAGTAAAGGCAGTGGGACGATTATTCAACAATGGGTTACTCAAATGTTTGTTCACGTTGGGTACCAAGAATGTTAACCGCCCAAAACAAAGAATCAAGGAAAACAATAGCCTCCGAACACTTGCAGCATTTCACTTTTGAGGTAGAAGAGTTTTTGAAAAAAATTGTTACTGGAGATGAAACGTGGGTTCATTTTTTCTGAACCTGAATGGAAGAGGCAGTCAATGGAATGGCATCACATGTCACCGAAGAAAAAAAAATGCAAAACTCAGCGGTCGGCAGGGAAAGTTATGGCAACAGTGTTTGGGATACAGAGGATGTGCTTTGATTGCTTTTTTGGAGCAGGGATGCACAATAAATTCTGTTCAATACATCAGAACTATCAAAAAGCTGAAAGCACGTCTTTGCTGAGTTCACCCAACAAAAATTATAGCGGATGTTATTCTTTTGCATGACAATGCAAGACCACACACCAGCCGTTACACCACTACAGAAATTTAGAAATTGGGATGGCAAGTCTTACCTCGCCCCCCATACAGCCCTGACCTGGCACCATCAGACTTCCATCTGTTCGGGCCACTAAAGGAAGCTTATCGTGGGATTCATTTTGAAGATGAGGCTGTGAAGACCTCTGTGTCAATGGCTTAGGAAGCAAGACCGTGTGTTTTACAACACTGGAATATATGCCCTAGTTAAAAGGTGGACCAAAACTGTGGAAAAGGACGCAGATTATATTGAATAGTGACAAATTAATCGTCAATGTTGTAGTTTTCAAGCTATGTAAATTGGATTCAATTTTCTTGGCAATTAAAAGAGAAAAAAAATAGCAGGCATTACTTTTTGACCCACCCTCGAATTAAGTATTAGCAAAAATACAGCCTTATGAAATCATCTAATAACTATAGATATATCGTGTGAACTACTCTTAAAAATTTGTTAAACATTTTGAGGACATGTTTCGTAAATCATCGCTTGCATCTACGGCTCTTGAAGTGAGATCCATTGGTGTGGGTAATTCTGGGGTTGTTGCTGCCATCTGTTGATTTAGTGATGAACTTAAATGTGGGATTCTCTTCTAGCAGGATTTCAAAGTTCATTAGTTGGTTTTTATGTTTTTCTATATGCAAGCGATTATTTGCGAAACATGTCCTCAAAATAGGTACGAAAGTGAAGCAGATGTGTAAACAATATGACTCATCTATAACTTAATAACTTTTTGTTTGTTTACAGAAATAATATATTGAACAAACTCTGATACTATTGGAAAAGTGGACTGACAACCATTTGATGAAAATAAATGCTGATAAAAAAACATTTCAAATTATTAAATTATAGATGAGTCGTATTGTTATATGATATATATGATGTGTAAAAAATACGACTCATATATTATTTAATAATTATTTCACTTCACTGTGGTGTTCCAATACAGTTAAATTTCAAAACATTTCAAATATTTAGCTTAAAAAACTAAATCCCTAAATTAAATCTGCAGTTCAAGAAAACAAACCTGAAACAAACATATGAAACAAAATATTTAAGAGCAATTTTTTATTCAAAATTATCTTGGAGACATCATATTGAAACAGTAGTAAATAAATCAACAAAAAATTTTCAATTTTGAAAGATTAGCTGGAGTTAAGTGGGGCAGTAATTGGGAGACAATGACCACCACATACAAAACATTCATCAAGCCAATACTCCTTTATAATACAGAGGTAATAATTACAGCAAACAGTTCTAACATAAATCACCTAGAAGTATGCCAAAATCAGGCCCTGCGACTAATAACCGGTGCAGAAAATCAACTCCAATCAAAGCCTTAACTCGGAACTATCCAATACATCTAACTTTAGAGGAGCAGGCACTAATACAACATGAAAAAATGTTGCGGTTAAAAATAACAAAATGGGAGAAAAGATTACTACAACCAATCAAGATGAAAATACAAACAAGTTTTCTACAGAAAGTTAAGGAATTAAAAGAAGACCTGAATCTTCCTAATTCTAAACAAAACAATTTAATCAAAGAAAACCCACTGACTTTTGAACCAATTTAAATTCAATTAGATTTAGAATAAACAGTTCCAAAATCTGAAACTTTCAAACCTGTACTAAAAGCACTAACATTAGAAACTGTGAACAATAGATGCCCACCTCTAGAATGGCTACATATCTACACAGATGGATCTAACTTGGACAACAACTCAGGAGCAGGAATTAAGTGTGCACTGTTCTCATTCTATCAACCAGCAGGATACCACACAACAAATTTTGATGCAGAAGTGACGGCTATTCATATTTCACTCCAACACCTTCTATACAGAATAGATAAATTTAAAAATGCTGTCATACTTTCTGATTCGAAAGCAGTTATATGCAATAAGTTCATATAAAATGAGGTCAATCCAAATTAAAGAATGTCACAAAATGATCCAACAACTTCAAAAACTACAGAAAATAATTATATTACATCGGACACCTGCACATTGTGGAATTGCTGGAAATGAATCAGTTGATTTTCTTGCCAAAAAAAGTGCAAATTTAATTCAGAACAGAAGTAAGAACTTACCCTTTACATCCATAAAAAGATTAATCAAAATCAAATATAAAAACGGACAAAACCAGTCAATATCTAACAAAGTCAAAGATAAAAAATGGGACATTTTAATAAAAAATCCAGAAATGATTCCAGAAATCCCACGTAAAGCTGCAGTAGCAAATTTTAGATTACTTACGAAACATGATTATTTGGCCAAACACATAAAATAGGAATTTATACATGTCCAAATTGTCCTCTGTGCAACAAAGAAGAGGAGATGACTGAGAAACATCTTCTAACCTGTGAAGGCCTACCTTCCAGACCCACTACACAGAAATATAGGAGAGCAAGAGATCCAATGGCTTCATTGCCAAAGCCTAGCATTTGACAACAAAGAAAGGAAATGACTAAAGAACATCTTTTAACCTGTGAAGCCCTACCTGCCGGACCCACTACACAGAAATATTGGAGAGCAAGAGAGCTAATGGCTTCATTGCCAAAGCCTAGCATTTGAAAACAACAACATATATTGAACACTTATTCATGTAACATCACAGGTATTTCCAGCCAATGTCTATGTACTTGTACCATCGTTCTGGCAGCTTCCCTATTTGCATAGCAAACCATTCTTTGGGGGTATCCCGGTCCTACTGATGGACAACTGCATGAATTTTCTCATTAGTGGTAAATGTCTTACACTGCATGACATCTTTCATTGAGTCGAATAGAACATAGTCACTAGGAGCCAAATTGGGTGAATATAAAGGATGTGGCAGCACAGTAAACCCTAGTGTACGAATGGTGGTCATGGTCTGGCGACGGGCATGTGGTCGTGCATTCTATTGTTGAAGAGTATCATGGTCCCATTTTTTATGGTGGCATTGTTGAATGTGTCAGAGTTGTTGCAGTGAATTGTACTACCGCTCATGTTGATGGTCATATTAGGAGGGAGCCAATCCACCAGCAGTATCTCTTTCTGATCCAGAACACAGTTTCCAGTGTTTCCAAACGAATAGTCCTGGCCGTGACTTCTTGGGACAAGGGCTCACATTAAGCTTCCACTCCATAGACCGGCATTTATTTTCATGGGTCTCAGGGAAAAACTGTAACTCGTCAATGGTGACCAGTTTCGCAAAGAATTCCTCTGGATCTACACTATATTGTTGCAGCAGCTGTTGACATACCTCCACATGCTTTTGTTTCTGTGCATTTGTGAGGGTATGTATCATATAATGCATACACCTTTTTTCATCATCAAGTCTTCATGGATTATGCTGCGGAGGGTTTCCCGTGACAGACCTGTTGCCTGCACTAATTCATCAAATGTGATTCAGCTGTTCTCCAATATCAAGAGATATTGGGTATTGTTTGGTTTGCGTGCAGTTGCTGGAAGCCCAGTACTTTTACATTTTTCAACACAGTCCCTTCCGTCTTTGAATTCGGACACCCAACGAAACACAAACCTGCGACTTGGTGCAGACTCCCCACATATGGCCACTAACCTATTGTGAATGTCTGAAGCAGTCACTCTTTCCTTCCAGAGAAACCACACGGTCCACCTTTGCCTGTGCTTGTCTGCTTCCATGTTGTTTCACTGATGTTCACAAGTGCACTCACAAGACAGTACAATTGATGCTCCAGTGTGCCATCTATGGTAAGTAGCAACATCATCTGGTAGCAGTAGACAGTACTATCACCTATCTTCACCCATACATCGACACATACTTTAAACTGCTCTCACTTTCTTCTTGGGCAGCCAGCTAGGTGAAAAGATGATTAGATATTAACGTTTCGGGAGCGTGCATCTCTCCGATTATGAGGATATTTATAAACTGTTATAACCACAAATAAAATACTGGATATAACAATTATAAACAAAGACAAAACACTATCAAAATTTGCATTACTGAACAAAAACCTGTTTTCAGTAAACTAAATGCTTGCTCAGGAGATGGCGTAAGTATGGAAAATTGTCAATGAAACATAACTGCTTAACTTGATTATCAAGCGGTATTGATCTTTGCTTCTTAATTCGACGGATTTCCATTTTTACGGCCAGTTTTCAGGAGGTGCTGAACCAAAATTCAGCATCACGATTAACCATGCTCCTTTCAGAGGAAATCGCCAAAGCCTCCTTAATTCTCTGCTTCCAGTAACTGTTGCATTTTGACAAGATGGTTGTCTCCTGAAAATTGGCACTATGGTCGTTATCAAAACAATGCTCTGCCAGCCCAGGCTTCTCAGGTTGCATTAAACGAATGCTCCGTTCATGTTCGATTGTTCTAGTAGCGATGGCTCTTCCCGTTTGTCCTATATACGGTATCCCACATTCACAGGGAATGCGGTACACTCCCGGAACTTGGAAGTCCAGTTTGTCTTTCAGTGGTCTCAACAGATGCTTAATCTTCGGAGGTGGCTTGTGGATGGTCCTGATGTATTTAGCGAGAATTCTGCTGATTCTGCCGGATAGATTGCTGGTAAACGGGATGCAGGCTGTAGCGGTAGGCTTATCTGACACTTGCTGTATTACAGGTTTCCCTTTCCTAGCTTTGGAGATCGAGGCTTCAACGTCATATTCGGAGTAGCCATTTTGATGGAAAGTGAGTCTCAGGTGCTGTAATTCTTGTTTTAAGTGGATGGGATCAGAGATAGACAAAGCTCTGTGGGCCAGTGTATTGAGAACTCCCAGTCATTGAGACATATCATGGAAACTATGAGCGTTCAGATAGAAATTAATGTGTGTACGATGTGGGACACCGTATATAGGACAAACCAGAAGGACCATCGCTACTAGAATAATCAAACCTGAACGCAGCAGTCGTTTAATGCAACCTGAGAAGTCTGGTCAGGCAGAGCATTGTTTTCATAACGACCATAGAGCCAATTTTCGGGAGACGGCCATCTTGGCAAAATGTAACAGTTACTGGGAGCGGAGCGTTACGGAGGATTTGGTGATTTCCTCCAAAAGGAGCACGCTTAATCATGATGCTGGATTTCAGTACAGCTCCTGTTGGAAACCGGCCTTAAAAATGGAAATCTGTTGAATTAAGAAGAAAAGATCAATACAGCTTGATAATCAAGTTAAGTAGTTACGTTTCTTTGACACAATTTTCTATACTCATGCCATCTCCTGACCTGGAATTTAATTTACTGAAAACAGTCTTTTGTTCGGTAATGTGAATTTTGATAGTGTTTTGTCTTTGTTTATAGTTTTGTTATATCCAGTATTTCATTTGTGGTTATAACATTTTATAAATATCCTGATGATGGGAGAGATGCACACTCCCGGAATGTTGATATGTAATCATCTTTTCACCTGGCTGGCTGACCGAGAAGAAAGTGGGCGTATTCGTCGCCAAGAAAGCTTCAGGTCTTATTTTAAACTGCTAATTTGCAGGAGTGATAGGTGGAATGCCAATCATTATTGAACAAACTAAATATACTACCTCTGTTCCAAGATAAGTTGAATTTTGTTAGCAAGTACTTTATTGACAAAGAGCAACACAGAAAGGAATATACTTATAACACTAATAAACCTTAACAAGCTGATGGTATTGACAGGACTCACAACTGCATCTACTCTCTCAACACTTTATAAGCCATCACAAGTTAAAACGACTATTTCAGGATCACACTGTAGAACTAGAGGTAAACACTCCTGCCATTGCATTTCCAACGTGAGGCAGTTTATAAAAGTTCTTTTATGAACCTTGATGCATTCAACTATAACTTGTGACAGGGTCAGGAAAACATTGTTCAGTGTTTCAGCAGGTGGGTCATTGAAGGCTTTTTGAACAGCAGTAACAAGTTTTTCTACTGTGAATGTTGCTCTTGATATTGGAGAGGCTGATTGACATGGAAGAAGTTGAAATCAAGGACTACTTAGAGGCTGACAGTACAATAATTGTACAGTTAGACCAATATTAGAAGCAGTTACTTTGAACTCTGACATGATAGAACAAAAATGCATGTGTGTTCTGTGAAAGAACAATTAATTTCCAATTTAACCTAATAGAGGTTAACTATAAAGCCTGGGCCTTAAAGTACTTACACATTGTAAGTCACTATTAAGGTAGTTGTCTCATGTGTTTATGAGAACTGCTAAGGGGTTTACTGGGAAATACTCGAGTCAGTTGGAGAATTTAATGTCATGTCGGCATGTTGGCCAAAGTAGCCGTGGTTCAAATCCTGGCTATGGCATTGAATTTTTCAGTCTGACTTTACCTTTCAATACTTCAGCCTACACACGGCCAGTGTGAAAGAGCAATTCATTTCCTTATTATTATAATTTAATAAGGTAGACAAACAACCCATTAAAATAATTATGATTAGTTTACTGATACCTTAAAGGAGAATATTAAACTAAATTTGCTGCCAGCTGTTCCCTTAAGTTAATTTTAAAGAGCTCATACCTGTGACTGGACTGAAACACATGAGGAACAGACGTGAAACCAAATTTGGAGATTTAATCCTTTTACACATTAAGAGTTTACATAATCCTTCAGCTGCTGCTGTGCATAAGCTCAATGACTGAAACAGAGAGTAATATTCATACATTATGTGAATATTGACTTGTATGTATACAACACTATCATTAATGTAATGATAATTTACCTTATCATCCAGCGAGCTGGTAAGGACTGCTATGAAATTGCGACTGTTCCCTGCCATTTTGTTAGTCTGTGTGTTCTCCTTGTCTTCATCTGAATCTAAGGCTATATCTGTTGCATCAAACAATTTCTTCTGTCCAGTCTTATCTGCTTCTTTTTCTGCAAAAATATCAGATACGAATTACCAAGATTTTTATTCATCATTTGCAACTGTATTTCTGAACAAATGTATAAAATATGTTTCTTACCTAATCAACTTCTAACTGAAATCTTATTGTATGGAGTAAACTCAATTTTTTCAATATGGATTATCCAGAGAATGACAGAAATGATTAAAATATATGTATAGCATCACTGAAATATTTGTAACCACCTCAGGATGACCATTTAAACAGAAAAAGGCCAGGATTATATACCCAATAAATAGCACAAGACATTTCAATTGTTAAATGCTATAAAAAATGCTTCATAAATACACATTCATATCTTCTGTATTTATCAAGTTATCTTAGCAAAAGAGATTTACAGCCCATTAAAGACAGCATACGACTATAACATCGTTAAAGTAGAGACGATATTCACAAATTGTTGAAATTTCACTATTCTGTTTCACTGTAGCAACACCATTCTTTTTTCCAACACGTCTAATTTGTGAGTAATTTTGTTTTGTATGCATACAAATGACATTGTGACTTTGTGGGTTCATAGAATTAAAAGTCCAATTTGCAGAAATTCAAAATGTTCTTTATTTCTGTAGAAATACACTTTGGTCAATCCTTACAGTAGCGGAATAACATCACAGGCACAATTACAATCTACCAAGGTTCTTGACCATAACAAAGACCTCACTTTCAAAGCACACCAGCTCCAATTACAACTCTCGTTACGACTCTGTTTATGACTGTCCCTCTGGCATGTCACAATTTCTTATATATACCTCCATTGATAATTCTAGACTGTTGTAGAATGTTCTATCTCAATCAAAATGTCACTGGAATTTTCCATTTATCTAACTTTATTTGTTGCGGTAGGCCCTTTTATCTTCGCGCTATCTTTATCTCTTGTGGCAAGCTCTTTCTCTCTGCATTACATTATCTGCTCTTTGTGTGCACAAGCTGTGCAATCGCGATAATGGGTTTGTGACAATATGTATATATTAGCTGCATAATTAAAGAGTTCTCCGCATGCACACATACAGACAGTGACTGCCACAGGGCCATTAGACAACAAGCCTTTCGAACCGAAGGATACCACAGATGATGCCGAATTTACCCAAGAGGAAATTTTAGATTATCTGGAAGGATTCAAGCCAAAGAAAGCACCAGGCGAAGATGGATTGATCAGTGACATTATCACAAGAGCACATCAGAAACACCCATTGTTTTATACAAGAATATACAATGAATGTCTCAGACAGGGAGCTTTCCCAGCAATGTGGAAAAGTACGATAATGATACCAATAATCAAGCCAGAAAAGGAGGACACAGTGCAAGTCTCAAAATACAGACCCATTAAACTGATTAATGTAGGAGACAAAGTACTGGAAAACTGCTCATAGGAAGAATATCGCACCAGATGTACTCAAAAAATCTACGGAACAAAATTGAGTATGGCTTCACACCTCAGAGAAGCACAATTGATGCGATAATGGCCTTGAAAGAATTTGTAGAGGAAAACATTAAAGAATACAACTACGAGGGTGGATCAAAAAGTAACGCCTATTTTTTTTTTTCCTTAAATAAGTAAGTTATGTGAAAACTTTGAATTTAGCACAATTCCTGAAACCTTCTCCAATTCCCTGCAGTAGTAACTTCCTAAGTCAACAGGTGGCAGCACTGCATCCTCTTGCAAAATGGCTGACACCGACATTCATTTTAGACCGCGTTCTATGATTGAATTTTTGACTGCGGAAGGTGAAATGCCAATTTGCATTCACGAAAGGCTAAAAAATGTGTATGGTAATGCAACGGTAGATGTCAGCACTGTTATACGATGGGTTCATTGCTGCAATGAAGCTGAAGGGCAAACACCATTGGTAGATGAAAAGCAAAGCGGCAGGCCGGTGACTGCAGTGACTACATGCAACATTCAGCGAGTCGACATCATTCCTGGTGATCGCCGGGTAACAATAGGTGAATCCGGTGAATTGTGTCGCATTACCTCCTCAGCAAAGGCAGTGTGATGATGATTATTCAACAACTGGGTTACTCAAAAGTTGGTTCACATTGGGTACCAAGAATGTTAACCGCTCAAAACAAAGAAACAAGGAAAACAATAGCCTCCAAACACTTGCGGTGCTTCAATTTGGAGGGAGTGGAGTTTCTGGAAAAAATTGTTACTGGAGATGAAACGTGGGTTCATTTTTTTGAACCTGAATCAAAGAGGCAGCAATGGAATGGCATCACACGTCACCGAAGAAAAAAAACTTCAAAACTCAGAGGTCGGCAGGGAAATTTATGGAGACAGTGTTTTGGGCTGCAGAGGGTGTGCTTATGATTGATTTTTTGGAGCAGGGATGCACAATAAATTCTGTCCAATACGTCAGAACTCTCAAAAAGCTGAAAGCACATCTTCGCCGAGTTCGCCCAACAAAAACTATGGCGAATGTTCTTCTTTTGCATGACAATGCAAGACCACACACCAGCCGTTACACTACTGCAGAAATTGAGAAATTGGGATGGCAAGTCTTACCTGACCCCCACCATACAGCCCTGACCTGGCACCATCAGACTTCCATCTGTTCGGGCTACTAAAGGAAGCTCATTGTGAGATTCATTTTGATGATGAGGGGGCTGTGAAAACGTCCATGTGTCAATGGCTTAGGAAGCAAGGCCGTGTGTTTTACCATACTGGAATACATGCCCTAGTTAAAAGGTGGACCAAAACTAAGGATAAGGACGGAGATTATATTGAATAGTGACAAATTAATCGTCAAAGTTGTAGTTTACAAGCTATGTAAATTGGATTCCATTTTCTTGGCAATTAAAAGAGAAGAAAATAGGAGGCATTACTTTCTGACCCACCCTCGTACATAGCAATGACAAGCTTGGATGTTAGAGGTGCATTCGATGCAGCATGGTGGCCAGGCATTCTTAAAAATATGAAAGACTTAGGGTGCCCCCAAAACTTATACAAACTAACTAGAGACTACTTTAACAATAGACAAGCGATACTTCATATAAATGGATATAAAATACAAAAGGAAGTGAAGGAAGGCTCTCCACTGGGGTCATGCAGCCGGCCAGGCTACTGGAACATAATGTACCACACGCTTTCTAATTTGAATTACACTAACATGACAAGTCTTAGCATTTGCACACTACCTACTTGTTTTAACTAAAGGGAAAAGTATACTGGAAGCCGCAGCTTATGCAAATGAAGATATGAGGAAAATAGAAAAATGGGCTAAGGAAAACAAACTGCACTTCAACCAAAATAAATATAAAGTCATGGTAATTTCAAAGAAATGAACAAGAAATAATGAAGTAATCAATCTCTATATAGACAATAAAAAACTAGAACAAGTAGAAGAAATCAAGTACCTAGGCATATACATAGACAAAATATTCAGTTTCAACAGCCACATCAGCCATATTACAGAAAAAGCAACAAATCTGATACACTCACTGGGCAAAACAGAGAAATTACAGTGGGGTCTAGGCCCAAAGGCATTAAGCGTCATAAGTAAAGGGGCAATCGCACCTATTCTCACATACAGAGCACCACTATGGGTAGAAGCTGCACAGAGTCAAGAACTCAAAACTGCAGAGAGTCCAAAGATTAATCATTATCAAGATAGCAAAAGCCTACCGCACAATCTCATATGATGCCTCCTGTATTATATCAGGAGTACAGCCTATAACAATAACCATAAAAGGGAAAGCAGACCTATACAAGACACTGAAAACTAAAGAAGACTATGACTCACCACTGGAACTTAATAAATGGAACCATCCAGCTCAGTTAAAATCAGAATGGCAGAAGATGCAGACACCACTACCT
The DNA here is from genome assembly GCA_030765055.1 of Mantis religiosa. Lineage (NCBI taxonomy): Eukaryota > Metazoa > Arthropoda > Insecta > Mantodea > Mantidae > Mantis > Mantis religiosa. The sequence goes on from JAUKNK010000125.1 coordinate 1,141,238, forward strand.
ACTTCAACATCTACATGGATGGCAGCAAGATAGCAAACAAAGTTGGAGCAGGAGTGGCAATTTTCAAAGGAGTAAACCTAATCAAACCACTAAAATTCAAGCTGAACCAAAATTGCTCTAATAAGCAAACAAACAGATAGCCATCCTAAAAGCAATGACAGACATCAATAAACTTAATGTAGCAGAACTAGAGAAGACAATTACAGTCATACTGACAGTCAAGTAATCCTGTCACTTCTCGAGAACAGCAAGAAACATAATTCCATAACAACAGATATACACAGCAGCACTTAGTGAACAAAACTGTAAAATATACTTCAAGTGGGTAAAAGCACACATCGGCATTCCTGGAAATGAACTAGCAGACAAGTTAGCAAAGCAAGCAGGGGAAGAAGCAGTAATAGAAACAGTTTACAACAGGATACCAAAATCTACAATCGAAGCAGAAATTAGAGAAAAGGGAATAGAGGATTGGCAGAACAGATGGGACAATTCAACCAAAGGAGCAATAACAAGGAGTGTCTTCTCCATTAGAGAGAGACTCAAGGAGAATCTGTCACTCGCACCGTGTTTTACAGCTCTATCTACAGGACATGGAAAAATCAATTCATACAAACACAGATTCCACATCCCAGATAACCTTACATGTTCATGTAACACAGGTTACCAAACAGTACATCACATAATATGAATGTCCAGAAGTACTACAACAAAGAAACAAACAGAAGAAATTAGGAAAAAAGGAGGAAGCTGGCCAGCAACTGCACAACAGCTTGTATCCAAATATCTGAGAGAACTCCAACAATTCTGCAACTCAATAACACTGTGAAATGATGTGCAGTGCAGTGTAGAAACAAAGAGTTAAAGTTGTGACAGTGAGAGTGACATCTAAACTGATTACAAGAACAATAGGAACTATACGGACATAAGAAAGACCAAATCAAGAAACAAACTGAATACCAAAGAATACAAAGCATGTAATATTACTTGTAATGGGGCATGTTGTTAATCTTTAAAAGTATATACACATAAATAAAAATAAAATATAAAACAACACACACACACACATGCATGGGCATGCCCACGCACACCCACACTGCAAAGAAAGAGGCCTCTCTGTCAGATTTCATAACTTTCATACGATAGAGCAGCTTGTGTACACAAAGAGCCGGCAAATAAAATAGCTGACATAAAGGACTTACCAGCACAGATAGGGTTACGCTTCTGGAAGGTGATAGAACATTTGATTCTTGTTTTGTCCATAAATTTCTCGAATTTATCAATGAGGTATTTAAGGAAGCAACAACTTGCCAAGAGACAGTCACAAATGGAGTCGTAAACAGAGAGGAGTAAACAGCTGTAGTGTTTTAACGAGAGCTGATGTTGTAAAATGATGTAATCAGAATGCTGCTTGGTCATCGACCTTAGTAGACTGTATGTATGTGTCGTAATGCTGTTACATGAGAATTGATAAGAGTGTATTTCTACGCAAATAATGAACATTTGGAATATCTGCAACTTGGACTTTTAATTTTACGAACCCATAAAGTCATAATTTACTACGCTAAACAAACACACCTTCCCCTCTTTTTTTTTTCCAAAACTGGTTAGAATAAAGAGGTCCAGGTTAACCAGGTTTTACTGTACATAGATAAGAGTTAACTTTTGTTTAGGACAGACAATAAAAGCAATCTTTCTTCAGCAATGAGCAATACATATATGAGTCGCTTGGTGCAGAAACCCCTCATGTCCATATTTTTGAGAAACTCAGATTTGTTGATAAAATGTTATTACTTATATAAGCACACCTATTTGCATTTAAATCCCTAATGTACATGTTAAACTGTGTATTCAATAACTAGTTGAAGTATTTGTTTGGTGCAGAAACCCCTCATGTCCTGGATGAGGCATTTTTATTCAAATTGCTTGGTTGGCAACGTGGTTTGCAGATTTCACTTGTTTCCTCTTTCTTCCAGCTATTTTGATAGACGTCTACAAAAGGTTTTGTGATTACGGATTTAAAAAACAGAATTCAAACCCAATCTTCCCCATGATCAATAAATTCAATCCTTTTATGGACATTTGTATACCAAACCCAATTATATGTCTGAAGAAAAGTAATATAAGGTGTATTGGACAAAACCGTATACTAATGTAGTTGTATTTTATATCTGATGTACTCTCTTAAACATTATATGTCACTTAATATAATTTTGAGTCGAACTAGTACTCAATGCTCCATTTATTGCTAGTATTTACCTAGCACACGTTTCATTAGGATCTTCCTAACATCATCAGCTGTTGTCGACTCTGATAAAATATTTTAGTTAATTGATGGAAATTAATCATTTCTTCACACTAGCCATATATAAGAGTTAACTGATGAAGCCTGGGCCTTAAGTACTTACAATAGAGGCCACAATCAGTATATCTGAAATGCGAGAGCCCTAGTGGTTTACCGGGAACATATGAGTCAAATGGAGAATTTAATGTCAGGACGGCACGTTGGCCATCGCATTTAATTTTTTCATGCTGACTACCTATCTGATAAAATATTGTAAAACTTGGAGTCGACAACAGCTGATGTTAGGAAGATCCTAACAAAACACGTCCTAGGTAAATACTAGCAATAAATGGAGCATTGAGTATTAGTTCGACTCAAAATTGTATTAATGTTGTGCTTAATTGTATCATAGTCCTAACACGTTGGAATATATCAGCATTCTCGCTTAATAGAAGACAAGCTTGGTCTCCTGCAACAAAGGCCACAACTTATTTATTGCTGATTGCAGTCTAACATAGAAGCAGGACTGTTCAAGGTTTAAGTGCAAAATCTGAACACACATGGAAGTACTGATGATGTGGAGTGCTGCGCGCATGACAAAAGATCTCTGTGGTTTGAAAAATTACACAAACTAGAACAAATTATTTATGTAGATACTCCAAAAGGGAAGTCAATTATCACAGTGTTACATATATAGTATACCATAGGAAAGAAAGTTTCCGGGGGATGAGATACAGGGGGTTTCCTACACCCTTCCTTGGTAGTTTATGACACCCCATGTCAGTTCAGTTACAGACCATTCAAAAACGTTCTGACGGCTTCTGCTTTTATGAATGAATCTTCTCAATTTTAGTGTACAGGGTGAATAGGGCGCATGTTTTATAAATGGTCCTGCTCCTTGTGTAGCATGCATTCTCTGTCCTTGTTCCACTCAGTATGGGTGGCACATACCTCTCAGGGACATACTTTGCGTTGCTGGACATTGCTTTCCTGTTCTGGTCTTCACGTAAGCAAATTATACACAAAGTTTTACAATATTTTACCCAAAATTATACTTTATTATCTTCACCTTAGTTAAAGCATTTCATTCTATGACAATTTCAATTCACTGTGTACTATTTAAAGTTTTAATTTGTATTATGAAGCAGCAAATTAAACACAAAGTAGATGGACAGTTGAAACTATAAACAGATACAAGGGTGGTTGAATATGTATGCATGTTACGAATGAGGATGTAAGTTTTTTCAAACACAAATTATTTATTCTGAATAAACAGAAGTATTTCAGAAAGTGGAGTACCATTGTTACTAAAATAAGGCAAATGAGTCAATCTTCTATATACTTTTCTCCACTTACAGGTTTTCTAATGAAGACTAGTTTCTGGGAATTTCTTCCCTATCCTCAGTTCTGTGGTTGACTGATGATGCATCCAGTGTCTGCATCTTGTTTGGTGTCATTTTGCCATCTAATGTTCTGGTAAGTTTGATGACATTATCTATGGCGGGAATTTCAAAATTTATTAAGAGGTCCTGCTTCTTCGTAATAAATATGTTTTCCCAAATCTGTCGTTCTAGAGGTTTCTTTGCCTGTTTGATCAGTTCTATTTCTTGTTTTTTGTTGTGAATCTCAGACCAAAAGTGATGTGCTACGGCTGACTTATTCAGGTGTTTGAATTTAATATTTCTGAACTGTTCTTTCATTCTTGTTCCTAGATTCCTTTTAGTCTTTCCAATGTATATCCTGTCACAATCCTGGCAGCTCATTTGGTGAATGCCTGAGAATTGAGTTTTTGGTGTGCTATTTTTTAGAGGGTGGTTTAGTAAGTTGCGGATGTTGTGTTTGTTCTGAGGGGCTAATTTTATGTTGAAGCTCTTAAATATTTTTTCAAATTTTTTAAAGTATTTTGGATCTTATGTATTGAACAAAACAGCTTCACGTTCTCCAGCAAGATCTTCCAACAAACAGCAGGCTTGGCCATGGGTAACCCTCTTTGACCATTAATAGCAAATCTGTTCATTAGCAATTTGGAAACATACATTATTAAAGCCTTTCCACATATTTTCAAATGTTGGCATAGATATTTCAATGATGCTATAGTTCCAAGAAGACTAACCAAGGACGCTATAAAATTACTAAGCCTACAAGAAAAATCAATAGTTTTCACCACTGAAGTAGAACAGGATGAATGGCTACCTCTTCTAGATTAGAAAATCATAAGAACACCAGCAGGATTACAATTTGGAATATACAGAAAAGCAACATATGTTGACAATTACATTAAATGCAACCCATTTAACCCAGTACAACATCAATATGCAGTATTCCATAGTTTGGTTCACAGATTAATCAACATTTCGCTAACAAAAACAGAATATGAACAGGAGTACACTCACAGACACCACGTTGCCGAATTGAACAAATATAACACAGATTTCATCAAAAAGTTGATCTACAGACACAAAAGAAACAAAACCTTAAAGGACATTACTACGTTAAAAAAACTGGTAAACCCAAACACCAGATATGGCAAATTTACATCCAAAATACTTCAAAAAATTTGAAAAGATGTTTAAGAGCTTCAACATAAAATTAGCCCCTCAGAACAAACACAACATCCGCAACTTACTAATCCACCCTCTAAAAAATAGCACACCAAAAACTCAATTATCAGGCATTTACCAAATGAGCTGCCAGGATTGTGACAAGATATACATTGATAAGACCAAAAGGAATCTAGGAACTAGAATAAAGAACACTTCAGAAATATTAAATTCAAACACAATGACAAATTGGCTATAGTTCATCACATTTGGTCTGAGAATCATAACATAAAGCAAGAAATAGAACTGATCAAATTGGTCTGAGAATCATAACATAAAGCAAGAAATAGAACTGATCAAATAGGCAAAGAAACCTCCAGAACTACAGATTTGGGAAAACATATTTATTACAAAGAAACAGGACCTCTAGATGAATTTTGAATTCCCCGCCGTATATGATGTCATCAAACTTACCAGAACATTAGATGGCATCACGGCACCAATCCAGATTCAATTCAATTCAATTCAACTTTATTCATCCTTTAGAATCAAATCTGTACATAGTACCTTGATATGGGATACATCAGTAATTTACACTTAATATTACAAAGTTAAACATCAAATATACCTAACCTACATTCAATTATATTGTGACACAAATTGGATATAATTATGAGTGAGAGACATGAACAAGCTAAGTAAATTCATATTTTATGTTTATCTGGATTTGTTAAATTGCAGATATTCCTTTACTGTGTAAAAGCAGTGCTCCTGTAAGAAAGCCCTTGTTCTAGTTTTAAACATGTTGTAGTTATCTATGCTTTTGATGTCATTAGGAAGGGAATTATAAACTATTGTACAGGAATGCAGTACTCCATTCTTAAACATTGTAGTTCTGATTGAGGTTACGTGTATATCCTTAATATGCCTCGTGTAATGCATATGAACACTTCTGTTGTTTTGAAAGTTAAATCTATTTCTTTTTACAAATAAAGCTGTCTCCAAAATATAAACACATGCCAAAGGAAGTATGCAAAGCTCTCTGAACAGTGGCTTACATGAACATAGGTGCTTGGACCTTTTTTATTTATAGTGTACATTAATGATTTGGCAGATAATGTAGAAAACAGAACCAATATAAATGTTACACTTTTTGCAGATGATACAAATATTTTTATCAAAGGGGTGAATAAGGAAGGGGCAGATGTACATATTGAAAATAATCTAAAATATATTCAAAAATGGTTTAGTGCCAATATGTTAATATTAAGTAAGGAGAAAACAGCAGCCCTAAGCTTCTATAATAAAATGAGTGGAAGTCAATTCTATCCAAAATTAATGCTGGGACAAGACCAAATACATTACGTACAAACTATCAAATTTCTGGGACTAATACTAGATGAAAATTTAAATTGGGACACTCACATAGAGGCATTGACGAAAAAGCTTAGTAAAATGTGTTTCTTAATGAGGGCAATTACAGGCATGTCAAGCTTGAAAGTTCGGAGAATAGTGTACTTTTCATATATACACAGTTTGTTGGCATATGGTATAATTTTTTGGGGAAATTCTAAAGACAGTATAAAAGTATTCAGATACCAAAAGAAAATAATTAGAATCATAGCAGATGTCTCAAGCACAACTAGTTGTAAGCCATACTTCAGTAAATTAGGTATCTTACCACTGCCAAGTATATACATATATGAAACTCTGGTACATATGAAAGCAAGCCTAAGTTTTTTCAAAACAAGTTCTGAAATTCATATACACAACACTAGAACAAAGAATAATTTATTTGTGAAGTCACAAAAAACAAAGATGTATGAAAATAGTTTCACATATGCTGGCTTACATCTTTACAATAAGCTACCTGAATCTATAAAAAAGATTGAATCACAACATCAATTTAAGAAATTGTTATTAAACTTCCTTAGAGCCAATAGCTTCTACAGCTTGGATGAATTTTTAAATTTGTAAATATTTAGTTAGCTACCTTAATTATAAATATTGTACTTAGTTTTTAGTTTTTAGTTCTTAGTTTTTAATTTGACGTGTCCTATAACATGTACATATTTTAATGGATGAATCAATAAATCAAATCAAATAAAATCAAATAGCATTCTTTCGTTGCCTATAATTCGAATGGCTTGTTTTTGTTTAATAAATATATCTTTGGCTTCTGGTGAATTTCCCCAAAATATTATTCCATATTTAATTATAGAATGTATATGTGCATAATAGGACATTAAAAGTACACGAAGGCTGACATTCTGACTTAATATTCTTAGGGCATATATATTCCTGCTTAATTTGGTTAGTAGATGATTTGTATGAGTTTTCCATTTTAAGTTATTTTGTATCCACAAGCCTAAAAAGTTTGTTTCACTTTTGTATGAAATTAATTTATTATTAATTTTACTTCAGGAATACTTTCATTGTTTCCTCTGTCAGTAATACTAAATTTAAGACAAACTGTCTTATCTGTGTTTAAAACCAGGTTGTTGTTAGCTATCCATGATACCAAGTCTTTACTAGTGTGACTTAATGTATTATTTAATGTTTCGTTATTGTTTCCTGTTATTAGTAAGTTAGTGTCATCTGCAAACAGTACAGTGTTATGAGCCTTGATGCTATTTACAAAGTCATTTATATACGAGATGAATAGAAATGGGACCAGAATTGAGCCTTGCGGCGCTCCATATGTGATGTCAAGTAAGTCTGATCTAACTGCCGAAAGAGTATTGGTATTAGGGTTTGTGTCGAAAATCTCTGTTAATTGCTTTCGATTTGTAAGGTAAGTTTCAAACCAGCTGTACGCTGGTCCTCGTATGCCAAAATCAAATAATTTTGCTAACAGAATTTTGTGATCAACAGTATCAAAAGCTTTACTTAGATCTAAAAATATACCAATTGCTTTAACTTTATTATCCAAAGCGGTTATAACGCTATTTAAGAAAGAGTATATTGCAGTCTCTGTTGATTTTTTGTGTCGAAAACCATGTTGTGAGTTGGTAATTAAATCATGTTGTTCCATAAATGAGAGAAGCCTCCTATACGTTATTTTTTCTAATATCTTTGAAAATATGGAGGGTATGGAAATTGGACGGAAATTTGATACTTCATTTCTTTTCCCTTTTTTATGTAGGGGTATAACCTTAGATAGTTTCAGTACGTCTGGAAAGATCCCGTTAGTTATGGATGCATTACAGAGATGAACAAGAGGTCTGATTATGTGCTTACAGCACCTTTTTACAATTATGTCTGGTATATCATCAGCACCTGCAGAATATGTATTATTCAATCCATTTATTATTTTAGTTATTTCCTCAGGTGTAACTTCATGGAGGTATATAAAATTTAGATTATTAATAGTATTAGTCTTTGGCGGATTGTGAGGATGTGCATTGTTATTATGAACCAGATCATTAATTATTCCTGTGAAGTAAGTGTTAAAATATGTAGCAATTTCAGTTGCATCTGTTATCCTTCTATCATTATGTTCTAGTTCTATTTTACCTTGTGTGCTTTGCATTTTATTAGTTATTTGGTTTACTATTTGCCACATAGCTTTAATCTTATTTTTTGAGTTGTTAATATGATTGTCATTATTATTAATTTTGGCCTGTCTTATAACTTTATTTAATATACGTTTATAGTTCCTAAAATAATTATCAAATTCCGTTGTTGTGTTACCTTTGCTTAACTCATACAGTAGCCTTTTGCGTTCACATGACTTTCGTATACCTGGAGTTATCAAACTATTATTTGCTTCCTTATTGCATGTTCTTGTTATTTTCTGAGGGAAAGCTGTATTAAAGTAGAATATAAAACTATTTACAAACAATTTAAATTTCACATTAGTATCAGCCGCATTATACATATCATGCCAGTCTTCTTTACTTAAAAGATAATTCATATATGAAATATTATCTGTATTAAATATTCGCTTTTTTGTTAGTGATGATCTAAACAGCCTGGTTTTATTAGCTTCAATTTGAATTATTTGTGCTTCATGGTCACTAAAGCCTGTGTTTATTACCTGTGCTTTGAAGATACAGTTTTCATTAATTATAATTTGATCTACAGCTGTCTTTGAATGATTAGTTATTCTTGTAGGGGAAGTAATAACATGCATTAAGTTATGACTTTTTAGCAAGTTCATAAGATCTTGCTTCTCTTTACTGTCTTTAAGGAAGTCAATATTGAAATCACCACATAGAGCAAGTTTTTATTGACTCTCATGAGAATGTTCAGTAACTTCTCTAAGTTGTTTACAAATATTCTGAAATTACTATCTGGGGCACGGTATACAACAATCACGATAATACCTAGTTCGGACACCGGATGCTTCATCAGTACACCATAGAACTGAGGATAGGGAAGAAATTCCCAGAAACTAGTCTTCATTAAAAAAACTTGTAAGTGGAGAAAAGTATATACAAGATTGACTCATTTGCCTAATTTTAGTAACAAAACAATTATTTCTCAACATAGTCCCCTTTTAGGGATATACACTTCTCCGAACGCTACTGCCAGTTGTTTAACTACTCCAAAAATAATGATTGTCAAGCTGTGTAAAACATGTCTCTGTCTCCAAGATGATGGCATCATTTGATCTAAATTTTGCTCCTGCAAGCCATTTCCTCATGTCTGGGCACGGGAGAATATGGGTTGTGTGATAGCAATTCATGCAATTTGGCAGCAGCAACTCTGGATGAATGTGCTGGGACATTGTGGTGAAATAGAACTTCCTTCTTCACCATATGGGGCCGTGTCTCAAACTTGTCAAATTGGGCCAATAACTCACTGTAATATGCTCCAGTACTCCTTTTCCTTTTTCCAAGAAGTCAATGAGTATGACACCGTTTGCATCCCAAAAAATCATTGCCATTACTATTCTGGGCAATACTTATCTTTGTTTTCTTTGGACCAAATTCTCTGGATTCAACCCATTGCTGGGATTCTTACATGGTTTCTGAACTATAATGATGAATCCAGGTTTCTTTGTCAGTGACAAGTCAATGCAAAACATCCTTTAATTTCGCTTAAACAACTTTGAAGTTGAAAGCCACACCCATTGTCCCCTGTGAGCAAATGCGGCATCCCTTGGGCCAAAAGCTTTCTCATCTCCAACATATGCAAAATATGAATTGCTCTTCTGTTCGATACATGTATGGCCTCTGCCACTTCATGAACTTATGTTCGATGGTCAGCGAGAATCATATCATGGACTTTTTCAATGACTTCCTCAGTAAACACATCTGAAGGGTGTCCTGGGCGCTCCTTGTCAAAAATGGATGTTCGAGCACATTTAAACTTGTTTTACCAATATCTAACTGTTGCCATAATAGGCAAAGGGGTCCATAAACAGCATTCAATTTTGCTTTTATTTCCTCGCTAAAAGTAAAAACTGAATCGCTGATTGATATTGCACTTTTTCCATTTTAGCAAAAACACGTTGATAAACTTATTGAAATGTCTGATATGATGATATGATTTATTGAGTACTAAAACAAATACATCTTGGGCTACTCCTGTGCTGGATCCTGGCCCTTTTGCTAACAGGGCAGACCTTCAATACAATTACATACTTTACATTTTTGTCTATCTCTGTAAATTATTACACTCATTTCTGCTTCATATTATTGTTTCATATCGGTATGCACTTAACCTAACTTTCCAATACATCTCACATGAACCCTTTGCTTTCCCTTTCCCTATTACTAATTATTACTTAATTTCAATAGCAGCTTTCCGCAATTTGTACAGCCAAATTACATTTGTTCATATCTTTTCCTATATCTCTCACGACACCATTCTATTTCTTTCTGTCTACAATTTACCCATATTTATGCCTTGCTGATATGTTCCTACATCTCGATATCCCCTGCCTAAAACTTGTCCCTTTTGTAGCCCCTTGAATACCCACACTAGTTTCACGCTGATTTTCCCTGACCCCTTGCACCTCTACACTTGTTTCATTCCCTTTTTCCCCAATCCCTTACATCCCACATTTTTTCGCTCATTTTCTGAATCACCTTGATTCCCATACCTGTTTCACATTGTACTTAATGCAATTACATTTTTTATTTTCTTCTTCACTCCCCCAACTGCCATTTCTATGATTTCCCTAATTCTCCATTTACATTGTTCATCACTTTCCCTCTGTCAATGCACACTGCATTTATTCCATGCACATTCCAGATATTCACAACAGATGCTGAAGTCAGTTTAAGTCTGCTGTATCATTAACATTCGCATGCTCTGCATCTTGAACGTACCTTATGCCACCTTTCTGTTCAGCCACTCGCCCATCAATCCACAGTTTGCTGTTTTGTATAAATACATTGAAACATTGTTTCCTCACCTTACTTCTTTCAATCAGCTTCCTCCTTGACAAATATATAGGAATATATATAGACAAACGGGAAGCACCATCACTACCAAAATAAAAAAACATGAACAGAGCATTTGTTTAATGCAACCTGAGAAGTCTGGGGGGGGGGGGGCAGAGTATTGTTTTGATAATGACAACAGATACAACTTTCGGGAGACAACCATCTTGGCAAAATGCAACAGTTACTGCGAGCAGAGTATTAAGGAGGCTTTGGCCAATTCCTTCAAGAGGAGCATGCTTAAGTGTGATGCTGTATTTCAGTTGAGCTCGTTTTGGAAACCGGCCTGAAAAATGGAAATCTTTTGACTTAAGAAGCAAAGATCAATACAGCTCGACAATCAAGTTAAGTAGCTACGTCTCTTTGACACAATTTTCTATATTCATGCCATCTCCTGACCTGGCATTTAATTTACTGAGTCTTATAAAAGATAGGAGTTTGTATTTGTTTTCTACAAAAACACATATGTGTAGTGCAAAGTATTTTTGCTTATGCTAGAAAATCATACTCTTCCTATTTTCAAATTTTCTATTGTATTGTTAATATTTGTAAATTTTTCTTTGCAGAGATATCTAAGGTTGCAAATGATTTGGATTGTTTCAGGTTGTTAACACTGAAACATTCCTGGTGAGAAATCTATTCTAGATGCTTTGACATGGAACATAGAGAGACCACTGTGGCAAAATGCAGGAGTTACTGAGCGAGGAGAGTTAAGAAGACACTGGCCATTTCCACTGAAGGTATTTTATTATTTATTGCCAAGCATTAGCTGGGGTTGGCCATAGCTACTTGTCAATAACTGCAATTCTTATCCATACAAATCAAATATTTACAACCTAATAATATAATTTTGAGTCAAACTAATAATCAATGCTCCATTTATTGCTAGTATTTACCTAGAAAGCGTTTCGTTAGGATCTTCCTAACATCAAGGGCTGTGACAACTTTTACATTGGAAAAAGAAAACGGAAGTTGAACATAAGGCTTAAAGAGCATTTTAGGAACATCAGGAACAAAGAAATGGATAAATCGGCGGTAGCATACTACTTTTGAAAGGAGAATCATGATATAGAACGAGAAACTCACTTATTAAAAAGTGTCCTAGGTCCAGCTGCATTAACCACGTGGGAAAAATTCTTCATAAAGAAATATGAAAGAAAATTGTTTAATTTCAACACTACCTTTGAAGAAAACCCAAATTTAAAGTTCATCAAGATACCGACAGAGATGCACCTATCACCTCCAAGGAGTTCACCAAACCAACATCCATTATATTTGAGTTTCATTTATGGGTCACTATGTTTACACTCAAACTTCACTTACTTGTATAATTGAGACGTTTTCAAGATCATTCGATCTCATCCTCATCTGTTTGGTGACTAAATGAACATTCCTCTTCTTCCACTACTACGGAACTCCGATCCCTCTGCCATCCGGTGTTAGGGGCACTAAGTTTTAATACTTCATTTAATGCCGGGATTTCAAAATTTATAACTTTATCACGGTTTTTGTTTATGAATATTTTTTCCCAAATATCCAATTCTATGGGTGTACTTAAAGATTTTAAGAGATTAATGTTGTGGCCAATGTTGTGGTTTTCTGTCCAAAAATGGTGTGACACTGCAGATTTTTCTGTTTGTTTCAACTTAATGTTCCTCTGGTGTTCTCTTTACCTGGTTAACAAGTTTCTCTTAGGTTTTCCTATGTAGTAGTTGAAGAAGAGGAAGGTTCATTTAGTCACCAAACAGCAGAGGATGAGATCGAATGACCTTGAAAACGTTTCAAGTATACAACAAGTAAGTGAAGTTTGAGTGTAAACATAGTGACGCATAAATCAAACTCAAATATGAAGAATACTTCACTGTTAACAATGCTTCTGCTTTTATTATTTACAACGTCCATTAGTCGACAACAGCTAATGATGTTAGGAAGATCCTAACAAAATGTGTTCTAGGTAAATACTAGCAATAAATGGAGCATTGAGTATTAGTTCGACTCAAAATTATATTAATTTTGTGCTTCATTGCATCATAGTCCTTACACAATATAATTTAAAACCTAATTTAAATATACTTTGAATTCTAAATATACAATGCCCATTCTTACTCACAACTTCACTCATTTCCATTTTGCTTTTACATAATACAAAAATTTACCTAATTGCCTTACCTGTTCCAAATCAATAAACACTTTATTATTAAATTATAGATGAGTCCCATTTATTACACATCAGCTTCACTTACATACCTATATTGAGGACATGTTTTGCGAACCACCATTAGCATCGTTGGCTCTTATGTGACTAAAGCTTGATCCAGCAGTGTGGGTAGTTCTTGAGTTGCCGCTGCCATCTGTTGATTTTGTGATGAATTTAAATGTGGGGTTGTCTTCTGGCGGGATCTCAAAGTTCATTAGTTGGTTTTTATGTTTTTCTATGTATATTCTCTCCCATATGATGAGTTTGCTATGTTTATGTCCGCTGATACACACACACGCACACCAGCACACCACTGGATCAAGCTTTAGTCGCATAAGAGCCAACGATGCAAACAATAGTTTGCAAAACATGTCCTCAATATAAGTATGTAAGTGAAGCCGATTTGTAATAAAAATGACTCATCTATAATTTAATAATTACTTTGCTTCACTGTGGTGTTCCAATACAGTTAAATTTCGATATGTTTTCTTTATTTTTGCAATATTATTACGAACCGTTTATCGCTAATTAATTTTTTGCTCCATTTTCTGTTGCTCTACATTCCCACATAATATGACCTCCGTCTTCTTTGACCCCACATACCGGAGAGCAACCCTTCATTACACTGATCCTTTGACCTCTCAATCTCCATACCCCTACTCAATACCAAGCTATTGCTTCTCTTTTCCTTTACTACTGACTTCTAAATACTTTTGTAACCTTAACGTTATTCCCAAAATCCTAAAAAAAAACAGTAAGCTTTACCATACCAGTTTAGCCCACACTGCTTGACGACATATATCCTCAAATCTAGTTCCAACATCCTTCCATACTTCCTGTATTATACCATGTCTATGCACCCAGAATCACCTAATGCACCTTTTTCCTACTGTTCTTTTACTCTTTCCAACCAGGTTCCCTGACTGGGATGCTTTTGTTGTAAACTGATGCAGCCCATAAAGAAAATGTACTGATATTTGGCCTGCATAGATCACCCGCATCATCTGTAACCGACTTCCTGAGTTGCTTAGATAGATTATTAAATGATTATGTAACAGAAAACATAAATACAATTCTTGCTGGGGATCCAAACATAAATTTAGCCGATAATGGCATGAGTATTTACAATGTTGTAAATATTGTCACCCTGGCGGTAGGCTCGCGAAGCCGATGAAAAATGATGGCCGATCGTTACCGGAAGTGAGACAGTTGAGCGTAGTTGTTAGAGAAAATAAACAGTTTAAGTTTACCTAGCAAACTGTAATGGTGACGAATGTATTTGCTAGGAAAATAAAATGTAGTTTTTGTGTTTCGTAACCTCGTTTTATTATTTCACGAACCCACAAAGTCACAACTGGTTTCAGGAAGCGGGATAACTACATCACCGAAGATTATGGCCATGGAATCGGCATTGGAAATGCTTTTGCAGAAGATGAACGAATTAACAGCGAAGTCGGAAGCGGCAAATAACAACTTGGCCGCGAAGATGAACGAGTTAACAACAAAAACAGAAGCGGCAAATAACAACCTGGTCGCAGAGTTAAAAGAAATAAAGACCGAATTGACCACAGAAATGAAAGCAGCGAACGACAGTCTGGCCACGGAAATGAAGGAGGCGAACGAGGTCCTCGCCGCCAAATTTGAGGAACAGTTGGCCGGCGTGAGGGATGACGTGACGGAGCTGGGCAAGCTGATGGGCCAAGTGGACGAGCGCGTCGAGGACCTGGCGAACCGCTTCGATGACCTAGAGGAAAAGGCCGACAATAACGCCAAGTCTCTGAACAGCATGGTTGAAGACGTCGAAGACCTCGCGAACCGCGTAAACAACCTGGAGGGAAAGGCCGAGAGCAGCGTCAAGTCCCTGAACGCCATGGTGGAGGACGCCGTGGGCAGGAGACTGAAGGATTTGAAGGCTGAAGCACCGGGACGCGACACAACATCGGAGCGCGTCAAACCTCCGAAATATGACGGCGCGTCAACATTCGAGGTCTTCCGCCCACAGTTCGACACAGTGGCCAAGCACCACAGATGGTCACCGGAGGAGGAAGCCACACAGTTAATAGCCAGCCTCCAGGGACGGGCCGCGGAAATCCTAAACGCGGTGCAGACGACGGCGGCGCCCCAGGACATCTGGGAGGCCCTGGAGAATCGCTTCGGGAACCACCGTTTAGCCGCAGCATACCGCAGCCAGCTAAAGGCAAGGTCGCAACAGCCGGGGGAGACGCTGCAGGAGTTCGCCATAGCGATCGAGCAGCTGGCTAACAAGGCCTTGGTTGACCTGCCACTGGAGTTCGTATCCCGGGAAGCCGCCTACAACTTTGTCGACGGGGTACGGGACACGGATATTCGTCAGCGCCTAATGCTTGGCGATTATAAAACCATCCACGAGGCGCTGACAGCGGCATTAAGGATGGAGGCGGCCAAGGTAGCATCTATCCCGACGTCGAGAACGAGGAGTGTCCGCTACGCCGGAGACAGAAGACCAGCTGTGGGACGCCGGCGAACACCTAGTGGCCTGTGTTGGGGGTGTGGACAGCCCGGGCACCTGCAGAGAGACTGCCCACATCAGGAAGAGCAGCCGGAAGAACGAGTAAGGCCCGTCGTGGTGAGGGGCACATCGGCGCCATCACCACCATCCCCTCGAGTGACACTGCGCGCCGTCAGCCGGCGTATGGATGACAGCCTCATCGCGGACGGTTGGGTAAGAGGAAAGCCGTGCCGCGTGCTGGTGGACACCGGCGCGGCCGTGATCATCATCAGACCTGACGTGGCGAAGGGTTTGCCGACGAGGAAACCGAGCCGACCATACGAGCTTGTGACGGCATCGGACGACACCATGCCTGTGGAGAAGGAGGCCCTGCTGGAGCTGAACTTGGGACAGAGTGCCGTGCGTCTGTGGGTGTTCGTCGCGAAGGTGGCTGAGGAGGTGATCCTGGGACTGGATGCCCTCAGGAGCCACGAGGCGACGGTCGACGTCGGCCAGAAGGTCCTGCGGCTTAACGGAGAAGAGGTTATACTCCGTCAACCCGAAGAGCGCCTTGGAATTTGCAGGGTCGTCTTGGACGAAGACGTGGTTGTCCCCGCGAGGAGCGAGGTGGTGGTGACGGCACGACTGGAAGGCCAGAGAACCAGCAACATGATGCTGGACCAGAAGTCGCCTGTACACGGACTGTGTGTAGCCAGGGCATTGCTGCCGTGCCGAGAGGAGGTGCCGGTGAGACTGCTAAATCCAACGGACGCCGATCACGACGTCCAGGCCGGGACAGCGTTGGGAACGTGCGAGCCCGTGGTAAGCGTAACAGCAATCGACAAGACGCAGGAGCCGGTGCCGACGCAATACCTGGGGCCCCGGCTAGAAGGCTTACTGGAGAGGGCGGCCGACCACCTGACCGTAGAACAGCTGGAGAAAGTTCGACAACTACTGAGGCGATACGAGCGCGTCTTCAGCCAAGGCGATAGTGACTACGGCCGCACGGACAAATTGCTTCACCGCATCGACACCGAAGATGCCCGGCCTATTCGGCAACCACCTAGACGCGTTCCGCTGGCGAAGCAAGGAGCGGTACGAGACATGCTGGAGGACATGAGAACCAGGGGGCTGATTGAAGAGTCTGACAGCCCTTGGTGTTCCCCTGTAGTCTTGGTGACGAAGAAGAACGGCGAGCTACGCTTCTGCGTGGGCTACAGGAAGCTGAATGCTGTCACCCGGAAGGACTGCTTCCCCTTACCCCGGATTGACGACACCCTGGACGCGCTAGCTGGTGCGCAGTGGTTCTCGACCGTGGACCTGAAGTCGGGCTACTGGCAGGTAGCTCTAGATCTGAGAGACAAAGAGAAGACCGCATTCTCGACAGGCCAAGGGCTCTGGCAGTTCACAGTTATGCCCTTTGGCCTCTGTAACGCACCAGCTACCTTCCAACGCCTCATGGAGTCAGTGATGAGAGGCCTTACTTATGACGCCTGCCTGCTATACCTGGACGACATCATCATCGTCGGGAAGACTTTTGAAGATCACCTCAAGAATCTGAGTAAGGTGCTACAGAGACTGCAGGCGACCAACTTGAAGCTGAACGCTGAACTTATTTACAAACTTTTTCCACTGCTTTTGTATTGGGAAGCATGCCTGCATTTCAGTCCCAGAGAACACTTCATGTAGGCGGACTACGTTGTTCCCCTAAAGGGGAAAGGAAAACTGGCAAAATCAATAGATAGCTACAGACTGATATCATTAACTTCAAACATAGCAAAACTTCTAGAAATAATTATAGCTACAAGACTGACATTTTATCTGGAAACACAAAACGTAATAGTCCCTGAACAAGCCGGGTTTAGGAAAGATAACTGAGCAATATATCAGGTCGTAAGACTTACACAAGACATTAAACAAAATTTCAATAGAAATAAGACTTCTCTAGCACTATTTGTTAATTTCAAAGGTGCATTTGACACAATATGGTGAGAAATGCTACTATACAAGATGAAATCATATGGCATATCAGGTCACATGCTAAATTGGTTTCAAGCCTTCTTATCTCAAAGATGGTTTGCAGTGCAGTACAAAACAGCCACATCCAAATGGAAACAACCCCGAGTTGGATTACTCTAAGGGTCTGTTACAAGTGCTATTCTCTTTAACATATATATAAACAACCTAACAGATGCACTGAAGAAACTAGATAACATACAAGTGGGAATGTATGCCGATGACCTAGTAATATGGACCTCGGAAAAGAATATAAGTTCTGGGAAACATTACAAAAAGCTACAAACAACAATGGAGAATACAATTGTAATATTGGAACAATGGACTAACCATAACAATATGGAGATAAACACAGAAAAAACCCAATATCAACTGTTCACAGTGTATCGCAAAATAGAAAATATATGTCTGCAAATCAATAACAAAAATTTACAAGAAACATCTGCAACAACATATCTAGGAATAGAACTAGACCAGAAACTATCAATGAAAGAACATGTAAACAATGTAACAAATAAGATCAACAAAAAGGACATCTTAAAATGCCTAGCAGTAAAAGAATGGGGTGGAGATATGGACCTCCTTAATGACACATATAAAACATACATAAAACCCAACCTACTATTTGGAGGGGAACTGTTGGCAACAGTAAGCAAGAAACTAAGGAAAATAGAAACTTTACAAAACACTTCACTAAGATTAATAACAAGAGCTGTAAAAACAACACTGATTGCCATACTACAAAGCTTCACAAAAAATATGGCCATAGAACTGGAACATGAACTAAAGGCGATTACCCTAGCACAAAAACTGCAAGTTAACAAAAATAGACACAAGTGATATCATACAGCGGATAATATAAGCAATCTAAAAACCCAAACAAGCTTCAGAACATACATCAATAACTCAAAACACAAGAACATAATAGCAACAAATATAACAACAATAGAGGAAACAAGCCCAAAAGAATATATTGATATACATTATAAGAATGACCTGTTATATACAATACATAAGCAAAACAATTCACCAGATGAAATGAGAGCAATAGCAATAGCCACAGAAAATGAAAGATATCCAGAAAAAGAATGGCTCTGAATATATACAGATGGATCCTTTATTAACAAACAAGATGCTGGTGCAGGAGTATACTGCAAACATTTTGCACAATATCTAACACTAGACCAAGCTTCAAACCATTATGATGGAGAACTAACAGCCATAAAAGCAGCGCTGCAGAACGTACATAAAGCAAAACATAGTCATCTTAACAGATTCAAAATCGGTCATAGATGGGATTGAAAATTATAAAAACAAAACAACAAGAAACATCAAAGAAATAAGAAGTTTAATTAAAGCTGTTGAATCAAGAAATCATTTCACCCTGCAATGGATTTCATCCCAGTTTCGACTTTCAGGTAATGAACATGCTAACTAACTAGCAAAAAAAGGTGCAATTCAAAATATAAAACCTTTAAGACAAATTGAAATTAATAACATATTAAACAACATTAAGCTACATCTCAAAAGACGGCAGAGACTTGATGAAGCAGATAAACTAAAAGACAAAGATTATAAGAACATTGGAGATAAAACTGACATACAAAAACTACCAAGAAAAACTGCAGTGGCCCTGTTTAGAATGGAAACTGGCCATGATTGTCTTGCAGAACACCTTTATAAAATACACTCCATACCTACACCCAAGTGTACTATCTGTAAAGAGGATGTCATCATGAACAAACACCATTTGGACAAATGTAATGGTCTCAAAAGGGAGAACCTACAGGCTTTATATTGGGTAGCCAGGGGGAAAATGATGCAAATTAACTAATCCCCAGTGCCATTAGTCAACAACAACAACAACAACAACAACTTTTCCCACTGCCCTTAAAACAACACACATTTCAATATTCGAAGTATCATCTCAGACCCTCCCTCGGAACGTGACTGTTCATCAGGACAGTAGTGAATCATGAGGTTCCATAGGTCAGTGTCTTGCAACCTGCAAACACCTCATTCCGATGTTTTGGTGTCAAAAGTTCCAGCCCTGCTTATAAAGAATATCGCATAGCTATGCCTTCCTACTTAGGGCTCGTAATCATTCAATTATGTTTTGCAGTTCAGAACCTAGAGTCATTTACATAATGTTGGCATTTTTTGTTAGTCTGAGAAACTGAAATGAGTTTTTATTTATGGATGCTCTTTGACTGCTGTGGTTCTCATCATCCCAATTTATAATGCGCATGAAAGACTGCTTAAGTTCGCTCAGAGACCTCTATCAGACTTGAGGTACTTTTACATCCTGTAAATCTATCATGCAGGTACAACTAGCTTAACTTTCCTTCTGAAGAAAGCCATGCTGAGGATTTTTACTCCTGAATAAATTCTTTGCCCTCGATTGTGTTTAAACCTGAAACGCAATTGAGAGTATTACCCCATGGGAAGTGCGAAATGTTGTTTAAAATCCACCATAAAGTTATTGTAATAGCTTTTATGTAATATAGCTACTTTTGGGTTAGCCATTGAACTCACAATTTACATTTGCTCCTTTGGTCTCATCATGAGCAAAGCTCAGGGATACTGAACATATCATACAATTACAGAAAATTGATCATGGCTAATAAGGTATTCACTACAAATAATGCTCTTCCCCCCCCCTCCATCTTGCATTATGTAAAAAAATTAAAGTTTGTGAACCACCCCCATTTCAAGAGTAAACTTTGCAATACTCATTGCAATATGCCATTTAATTAATAAGTGGGAATCATCATTGCATGAAATCGACCCTCTGTACTGAATATTTATCTGTTGGATGAGATATTGAATTATTCCTTTCTGATGCATGGGGGAGTAATTTGTTATGTTGATTAGACAGTTTTATTTAACATGGAAGGTTAAGTAACAGTATAGAAATGTTATGAGATATATATATACCTAACAGCAAATTGAGTTTTGTGAAACTCAAATGACACTTGGTTTTCATGATAATGTGTCTAGTTTTAAAATAAGGTAAATCCACATCATAAAATGTTATTGTTGCCAAGTTAGTTGTATGTAGTATACAGTATTTGAATTTCAATTCATTGTTACTTGCGTTTTGTCATTCCGCTCTTATTTGGTTGACTTATCAATTTCATACAATCTAATATGTATACAAAAGCAGCACATTAGGTACATTTATGAAGTTAATATCCATATACTAATGACTGGCATAGACATGAAACATCCTCAAAATATTCATTAATACTATACTAAGGCATTTTTAGTAACATGGTCACTCTAGAACAGAATAGTTATCTTTGGGCTTGTAGGCCTTGGTCCAGTAGGATTGGAATATCTCAATGTTTTGCCAAGGACTGCGTTTGGCACCTTCAAGAGGTGTGATCTGTGTCCATAAGAGCTCGAACGAACATGGATCATAGTTCTTGAAGATGCCAAGCGCAGTTTGGCAAATCGTTCAGGATATTCCAATCTTACTGAACCACCGCCTACAAGCCCGGAAGGTAACTTTTCTGTTCATCATGATGCTGGACGTGAAAGCCTCAGAAAATACATAGTCTCTCTAATTTTATAAAATTTGTTTTCAACCACATTTTCTCAATTATGTAAGTAGATAGGGGAAATATGGCATTGCATGCAAATATGTGATATTGAGATGTCCCAGGAGAAACATGTGTTGGGACACCTTGTGTGTGTTTCTGAACAGCATAACCCAAAAATGAAAAGTTGGTTAAATACCAAACGTGGTATTTAAGTTCAGCATCTTCTAAAGATGGAACTCAAGGAACAAAGGTTTTCAAGAGAATCCCCCATCCCAGACTACCCTTTACGTGGTATAGGTTTAAACAATTGAAACAATTTTCTAAAAAGTTGCTCCTAATGATTTTGATTAAAATACTATATGTTTAAGATAATTTCATGACAAAATGAACATAGATCATAAATTTTCTGGGGATGTCTTCAGAAGTCCTCTTCATTCTGGGTGACCTTTGCAGAAGTGGTGTGCTGTAAGAAATACACAAAATCTTACAGCAAAAAAAAGGGGGGGCGGAGCAGATCTTGTTAGGTACATGCTTACGCTTTCACGGCCAGTGTTAATCCAATAAATGTGTTATCCGAGCATTTAGGCCATGGTCAATTGGCTGAAATAGCACTTAACGTTTCACCCATCTCTCCACCGGGCATCTTCAGAAGTTGACTCAAGCAGGGTTACTGGATCTTATTATATCATAGTAAATCACTTATTTTGTGGGGTTAGCCATTTTTGAGATATTCCTTGTTATTTGGTGAACTATATAATACTCATACTTTTCTCAAATGAGAAAGTGTTATTCATTCAATGCAAAGAGAATGGAATTTTAAGCAAAAGTTGTGTAGACAAACTCAGAAAGGTAGAATCATAACTGAAAAATTCAATACTGTAGCAGGTATCTGAACCATGGATGTTCCACTCTTCATACAGCTGATGATGGGCAGGGAAGATCTGTACTAAATTTTACTGCTGGCCATAAATGTTTTCTTGATATAATTTTTTTTGTCACTTAAATTGTTCCATTCAACCCGTTATCCTTTACCTGCAATGGCCATACTGACAGCCTTTAGAACATATTGGCTACTGGCAGTGGTGTTAACTCACATATGCATTTGTATCAGACTTATGTTTTTTCTTCTGGATTTTATACATTAAATAAGACTTGTAACTCAACAGCTCATGCTCAGTTCTGGGCAGCAAGTGAGAGGAATAGTGGCCTTGTGACCTAACAAGAAATGTGATAAAGTGACTAAACATTAAGGTCATGCAGGTGTTCATTTCAAAGAAAGAGAGAAAAAGCTATGGCCAAAAATTCTCTTAATAAACTTTCCTTCTTTTATTTTGTTCCGCTATATCAAAAATAATATTTCAATACTTTTAGCTTGAGAAAAATAATAATAAAAATATAATAATCAAAATAAATTACGACAAATATTTGAGAGCACAAAACTTAATTATCTGATAGAGTCATTGACAAATTTCTAGTATTTTAAATAACACATTATGCAAACATATGTACAAATGGAAATCATTTTATTTAAAACATCCACAAGAAATTTTATAGTTAAATTTGAGATAAACAAAGCTGCATTAGAACGTATTTTGCTGCATCACACAGAGTAACAGTGCCAGAGTGTGAGAGAAAGAAAAAGATGGCTAATTAAGTAGTGACTGCCTTGAGCCAAGCACGGAACTGCTCCATTTTACTTCCAGATACTTATGGAATATATGGAAACATCTTGACAAAATTCCCATCCCCTGCTGGTAACTGAACCTGGGATTCCTTGCACAGTAGGCAAGTGCTCTACCATCAGGGATATGCATTTTGAGGGTGCCTGATTGTGTAATAAAGCCACATATTAATAAAATACTATTATGTGTTTCAAATGGGAAGAGTTCTCACCTGTAACGAATCAGATGCGTTAGAGCCTTCAGCGTTATCATTTCGTTACCCCCACTCTTTTTATATCTCCCTCTCTCTTGCACACATGCGAATGTTCTTGGCGCTAGACGTAAGGGAATGCAAACTGAATTTTACAAAGTTTTATAATAATGCAGTTGTAGAAATCACAATTGCAACATGGATATTCATATATTACGCAAATGGATTAAATATTTAGTTTAAAATTATAATTTATGAATTACTTATTTTTCTAATCCAATGAAAATACCTGCGGTGCATCCTTATAACTGTGAATATTACTTACATTAAGAGACAATTTCTCATTGTCATTGTCTTCAATGTCTGAGTACTGCAAATTTATGATGATAAGTTCCGAAATCTTGTTACATGCTATTTCTTTCCAAAAGTCGTCTTCTTGTAGTTTAACTGATGTCTCATGCGTTTTCCCAGTCTTGTTGTGTTCCTTGTTAATTTCTTCATGAATAAGTCATTCAACGTTAATCAGTTTAAAAATATTATTTCTGTTTGCAACTTAATTTGAACCCACATTAACTCTATTGGACTGTTCTAGCAGTAGTAAGCCGGTGGGGGGGAGGTGGATCGTGTTTCACTGATCCAGCTGATACACTTTTTCATGGAAGAGTAACTGAATAATGCTGCTTTGAGCTCTAGAATAAATAGAGATTACGAACCATTCATGAACGAAAATATAACGTGACCAGACATGTTTTGACAGACTAGCTAGAAGTGTATCGCTTCCTCTCACTGAATTTAAGGAACACCTTATCTTATTCAAAGTACATATTTCTTTTACCACGCCATGTTAAATGTTTACGTTTCAGTTCTGAGTAATTTCAAATATATGTTCACGCATCCATGCCAATCAATAATGATATTCATTACAGTGCCTATGTCACAATGAATTGTTATAATATAATGGTATCTACTTTATTTATCTGTATTAGGAAAACTATTTGAGCTAAAAATATGAGGTTTTTACAGTTATGTTAAACACATTACCCTCTCCTTCCTCATAGAGAAGTTTTTGCAAACTCTGAAATTTTGTCTTAGAGCGAATAGTATTTACTATTGATTGATTAGTTTGCCACTCGTCACACACCACTTAGGGGGAATGCAATAGGAAAACACCGCAGAACTCCGATTGGTTACTCATCTAGTAGCGCTCACGGAAAACCACCTTCCTATATGAAACACATAATAGTGAACTTTTATATAATCAATCTGAAAACTGGTTTTATCTTCGGTAAAAATATCATATTTTTTACCAGATAAGGAAACTTTATATCTCAAACATTTAACTCAGTGTAAATAAATTGAAAAAAAAGCAGACCTACACCCTATCTGACAATTAACCTGTTGTTTAAGTATCACTAAAGATGGAGATGGCTTTAATCTCAACAAAAATAGCACCAATAATAAAGTACAGACTACAACTAATATGGAAACACCTAATAAAAAGAAATTTAGGGAACATAGAGAAAGTGAAGATAATATTTATTAAAAATACTCTGTGCCTATTCAAATACTTACCTACAAGGCTAACATATGAAATCAGCAGAGAAACAATGTGGAAAGAAGATCTGTGACTACAAATGCTGCTGCCGGCAACAAAAATATACGAGCAACTAATGAAGGAACACCAAATGAAGAAAACAGAAATCTGGGAAGAGTTCTCTATCACAAATGCTAAGACCAAGGGACAATGGCAAGGACCAAACTATGAATTCAGGCATTTTTTAATGAGATACGTAGCACATGGTTTCCATCACCTGATCTGTAAGCAAAAAAGACACCACCACCCAAGCAAAGAATGCGTGTGTGCATTATGTGGAAAACAATGCACAAGATACCATGCGAAAGGAGAACAGCCTCTATTTAAAAATTATGTTGTAGTCACAAATAAAGTGGAAGTGAAGTAAGACAAGAGAGGTGAAAGACATCAGAAATATCAGATGGCCAGGACAACGACTATCTGGAATACACATTACTAGTATCAATGCACATTGTGCAATTCCCTCATATTATCATCCTCATCCTCATCATCCTCCTCCTCAACCTCATCAGCATTATTAACATGTTTTATAGAAAAAGAAGACAGGGATAGATAATTTCACTTGTTATGGAAGCTAGAATTTAAACTTATAGCAAATACTTGAGCCCCAAATTAATTGAGAAACAGTGGAAAACTGAAAGACAATAGAATGATTATTATAATATTTTAGAGGATATTTGTGTAATCATTCTAAAATAGTATCTTCCCAAAGAGTAAATAAAATGGAAGAAAGTGTCTATAAGAAAACTAAACAGAGGAATTCAATATTCTACTGTTATATGAGGCTTAGCAAACAGGTAGGATAGGATAGAATTTATGGAGGGGATTTAACATGTTGACGAGACTGATCTTTTGTACCTATGCCCCAAGTGGAAGGATGAGGCGGGGTCACAACAGTCCAGAGGTTATGGTCCCTTCCACTGAGCAGTTTGAAACTCCCATCACTCTAGTACAACTGGCATTCCACCTACCTAGGTCCTGAAACGGCCCACTCAGCCAGCTCGGAGACCACCATCCTGGAGCCTGGAAACTTCCAGCAGGGTAGTACAACTGACATGCCACCCACTATGGTCCTGAAACGGCTCCACTGAGCCAGCTCCAAAACTGGAGACCATCCTATCACATGACAAAGGCATTTACCAGGCTCATGTCATCCTGCCTTACAGTGCTGAGACTCCAGCCAACACTGCTACCCTGAAAGAGACCACCAGATGCGAGATAAAGTGAAGTGATAATGGAGGTTAAGTGGAGGGACAGGAAATTCAGGGGATGTAATTAACCTACCCAGCATTTGTCTGGTGACCTGGGGAAACCCCCAAAAAAGCAATGGATCAGGTAGGCTGCCACGGGAAGTAGGCTGCCACGGGAAGCAAACTCAGACCTCCTGCAAGCAGGAACAGATGAAACCACCTGAACCATTGGAACCATCCAGCTAACTCAGTTTAGCAAAGCGGTAACTACAATGGCACACAGATTGGGGATAATGTGTCTTACATTTTTTCTAAAATGTTACATAAGGTATGAAACAAAAAATTGATTTCACTTGCCACAAGAACATACAGGCTAGTAATTTGGTTTAGGAGAATATCCTTCTCAGCCAGGTCCACAACCTGTATATTTATTTTTGTTATTGTCAAAGACCTAAAAATAAATATGGAAGGCAGAAGTAAGTTTATCACAAAATTTATTCTGATATGTGTGATAATTTTAAAATATTATTAATTTATAGATGAGTCATATTTATTACACATCTGCTTCACATACGTACTTCACTTACGAGCACCATATACTTACATGCACCATGAAATGAAGCAATAGAGATAAGCATGTTTGTATCACTACAATACAGGAGATTTGAAGGGTATAATGGAGTATATTGCATGTATGTCATCTTTATTGATCAGAGCAGACAAACATTCTGAAGTGCTTGTCACTGACTGAAACTGTGGAAGTAAAACATTCAATTCAATATATCGAGATTTAACTGTATTGGAACACCACAGTGAAGCGAAATAATTATTAATTTATAGATAAGTAGTATTTATTACACATCCGCTTCACTTACGTACTTACTTTGAGAAGATGTTTCGCAAACCATCATTTGCATCGTCGGCTCTTACGCGACTAAAGCTTGATCCAATGAAGACTAAAGCCTTCCCTCATATTTTTAAATCATGGTACACATACGTAGATGACATCTTTGCAATAGTGCACTACAAACAAATGGATGTTGCTTTGAAACTACTCAACCTGCAAGAACCCAGCATACAATTCATTGTAGAAACTGAAGAGGACTGTATTCTACCTTTTTTGGACCTTAAAATCACAAAAAGCAATGAAAAACTAGAATTTGGTGTCCACAGAAAAGCAACACACACAGATATTTACATCAAAGCAAATAGTTTCAACCCAATTCCACACAAATATGCCACCATCAACAGTCTCACACACAGATTAGTAAATCTACCTCTCAGCCAGCTAGAATATCAAAACGAATACCATCAAATCTTAAAAACTGCAATTAAAAATAGATTTGGAAAAAACCTTGTAGATAAAAAACTAAAATCATTCAAACCTCAAAAGAGATTAAAACAGATCACAGCCCTCACACCAATAAAACAAGAAATTAGATTTGCTAAATCTACTTACCACCCTGAGCCACAAAAAAGTTCCAAAAAATATTCAAGAAATACAATATAACATTGGCACCACAAAACAATTACAACATTAAAAACCTACTTCACAGTAATAATACTGATAAGATAAAACCAGAGGAAAAGTTAGGCATTTACAAGATTGAGTGTAAAGATAGTGAAAATATTTACATAGGGAGGACAAGAAGAAACATAGGCACTAGAAAGTGATACCGAAATTAAAGGATTACCATAAGTAAAGAATTATGATGGATTTCAAAGGAGTCTTTTACGTTTGTTACGACACGAACAGGTGCAGTTGGTTAAGCTGTTATAACAAAAGAAATGTAAGAAGCAATGTCCTTAGCAGATTTCTAAAGGTTAGCCCTTGAATTTGTTGAATGAACTCTTCTTCGGACACCTAATAATGACAGTGACAAAATAGTCACAAAGGGAATCTTTGGTTAAATAAAGAGGACTTCCAGAAAGTGAAAGTGACACATACACCTACGTGCCGATGTGGAGGGCAGTCCACGGCGTGAGGCCAATTAGGGCGGTCAACTTTTTCTGTCTTGGTCAAGGACAGACCAGAAGTGATGAGAGAAGATATTTGTCAGTTTATACGTAACTAATTAAGTATTATCGAGTAATAAGCATTCCACCTTCAGTAACTTTAAACAGTGATATTGGTAATCCTTGGTCGGCAACTTCGAGTTTAATGTAATAATAAAAGAAGCAGTCATTAAACCAGTTTGAAACGGGCATTCCAGTGTCATTAAAACCATCCTTCTCACACATATCTACGCATACCGTGGGAGAAACCTCATTGCTTTACCCTGAGCCACACATTATATTGCTTCGAACTGTAGCCCCAACGTAGAACTCGTTGCTCGCCACATATAATTGCTTCAAACTGGCGAGTCAACGCGGGACTCGATATGAGAAGGTGGTTTGACACGAGAAGCAGATTCAACTCGAGAAGGAAGTTCGACCCGAGGAGGAGGTTCAACCCTAGAAGGAGGTTCAACTCAACAACGAGGATCAACAGGGGAAGGAGGTTCGAACATGTGAACGTTTGACAACAAGGAGCTCTACAACAGTCCCACTGGAAAGAAGAAAGAGCCCAGCATCATCAGCGACATCAAATACAGAGTGTTACATTATATACTAGACTATTGTGAATGTATTTGAGGAGTAGAAAAATGTTGAGTCAAAATTCTGTAGAAAATATGGAAGTTCAGGAGGTTGATGATAATAGTAGTAGCCAGAAAGTCGAAGTAGCAGTGTGGTAGAACTGTTCCAAATAAGGTAGAAACGAATATAGATATGTCATGGAAAATTAGAGAACTGTTCATAGGTTTAAGAAAAGACAATGAAAGTTTTAGACAAGAGTGGAGGAATGACCGTGAAAGTTTAAGGAAACAGTTACATGATATGTATCAAAGTTTAAGTAAAAAGATAGATGACAAGAATCAAAGTTTAAGTGAGGAAGTAGATAGTAGCAATCGAACGTGTACACAGATAGGATAAAAGATAGATGATAGTATTGAGAAATTAGAGGTAGGAGAAGTAGAACTAGGAAAGAAGATAGAGAATGAACAAGCATTAGAAAATTTGAAGAAAGTTAGTCAGGAAGTAGAAAACGTAAGAGAAGAAGCTGGTCAGGAAACAGACAATGTAGTGAAAGATGTTAGTGAGAGAACAGAGAAAGCTGAAAATGAAGTTTTGAATGTAGTTAATGAAAGGTCAGATAATGAAAACAGAAAACTGAGGGAGGAAATAGCACAGAAATTAGACAAAGAAGGAGAAATGGCTAGAAAAGAGTTAGAAGAAACTAGGATTAGATTAGAAGTATCAGAATGGGAAAATAGAATACAGACGAGCAACAGGGAGGAAACCACGAATGAAATGAGGTAGCAATAGAGATCACGGTGACAAAGGAAACATTGAAAAACATTCAAAATCGAGGGAGAAACGAAAGAGAAATATTAAAATATTTCGGGCAAGGGGCACAGTTCCATCAGAATATGTGTAAGAAAGATAGGAAAAGAGATCGATGTACAAAACCTAAGCTAGATATTCAAAAATCATGGGGATGTAGAATTAATAAGTCCTTTGTACATGGAAAAATCTGCCAAATTCTTTTGTATTTTGTAAGTACGTTGTGGGATGATGAATTGCCTTGTAAATGGTGGGAACTCAAGCTAAAGTATCTAAAATTACCATAACAAATTGTAAAATGAGAAGAAATACAAACTTGTAAAATGTATATGTTAAGTATAAAAAGCGTAGTGTAAAATTTATAGGTTAAGTATAAACAGTGTAGTGACAGTGAAGTGAAATTTAAAAGCTAAACAAGTAAAAAATAAAGAAGTGAAAATTAGAACACTCAAAGACTTTTGAAAATAATATTCATAGAGAATCCTCAAGAATTATTCAGAATTGTTGTATGAGTAAAAGAAAAAAAATCAAAATAAGAACATTGAAAGACTTTTGAAAAGAATATTTATATAGAATCCGGAAGAAGAATTCAGTAATGTTGTATAAAAAAAAGTATTATTATTAATGTACAATGGTTTAAACATGGAAGTATATTTATTAATTTTTAGATGAGTCATATTTATTACACATCTGGTTCACTTTCGTACCTATTTTGAGGACATGTTTCGCAAATCATCGTTTGCATCTTCGGCTCTTATGCGACTAAAGCTTGATCCAGTGGTGTGGGTAATTCTGGAGTTGCTGCTGCCATCTGTTGATTTAGTGATGAACTTAAATGTGGCATTCTCATCTGGCGGGATTTCAAAGTTCATTAGTTGGTTTTTATGTTTCTCTATGTATATTCTCTCCCATATGACGAGTTCAGTATGTTTTTGTACGTATTTTAGTAATTCTGTGCTATCTTCAATTTCATGATTTTCAGACCAGAAATGAGCTGCTATTGCGGACTTATCAATATGTTCGTATCTTAAGTGCCTGAAGCGTTCTTTCTTTCTAGTGCCTATGTTTCTTTTTGTCCTCCCTATATAAATCTTTCACAGTCTTCACACTTATTCTTGTAAATGCCTGACTTTTCCTCTGGTTTTATCTTATCAGTATTATTACTGTGAAGTAGGTTTTTAATGTTGTAATTGTTTTCTGGTGCCAATGTTATATTGTATTTCTTGAATATTTTTTGGAACTTTTTTGTGGCCGTGGGGTGGTAAGTAAATTTAGCAAATCTAATTTCTTGTTTTATTGGTGTGAGAGCTGTGATCTGTTCTAATCTCTTTTGAAGTTTGAATGATTTTAGTTTTTTATCTACAAGGTTTTTTCCATATACATTTTTAATTGCAGTTTTTAAGATTTGATGGTATTCGTTTTGATATTCTTGCTGGCTAAGGGGTAGATTTACTAATCTGTGTGTGAGACTGTTGATGGTGGCATTTTTGTGTGGAATTGGGTTGAAACTATTTGCTTTGATGTAATTATCTGTGTGTGTTGCTCTTCTATGGATACCAAATTCTAGTTTTTCATTGCTTTTTGTGATTTTAAGGTCCAAAAAAGGTAGAGTACAGTCCTCTTCAGTTTCCACTGTGAATTGTATGCTGGGTTCTTGCAGGTTGAGTAGTTTCAAAGCATCATCTATTTGTTTGTAGTGCACTATTGCAAAGATGTCATCTACGTATCTGTACCATGTTTTAAAAATATGAGGGAATGCTTTAGTTATATGTGTTTCGAAAAAGCTCATGTATAGATTGGCCAAAAATGGTGATAGCGGGTTTCCCATAGCTAGTCCTGAAATTTGTTTATAATATTTTCCATTGAAGACAAAATAATTTTCATGTACACATATTTCTGTCATTGCCAAATATTCTTATAGAATTTAGCCATTTTTTCAGTTGAATCAAAAGTTTGTCTAATGGAATGCTAGGGAAGAGGGAGCGGACATCAAAGGATACTAAAGTGTCATGAGGTTTTAGTTTAAGATTTTGAATTTTTTCTACCAGGTCTAAAGAGCTTTTTACGCTCAGAGTATGGAATTGTGGAAAGGACTGAAATTTTTTGGACAGCGATTTTGCCAGAAGGTAAGTAGGAGTGCGAAACATGTCCTCAAAATAGGTATGAAAGTTAAGCAGATGTGTAATAAATACGACTGATCTAAAAATTAATAATTATTTCGCTTCACTGTGGTGTTCCAATACAGTTAAATCTCAATGAAAGTATATATTTATGAATTGTTCTAGTGTAGCAATAATATGAATTAATTTTAAGTAGATCAGATGGAGAAAGAGAGAGAGATGATGGTGTAGATTGAAGTTTTTTCCATTGAGTGATATTTAAAAGTTGAAAATTGCAGATCAGAGTGTTAATAAATGTTAAAATGAACTATTGCTATGTAACCATGGGAACAATTTTTATGAAATATCTATCTATGTATCATGCAAAATTAACGTGAAAAGAAATTGGAAGTTGCTGACAAAGGTCTATTATTTTGTGTCGTATTCGGGCAATATATATATATATATATATTATTTTATTATGGGATAATAAAATAATATCTATGGGGGCATTTGATACCGAAAGTAAAGGATTGCCATAACTAAAGAATCATGATGGATTTCAAAAGAGTCTTGTATGTTTGTTACGACACGAACAGGTGCAGTTGGTTGAGTAGTCTGTAAAAATACATAATAATTATTGTTCATGTATAAAAGCATTATAATACATATTTCAATCAGTGAGCAGTGTGTATTTTAATAGATATTTCAATTATCATCCCCTTTGTAATACTCTACTTAAAAGTAGTAGTAGCATACAGGTAATATGCCGTATATGTATATATTCATAGTTTTTAATGGTGGCCAGAGGTCTGTATTTTGGCCATATATGAAGGTCGGTTGATAGGTCCCTGGCCTCACATTGAGCTGGCATCACTGGGCCAGTATGACGGATAGCATCCATCATATAGATTAACTCTAGAGTAGTTTGTATCCATAGTTATAGATCAATAGCTTGTATAGCTTTTCAATGACAGCATTTTAAACAAGACAAGTGTAGAGCTTTCACGAGAATGGAGGATTAGGAAAAACGAGCAGTGATTATATGCTTCTATTTGAAAGGCTTAAAACCTAAAGAAATCAAGGAGGAAATGGAAAGTACATTGAAAGACTCTACCCCTTCATATACAATGATTAAAAGGTGGGTTGCGGAGTTTAAAATGGGACGTATGAGTACTAGTGATGAGCTTTGCTCTGGACGCCCTGTGGAAGTCACAGCTCCAGAGATCATTGAAAAAAATTCAATGTTTAGTACTGAAAGACCACAGATTAAAGTTGTTTGAGATAGCAGAGGCTGTAAATATATATCAAAAGAAATGCAGGTAATATTTTAAGTAGTGTTGCATGATTTAATCGATTAACCGAAATGATTAATCGTTAATTTTTTTATTTTGGATTGAAGATTAAAAAATATTAATCAAATAATCAAATCAATTAAATATATGGAGATTAAACTGTATTGGAACACCACAGTGAAGCGAAATAATTATTAATTTTTAGATGAGTCGTATTTACTACACATCTGGTTCACTTTTGTACCTATTTTGAGGACATGTTTCACAAATCATCATTTGCATCTTCGGCTCTTATGCGACTAAAGCTTGATTTGCGAAACATGTCCTCAAAATAGGTACGAAAGTGAAGCAGATGTGTAATAAATACGACTCATCTAAAAATTAATAAGTCAATTAAAATTAATCAATTAAAATAAATATTAATCAAACCTCTCTTAGCCAAATTAGGCCCTCTTTGTTTTGATGTAGGAATTGCTTCCAACCTAAACAGCCCTTCCAACGCATCAAGCTTTAACTAGACACCTAATGTTCTTTGAACTTTGAGATAATATAACTCCTGATAGCTAAAAGAAATCACTCTGTACTCCAAGAGAGTCTAAATAACACTTCTGTTAAGAAATATTCTAAGAGGTACATAGCTACATATAAATGCTGATAGAAAAGTTTCTTTCCCTACAGCTTGTGTGTGACAACATATCATATACAATTTATTTATCGCTTGCTAGCATAAGCTGAGCTGTACAACCTTGAACCGAACACTTTGCTTACTCAGCTAATGAAACAATAGCTGCTCCCTCTTCTCAGGGCTGGTGCTGGTGGTGTAACTTTGCTGTAAACTGCAGTAAGCCAGTAACGTTTCTGAGTTCATGACAGTGAATGAAAGTTCTGTGTTAAAAAAGTTAAAAGAAGGAAAAAATTGTTTTGTGCTGAGAGGAATTAAAATTATGGCATACGAAAATTTGCGAGGGAAACTGGGTGTACAATTATTAACTCATATTCTTTTTAAACATTGTTATAAGTGCTTTGTGACAAAGTTCCAGATTAAGCAACATCTGCAAACAGATGCTCATAGAAATGCTATCAACAAAAATGTCTCCAAGATCCAAACGAATTCACTAGCAGCATTTTCTGCAGGTAGAAGTGGAACTTTCAACATGCCTTCAAAACTTCACTGGAAAAATATTTGGGACAAGAAGTTCCTGATGAATCGACAATATGGAAGAACTATCTTGGTAAAGTTTATAAAGAGGTATGCTTAAATGTTTATTTAATCAAATTAGTTTATGTATCAACCACCTCAAGTTCCTCCTCAATATTTTAACCTTTATAAAAAAGTCACTTATTTAAAATTTTTAAATGTATTGATTAATTTACCTTATGATAAACATATTTTGTTATAATTTTTTAAAACTTTTTTCCACCCAAATGTGTGACAGCAAATTAGACTGCTGATCTTCATAAATTTTCAATAAAATGCTTCTTTTCAGGTAATACAAGAAATAAGAGATGATATTGGAGAGTGAAACTTGAGAATATCTGTAAATGGAACAACCCACTGATGTACGAAATTTATTGCCATCATGTGAAAAATGACTGAATTTGAAACAGGAACATCCCATCTCATTGTCTCCAAAGTACTTAGGTAACAAACATTGGGCAATTGCAATGGTTTTTCGTGATTCATTATGTGTTTTATTGTCAGCTAAATAAAATGAGGAAAAGCTCTTGGTGATAGTTAAACATGCAGCAGCATGCATGCTTAATGCTGTTTAATCTTTGCAGGTATTTTATCCAAAGGCAGTTCATATGATTTGTTTACCACATGCTCTCCACTGGCTGGCTGAGAAAATTTGAACAAATTTTCCATAAATAAATGCTTTAATTTCCTCTGTGGAAAAATGTGTTTGTGAAGGCACTATAAAAAGTGAAATTAATTGCTGATATAGTGCAAGATATTTGTTTACTCCCAGATCCAATCCTATGAGATATGGAACATGCAATGAAGCAGCTCTATATTACAATGGTCATTTGGAAGATGTGAAAATTGTGCACAATGTGATGGACAAAAACAAAACAGCAAGAATCTCTGCTGTAGTTTGGTGCTCGCAATGAGAAAAACCTCCAGCATAAATTAAAGCTTCATATGATATACTTTAGCAAAATTCCAGCCATAGTCACATGTTTGAAAGAAAAAGGGATGTTCTTTATCTTCTGCCTTGTGGGTACATGAAACAGCTTTCTCCAGAGCACAAACTTCAGAAAATTGAAGCAAGGAATCCAGGTTTAATGTTTCTTCAAGATGTGAATAAGGGTGCTAAAAGGAGAATATGAAAAAAAAACTTAGCAGTTATTCTGTAAGTGACATAGTCTCTTTCCGATATGTTTTGTGACTTCAGGTGAAGCAGAGAGATCTTTCTCTTCAGGTAAAACATTTTAAATGACAGAAGGAAATTGTTTCTACCAGAAAACTGTTAAAAATATCTAATTGTTTATTGCAATAAAAATGCTAATGTTAAAATAGACTGAAAGTTTTTATTTTGTTAATGCCCAAGTTTAAAAATAAACTTACAATTGGATTACTTCATCAAGATTAATAAATGTGGCAAAGTTCAATAATGTACTTAATTTTAAATACATATTATAAATTTTTTAGAGGATATTAACCAGATTTGTAGTGCATAGATGCATGCATACGTTCATTAATTATAGTGCATATAAATCTGAGCTCTAATAATAACTGACACTGGCAGGTAAAAGAAGTTCAATTTGAATCCAGTAAGGTTGGCACTCTTGTGACACTGTCGTTAAATGTCGTAGGAAAATTTGAATCCAGCCTAAAGGGTGACATGCTTGTTGATGCGATCATTTGTTTGGACTATGACTGCCAAGAGATTTACTGTCGTAGCGATCTATGTCTTCATTACTTCACTATGTGACATGTGCTTGATACAGTACTCTTTCTTCAATCCAGAATGTCAAAAGGAAGAACTCTCTTTAAACCCTTGTGGGTCAAAGAATATCTACATAAAAAGTATAAACTTGAAAGAAGCATAGAGAGAGTGAAGCACAACTTAGCACAAAAGTGAATGGAGAAGATATTGACACACTGCTTCACTCACAGTGTTTTTTTCACAGGGCATGTTTCAAGAGCTTTTGCTCTCATCATCAGCTGGTACTCGACTCAAGTCCAAGTTGAGTACCAGCTGATGATAAAACCAAAGCTCTTGAAACATGTCCTGTGAAAAAACAGTGTGAGTGAAGCAGTGTGTCAATATCTTCTTGATTCACTTTTGTGCTAATATCTACCTCTTTATAAAGAATAAAGACAAATTCTATGTTTATTGCATGCTTTGTTATTAAGATGTGGAGATAGCTAACATAGAAGTGCAGCTGAGCAACTAAACGGCAGACAAACAAAGTTTACATATGAAGTGTTGCTACTTCATTTCATAAAAACTGAAGCAATAAAAATATACACTTCACTTGTCTGTTTAAAAAATTATAAATTCTTCAGGTCCTAAGGAAATGCATTCTAGGTGAACACTAGCAACATATGGAGCATCGAGTACTACTTCTTATGAAAAAATTTGATGCAATCTGTGATCCTTGATAATATATACTTTAATTTTTTCGACTTGTTCATTATGTTTTTGCCTTGCTTCCTGGTATGCTCTGCTTAGCTGCATTGCAAAATTTACAGCTCCAAACACGACAAGTCAAATGAGTTTTTCATGTGCTTCTTGCTATTTGAATACTCTTTTTGTGCTCATTAATATGATAAAGATATTTAACACCCATTGTAGACCATGAATCCAAAAAGGAGACAAGGAAAGCAAAACAGAGCATTTCTATTAAATTTTAGATGAGCCGCATTTTTTACACATCTGCTTCACTTTTGTACCTATTTTGAGGACATGTTTCGCAAATCTTCGTTTGCATCTACGGCTCTTGTGCGACTGAGGCTAGATCCAGCGGTGTGGGTAATTCTGGGGCTGTTGCTGCCATCTGTTGATTTAGTGATGAACTGAAATGTGGGATTCTCTTCTAGCGGGATTTCAAAGTTCATTAGTTGGTTTTTATGTTTTTCTATGTATATCCTCTCCCATATGACGAGTTCACTAAGTTTTTGTACGTATTTTAGTAATTTTGTGCTATCTTCAATTTCATGATTTTCAGACCAGAAATGAGCTGCTATTGCGGACTTATCAATATTTTTGTATCTTAAGTGCCTGAAGTGTTCTTTCTTTCTAGTGCCTATGTTCCTTTTTGTCCTTCCTATGTAAATTTTTTCACAGTTTTTACACTTAATTTTGTAAATGCCTGACTTTTCCTCTGGTTTTATCTTATCAGTATTATTACTGTGAAGTAGGTTTTTAATGTTGTAATTGTTTTTTGGTGCCAATGTTATATTGTATTTCTTGAATATTTTTTGGAACTTTTTTGTGGCCCAGGGGTGGTAAGTAAATTTAGCAAATCTAGTTTCTTGTTTTATTGGTGTGAGAGCTGTGATCTGTTTTAATTTCTTTTGAAGTTTGAATAATTTTAGTTTTTTATCTACAAGGTTTTTTCCATATCCATTTTTAATTGCAGTTTTTAAGAT
Organism: Mantis religiosa; assembly: GCA_030765055.1. NCBI lineage: Eukaryota > Metazoa > Arthropoda > Insecta > Mantodea > Mantidae > Mantis > Mantis religiosa. The sequence continues at coordinate 1,178,716 of JAUKNK010000125.1, forward strand.
TTGATGGTATTCGTTTTGATATTCTTGCTGGCTGAGAGGTAGATTTACTAATCTGTGTGTCAGACTGTTGATGGTTGCATGTTTTTGTGGAATTGGGTTGAAACTATTTGCTTTGATGTAATTATCTGTGTGTGTTGCTTTTCTATGAATGCCAAATTCTAGTTTCTCATTGCCTTTTTTGATTTTAAGGTCTAAAAACGGTAGAGTACAGTCCTCTTCAGTTTCTACTGTGAATTGTATGCTGGGTTCTTGCAGGTTGAGTAGTTTCAAAGCATCATCTATTTGTTTGTAGGGCACTATTGCAAAGATGTCGTCTACGTATCTGTACCATGTTTTAAACATATGAGGGAAGGCTTTAGTAATATGTGTTTCGAAAAAGCTCATGTATAGATTGGCCAAAAATGGTGATAGCGGGCTTCCCATAGCTAGTCCTGAAATTTGTTTATAATATTTTCCATCGAAGACAAAATAATTTTGATGTATACATAATTCAGTCATTGCCACATATTCTTCTATTGCATTGGCATCCAGGTTTATAGAATTTAGCCATTTTTTCAGTTGAATCAAAAGTTTGTCTAATGGAATGGTAGGGAAGAGGGAGCGGACATCAAAGGATACTAAAGTGTCATGAGGTTTTAGTTTAAGATTTTGAATTTTTTCTACCAGGTCTAAAGAGTTTTTTATACTCAGAGTATGGAATTGTGGAAAGGACTGAAATTTTTTGGTTAGCCATTTGGCCTTCTGGCCTTCTTCCCCTATCTCGTAAAAAGAACTTTGTTACGGACACCCTAATATAGCCACAGACTAACTTGGATACTCTGGAGACAACCCGGCGAAGAAAACGGTTAATGAGACGGAAAACAGATTTGGTAATGGCGACTTGGAATGTAAGGACACTGAAGAAACCTGGCAAGTTGAAGGAACTAAGGATTGAAATGGAACAACATGGAGTGAAGCTTGCAGCACTACAGGAAATTAGATGGAAAGGACAAGGAATGATAGCCTCTGGAAACCACATACGGATGTATAGCGGCGGTAATACTGGTAGTAATGGAACAGGATTCCTGCTACAAAAGTCTTTGAAGCAAAACCTATTAGATTTCACAGCAATTAATGACAGGATGTGTTCACTGAGACTGCGGGCCAAGTTTTTTAAGGGTACTGTGTTCAACGTATATGCACCCACAGAAGAGATGGAAGAAGTAAAGGATGAATGTTACACTAAATTAAAAGAAAAAGTTAATAAAGTTCAAAGGCATGATGTTAAAATGATCATTGGAGAGCTAAATTGCCCAAATTGGTAGAGAAGAGGTATATAGACACATAATAGGCAAAGAGAGTTTACATGAGTCTAGCAATGACAATGGGTTGAGATTGATAGACTGCCAGTGGGAAGGAAATGATAGTTAAAAGTACTTGGCACCCATGGAAAGTTATAAAGAAAGAGACCTGGATATCACCAGATGGTATCGCCAAGAACCAGATAGACCATGTCCTAATAGACAGGAGACATGCATCAGATATTATGGATGTAAGAAGCTGCAGAGGTGCTGATGGCAATTTGGACCATCATCTTGTTAGGATCAAGTATAGACAAAAGATAGATGGGGCAAGAACGGAAAAGAAAAGAAGAAGTGACAAGCATAATGTTGAGGGTCTAAAAACGAAGAACTAAGAGAGAAATACAATTAGAAAATGACTGAAAAGTTAGCAACCAAAAGAGAACAGGGGGAGAAAGAAGAAATTCAAACACAATGGGAGATATTAAAAGCAACCATTAATGAAGTTGCAGATGAAACCTTGGGAAAGAAAGAATATATAAAGAGAACTGAATGGTTTAATGGGGAATGCTTGGAATTAATCCAAGAAAAAATGAAGCTAGGAGAAAGATGATCCAAAGAACAACAAGGTTAACAGTGGAGGAATACAAAGAAAAATGAAGAAATGCAGATAAGAAATGTAGATTCAAGAAAAGACTTTTTGAGAGAAAGAGAATTGAAGAATTGGATAAAATGAAAGATAAAAATGAGGTAAAGGGGTTCAATGAGAGAACAAGAGATCTTAAAAGAGGATTCCAACCAAGAACGGTTTTCCTTAAGGATAAGGATGGCAACCTTAACGGGTAAGAAACAAAATACTGGAAAGGTGGCAAAAGCATTTCTACGAGTTACTCACTAGAAATGAAGAAAGTGATATTGAAGAGAGAAAGAGGAATGGGGAAAGGGAAGAACAGGAACAGGTTGAGGAAGTAGAACTGCCTGATATAGTAGAAATCAGGTAGACAATCAAAGCATTAAAGAACAATAAAGCTGCAGGAGAAAACGGAATAGAGCCAGAAGTACTGAAATATGTAGGAGAAGAACTAGAGAAGACTGTTTGCGAATTAATTAAAGAAATATGGACAAAGGAAGAAATGTCTAATGACTGGAATATGGGAATAATCTGTCCAATACATAAAAAAGGAGACAAGGCAGAGTGTGTAAATTACCGTGGGATTGTACTGCTAGATGGAACTTACAAAGTTTTTGGCAAGATACTTGCCATGCGACTGGAGCAATGGTTTGAAAAGATACTTGGAGATCACCAATCAGGATTTAGGAAACAATGCTCTACATTAGACCAGATTTTTATATTACAACAGATACTGGAAAAGTTATGAATATGACAGTTTCATCAGCTATATGTACATTTTAAACAAGCGTGGATAGAGCCTGGATAGAGCTAAAATGTATCAGATAATGAGAGAGTTTGGAATACCACGGAAACTGGTGAGATGGACAAGAATGACTATGGAATTGACAAGATGTTGGGTTAGAATGGAACAAGATTAATCAGGTATGTTTACCGTGGAGAGGGGGTTGAGACAAGCAGATGTACTATGCACACTACTGTTTAATTTAGCACTAGAAAAAGTAATCCGACAATTACCCATAAACCCTGGATGAACCATACTTTCCAAATCAGTACAAATAGTGGCATATGCTGACAATGTGGCAATTCTCGCAAGGAATATAAGAGCTCTTGAGGAAAGTTATGTAGTATTGGAAGAGAAAGCACAAGATCTAGGATTGGTAGTGAACATTAGTAAAACAAAATATATGAAGATGGGAGGTTATGGAGATGCAAGAAGAAGAGAACCTACAGTTAAATTACATGAGAAAGAATACCAAAGAGTGGACAAATTTAAATACCTGGTAACAGGTTTCTATGCCTTGCAGAATATGTTTAAATCAAGGAACTTCAGTGGGAATACTAAAATTAAAATATATACAACTGTACTGAGACCAATAGTAATGTATGGTTCAGAGAGCTGGGTGCTGACAACCAGAGAAGAACAATGGTTATTACGGTGGGAAAGGAAGATTCTGAGAAATATACTTGGAGTGATAAAGGACTTGGACAGATGGAGAATGCAGACTAACTTGGAGTTACAATGCCTATTTGGATAACCAAATATAGTAGTGAAAATTAAACAAGGAAGAATAAGGTGGATTGGCCATGTGCGGAGAATGTCCGAAACCAGTGTAGTTAAGAAGATATTCATAGGATAGCTGGATGACATAAGGACAAGAGGAAGACCCAGGAAAAGATGGGTAGATGATGTAGAAGATGACTTTAGAAAATTGGGGGATAAAGGCTGGAGAAGAAAAGCAGAGAACCGAGTAGAATGGAAGAGGGTGGTTAGGGAGGCCAAGGGCCTACATGGCCTGTAGTGCCAACTATCATCATCATCATCATCAATGGAAATTAATTGTTCTTTCACACTGGTCGTTATAAAGCCCGGGTCTTAAGGCACTTACATGTTGTAAGTCGCCATTAAGATAGCTGTCTCATGTGTTTATGAGAACTCCTAAGTGGTTTACCGGGAAATATACGAGTCAGTTGGAGAATTTAATGTTATATCGGCATGTTGGCCATAGAAGCTCAATGGTTAGAGCAGCTGGACGGAGACCAGAAGATCCGTGGTTCAAATCCTGGCTATGGCATTGAATTTTTCAGTCTGACTCTACGCTTCCACACTTTAACCTCCACATGGCCAGTGTCAAAGAACAATTCATTTCCATATCTTAATATGTTTAAAGAGAATTGTTGAATTTACATCTTTATAACTGTATAAATTAAATTACTTAACAGTTAATTTATCCAAAATGCATGCTAATTCTTAAACAAAATAAAGAGGTGCATTTATCGGTAGTGGTGATATATTTGTCTATATGAGTTTTATTCCACGTGGTGTGAAAGCACTGCCTACGGCACCCAAAGCATTAGCCAATTGGGGTAGAGGAAAGACAGTAGCATTCAGGGGGATACATGTCAGGGGGCAAGGTTATTTGAAACAAACCTTAGTAGCAAATACTGCAATGTATTTTGAACAGTCTCTACTACTGATCAAAAATAAAACTAATAACCTCTTTGTACTAATGCTGCATATTTATTAGTTTCTTCAGCAACTAATTATTAAAACTGCTTTGATACAAATGGCTCAAAGCAGTACTCTCTCTCTCTCTCTTTCCTTTTTTTTTTAACAGATGACAAATGTAAATATGTGCTTCATGGAGGTAGATGAATGTGCTGTAATTATTCCTTCAAATTTAGGCCAGTTCTATTTGACTCTCAAAATTTTAGTGTGACATTTAGCAGGCTTAGTATTTTCAAGCACTGATGCTACAACATATGCAAATATGGTAGAATTGTTATTAGATTATAGGTATGATTATGGTAGGTAAACAACCACTCCCATCCCTCATAGAATATTTTGGTATTTGCAAACAGCACCCAAACTTGTTTTTATCTGCCCATCTCTTGGCTGTTGTCTGCATTCTTTTTGATGAACATTATTTAAGTAATTATAACTTGCCAATTCTTAAGAACTTCGATGCTTAGTTATTATTAATGTTGCCTTTCTCACTTGTTTTTAAGTCATCCTACATCTGCTGTTTGCCGGTATTATGTTCATCTTCATCATTCTCTTCTTCTTCAGATTCAAATTTTGTGAGATTGCTATCTGTGCTTTTGTCTAAAATTTGTAAAATTCCTGAGTTTGATGTATCCTTTTGGGATAGATGAGATCCCCATAATGTTACATCATGACTGACAAGAGGTTAAACAGTGGTATTAGTGACGTCCTCTGTGGTAATTGGGAAACATGTTAGCCCTCGGTCTCTGGGGTAATGGGTTCAAACCTAGCACAGCGGATGGATTTTCTTTGGCTCTACAAATCTTTAGAATATTCTGCTTTGGAAGGCAAATGAAAAACTTTGTACCATGAGCAAAATTAGCAGTCTTTCACACCCATGATAGAATGGGATGCTGAGAAACAGTTTTCAAAATAAAGAACGAGTAATTTTAATACATTAATTCCTAAGGTATTAAGCACATCCTAATTAATATGGAATGTAATTGGGGTCAATAAATAAAGAGCCCTCTCAGAATTGATACTTATAGCCCCTCTGGGCTTAAAGTGGGATGGCACATAAACATTGTGGTTTGTATCACTCTGCCAACAAGCACGGTAGATGCTCTCTGCCATTAGCTGTTTACATCTCACTCTTATATCTCACTGCAGCCGAGCAGGGCTAGAAGAGCACTCTGCTCATATTATCTAAATAAACTAGAGTAGCTACAAAATAAGAATGAACATGGACTGAGCCAATACGGCTATTGTACTGTCTTGGCGTTGCCAGTTCCACAGCTAGTAGGCGACAGAGTTGGAAGATATATCTGTCTTTGTATCACCAAATCCACCTAGCAAGTATCATATAGATGCTGAGATGTACAGTGATACAATGCTGACAGAGAAGTTTGCTTAATACTTCAGCATGTGTGTGACAACATACACAATGATTACCGCACAATCTGAACCTTAAAACATTGAACTGGAGAACAGCTCGCTTACATAGCTATCGTTCATATGCACACAAAACAAAATGATTCAAATTAGATGCATTCTACAAGAAAAGGTGTTTGCCTCAGGAAACAAAATAGTGACATTTCAACGACTTTTGAATATAGTTTCCAAACCAAATTTTGTTTAATTAAAATGCTCAATAAATACAAAAGATATGAATGTGTATCTATGAAGCATGTTTACACCATGAACCTCATGTACTAATATTATGCATTGTGCACAGGAATTTTAGTCTTGCACCAACAATATCGCTTCTTTCAAGCAGAAATTTGCGACCAACATTGGTTCTACTATATTTGAATCCAAAAGATTTCAGATTATGCATAGAAGATACAGAATCCGTATATTCTATTTTCCCCCTCATTAAATTGGTCAGCCTTTTGGCAGTTGTTTGAAATCTGGGACAAGGTTAAGATTTTTGAATTCTTTAAGGAAAAGGGGTACTGATCCGGGCTTAGAACAATACTTTAACACTTGAAAATTGCAAGTATGTTAACGTATGGCAACTATTATTATACAATCCCATTATATTGTCCTAAATGAAAGGAGACAGATTTGATTACCTTTGCCAGCGAATTAATCTGTTAATATTCAGCTATTTCTTTAGTTGTACTATATAAACAATGTTTGCTGTTTTTGTTATTCAGCTCCAAATAATTCAGCACATAGATTTCGTTTTACTGTGAGCATTTTAAGGGGGCAGGTACAGCTTAAGGGGCATAAAAATTAGTAATATTCAATAATTAATTCCTATAAATCAAACAGTCATACAAAGCTGCTATCCATATCATAAAACGTGGTGGTATTTTCAAATGCGATGAACCTAATTTCAATTTTAAAAAATTAATTTTGCTTGTCTAATTAAGTTATTCAAAATGGTGGCTCATTGCTGTGCTGGAATTGTGATTTCCCTAATATACTGGCTATTTTTAAACATATTTCAATTCTCGAGATTTAACTGTATTGGAACACCACAGTGAAGCGAAATAATTATTAATTTTTAGGTGAGTCCTATTTATTACACATCTGCTTCACTTTCGTACCTACTTTGAGGACATGTTTCGCAAATCATCATTTGCATCTTCGGCTCTTATGCGACTAAACCTTGATCCAGTGGTATGGGTAATTCTGGAGTTGTTGCTGCCATCTGTTGATTTAGTGATGAACTTAAATGTGGGATTCTCTTCTGGCGGGATTTCAAAGTTCATTAGTTGGTTTTTATGTTTTTCTATGTATATTCTCTCGCATATGACGAGTTCACTGTTTTTGTACGTATTTTAGTAATTTTTGTGCTATCTTCAATTTCATGATTTTCAGACCAGAAATGAGCTGCTATTGCGAACTTATCAATATTTTTGTATCTTAAGTGCCTGAAGTGTTCTTTCTTTCTAGTGACTTTGTTTCTTTTTGTCCTCCCTATATAAATTTTTTCACAGTCTTTACACTTAATCTTGTAAATGCCTGACTTTTCCTCTGGTTTTATCTTATCAGTATTATTACTGTGAAGTAGGTTTTTAATGTTGTAATTGTTTTTTGGTGCCAATGTTATATTGTATTTTTTGAATATTTTTTGGAACTTTTTTGTGGCCCAGGGGTGGCAAGTAAATTTGGGAAATCTAATTTCTTGTTTTATTGGTGTGAGAGCTGTGATCTGTTTTAATCTCTTTTGAAGTTTGAATGATTTTAGTTTTTTATCTACAAGGTTTTTCCCATATACATTTTTAATTGCAGATTTTAAGATTTGATGGTATTCGTTTTGATATTCTTGCTGGCTGAGGGGTCGATTTATTAAACTGTGTTTGAGACTATTGATGGTGGCATGTTTGTGTGGAATTTGGTAGAAACAATTTGCTTTGATGTAATTATCTGTATGTGTTGCTCTTCTATGGATACCAAATTCTAGTTTTTCATTGCTTTTTGTGATTTTAAGGTCCAAAAAGGTAGAGTACAGTCCTCTTCAGTTTCCACTGTGAAATGTATGCTGGGTTTTTGCAGGTTGAGTAGTTTCAAAGCATCATTTATTTGTTTGTAGGGCACTATTGCAAAGATGTGGTCTACGTATCTGTACCATGTTTTAAAAATATGAGGGAAGGCTTTAGTTATATGTGTTTCGAGAAAGCTCATGTATAGATATGCCAAAAATGGTGATAGCGGGCTTCCCATAGCTAGTCATGAAATTTGTTTATAATATTTTCCATCGAAGACAAAATAATTATTCATGTATACATATTTCAGTCATTGCCAAATATTCTTCTATTGCATTGGCATCTAGGTTTATAGAAGTTAGCCATTTTTTCAGTTGAATCCAAAGTTTGCCTAATGGAATGCTAGGGAAGAGGGAGCGGACATCAAAGGATACTAAAGTGTCATGAGGTTTTAGTTTAAGATTTTGAATTTTTTCTACCAGGTCTAAAGAGTTTTTTTATGCTCAAAGTATGGAATTGTGGAAAGGACTGAAATTTTTTGGACAGCCATTTTGCCAGAAGGTAAGTAGGAGTGCGAAACATGTACTCAAAATACGTATGAAAGTGAAGCAGATGTGTAATATATACGACTCATCTAAAAATTAATAAATATTTTAATTCTGTTTGTTTTATACTAGAGTTTAAGCTTGGCTCTCAGGAAATGACCAGAACTGGACTTCTATGTATATAAACGGTATTAAAAATGTATCTTTAAAATTTTACAGCAAATTTTATAGATTATTTAGTAATAAATTATTCTTTTTCATAAAAATTTTTTAAACAGAGGAGAAGCTATAATTCTAGTCATTTCCCTAGATTATGTATACAGTTACATGCAAAAGAAGTTTTGTTTAAACCCCTTCAATAGTTTTCGAACTGTCAAGGAAATTGTTTAGAAAAATATACTTTTTGAGAAATTTTCTAAAAAATTTGAAATCAAATTTTGGGTACCTTTTTAACATTTTTAAATGATCAACACTCTCCAGGAGCATATGATGTTCTTTCCTTTGCAGATTTCTTGGCTGCAGCATCTAACTTCAGTCTCTTCCTGCACTGTCTGGCTTCTTTAGTACTTGCTAGTGCCCTTTTCTCTGCCGACTTAATCCGACAAGAGTCTTCATTATTCACAAAACTCTCACTGAATATTTCAGGAACAATCCCTATTTCCCTAAGCACTTTTAATCTGCATTTCATACCATCATTGAAGGTAATTACTGCATCATTTGTGACAATTTTAACTGTTGTCTTTCAACAAAAACCTGTTTAGGGCAAACCTTCCAAATTTTGCAATTTAGTGGCTCATTTGAATTGTGTGTGAATCCTCCAAGACACCTGCTGGTTAGTTCTGCTGTAACAAGATTTTTGAATACTGGCTTAATTTCATCCATCACTGCTACTGGTAGGTTATTTTTGTGTTTATAGGTGTTCACTTTCCCATTACTAATAGTTCGCTGATATGCACAGCATAAATTCTCCCCTTTTGGGCAAAGGACATGGATGGGGTTAGCATCAGATGAACATTTATGGCACCATATAGCCCATGCTAAACCCTGCCCAATGCATCTTATAGAATACACTACTCTTTTGTTAATAGAGTATATGTTGCTTTTACTGCCATTGGGCTATTATAAAAAGAAACAGTTTCCCCACAACTGTCACATACTAAACATAATTTACAACCTAACCCTGAAACATCACCTATTAATCCTCCACACACACAGTGAAGACACTTCGCTAAAGTACTATACATTAAATCTAAGTCAATAATGATATTGCCTGTAAATGTGCCAGTAGCAACTAGGGTTTCTGTTTTCAATTTTGGTGAGATTATTTTTCTCTTTGAAGCACTGCACTTCGCATTTTTCTGCTCACTTTCATTGTTTATGATATTTGTATGTTGATTACCATGGAAACACTTCTTTCATTGTTTGTATGCTTTTTTTTTTATTGCCCATTTTAACATGTTTCTGATATTTATTCCACTACTTTCACTGAAATCACAATAAAAAATATACACGTGCTTTCTGTTTTCACAAGACAAAAACAAACAAAACCACAGCGAACATAACATGGTAGAAGTATGAAAAATCTAACCTTCAAAGCATTGCGCACAGCATGTATAAAATATTTCACTTCCAAAGGGACCAAAATTGAAAACAAATAAAGATATGTGAAACTACTATCTAAACATGTGCTTGCTCTCACTGACAGACGTACAACTTGATGCAGCATCTAGTCTTTAGAATCATTACACTTAAACTAATGCAGATATCTGAACAATTATTTCTGCAAAACACCCTTAAATGTTTGTTGCATACAATTACATATATTTTCAAAAATCAATTTTTTGACATATTTTAGCTGCATCTACCCCCTTATAGGACTTTTATATAGCCATTAGCTTTGCCATTTTAATTATATGCTTCCATATTTTGTAGCAGTCTATGATTTTTAATGAGATTTGCACCTGCAATAATCTTGTGTATTTTGTATGCTAATCTTTTGGCTGTGATAATTATCTTAGGTTACCAATTTAAAGAATCTCTTTTAATTACACATGAGTATTCATTAAAACAGCTTAAGACTTAATTGAGGAAATAGCTGTAGTTTGATTCAGAGATTGCTTTGAGATCAAGTTACATTCCCAATTTTTTCTTAAGATTGAGAGTATTTTCTAGACTGTGAATCTGCTTTAAAATTTTCCTTTTAGGTTTTCCTCCCAATAAGGTATACCGTCTCATTTTTTAATGACTTTTGCACAACTGGTAAAGCTAAGAGATGGACAAACTCTTAGCATACTAAATATGTTTCTCATTAAAACACAATATACAAGAAGAAGAAGAAGAAGAAGAAGAAGAAGAAGAAGAAGAAGGAGAAGAAGAAGAAGAAGAAGAAGAAGAAGAAGAAGAAGAAGAAGAAGAAGAAGAAGAAGAAGAAGAAGAAGAAGAAGAAGAAGAAGAAGAAGAAGAAGAAGAAGAAGAAGAAGAAGAAGAAGAAGAAGAAGAAGAAGAAGAAGAAGAAGAAGAAGAAGAAGAAGAAGAAGAAGAAGAAGAAGAAGAAGAAGAAGAAGAAGAAGAAGAAGAAGAAGAAGAAGAAGAAGAAGAAGAAGAAGAAGAAGAAGAAGAAGAAGAAGAAGAAGAAGAAGAAGAAGAAGAAGAAGAAGAAGAAGAAGAAGAAGAAGAAGAAGAAGAAGAAGAGGAAGAGGAAGAGGAAGAGGAAGAGGAAGAGGAAGAGGAAGAGGAAGAGGAAGAGGAAGAGGAAGAGGAAGAGGAAGAGGAAGAGGAAGAGGAAGAGGAAGAGGAAGAGGAAGAGGAAGAGGAAGAGGAAGAGGAAGAGGAAGAGGAAGAGGAAGAGGAAGAGGAAGAGGAAGAGGAAGAGGAAGAGGAAGAGGAAGAGGAAGAGGAAGAGGAAGAGGAAGAGGAAGAGGAAGAGGAAGAGGAAGAGGAAGAGGAAGAGGAAGAGGAAGAGGAAGAGGAAGAGGAAGAGGAAGAGGAAGAGGAAGAGGAAGAGGAAGAGGAAGAGGAAGAGGAAGAGGAAGAGGAAGAAGAAGAGGAAGAAGAAGAAGAAGAAGAAGAAGAAGAAGAAGAAGAAGAAGAAGAAGAAGAAGAAGAAGAAGAAGAAGAAGAAGAAGAAGAAGAAGAAGAAGAAGAAGAAGAAGAAGAAGAAGAAGAAGAAGAAGAAGAAGAAGAAGAAGAAGAAGAAGAAGAAGAAGAAGAAGAAGAAGAAGAAGAAGAAGAAGAAGAAGAAGAAGAAGAAGAAGAAGAAGAAGAAGAAGAAGAAGAAGAAGAAGAAGAAGAAGAAGAAGAAGAAGAAGAAGAAGAAGAAGAAGAAGAAGAAGAAGAAGAAGAAGAAGAAGAAGAAGAAGAAGAAGAAGAAGAAGAAGAAGAAGAAGAAGAAGAAGAAGAAGAAGAAGAAGAAGAAGAAGAAGAAGAAGAAGAAGAAGAAGAAGAAGAAGAAGAAGAAGAAGAAGAAGAAGAAGAAGAAGAAGAAGAAGAAGAAGAAGAAGAAAAAGAAGAAGAAGAAGTTTAATTCCATGCACTTTGGAAGGTCAGTATATAGGTAGAAGATACAGGCCAAAGACACAAGGGAGAAATATTATTAATGAGCTTCAAAGATTTCTCAAGACATTCTCCGGTAAACAACTACCACAGGGTGTTGCTGTAGCTGTGCAGGGTTTTACCTGTTTCAAATAGATGAGGCAAGGTTCTTAGTCTCTTACCTGCATTCTAAAGCTGTTTTTTAAGCACACCAACACTATGGAACCTAAGAGATTGTATGCAGGATGCTTCAGAACCAAGTTTCTCAATAGTTTGAGTAATGTGGATGATAGTGTATACCATGCAACAAACTCCTTCTGACAATAGGCATTGGTATTTGGTTCTGGCCTCCAGAATTCAGCTCAGAATTCCGCTTTAATATGCACTATTTATTATTGAACTCTTCTTTGAATAATGTTGCAGTACTGACCAGCACTTAGTATTCAAGAAAAGAAATAGCATGGTTGCTGCATGGGGTTAGCTCTTGAATTTCAGTATTACTATGTTTGTTATGTACTTACAGTAAGTGGAGGAAGTATTGTAATCCAAACAAAAATTTGATACCCAGATTTCATTGGGACAAAAAAAGGGAAAAGAAGACTTTAGAAAAAGGTTTGTATGGTTATGCACATTTGCATGTGTGTGAACAGTGTATCTCAAAAATGAAGAGTCAGTTAAACATCAAACGTGACATTTAAGTTCAGCACCTTCAAGGAAATTTCATGATAATAAATTACTCTTTACATGGAAAGTTTTTCGAAAATGGCTTTAGTGCTTTTGATTAAATGTCATGTTTAAGATATTTTTAGGATAAATGAGGTATAGTTTTTAAATTTTCTGGAAATAGCCTCTGAAATTGTCTTCATTCTAATGACTTACATAACTGCTAAGCCATGTTAATAGCAAAATATTACTACACAAAAACATATAATTTCATTAAAACATACAATTTGTGTTAAATTATTTGATTTGTGTTTTAAAATAATTATACTTTTCTCAAATAGGAAGTCTTCTCTCTGTCCCTCTTGGCCATGTAAAGAGAATGGAATTTTAAAGCCATAGTAATCGGCTTTGAAAAAAATTTGACTATTGCTTAAGGTTAATTTATTTTCATATATAAAACAAAATGTCTAATTAAGCTTTTTCAATTGTACTTAATGAATCGACAACAAATTGTCTGTATTGGAGGTGAGCGATCTAGAATGACTGAACTAAAATGCAGGATTCCCCAGGGTTCCATTCTCGGGCCTTTATTATTTGCATTGATGATTAATAATTTGCCTTTCTTTGTAAATACACACACAATACTATATGCAGATGACACCACCTTTCTCAGTACCAGCTCTGACTATAGTAGAAAATACCCTGCTGCATGCAGATCTCTGGTTTAGAGCTAATGGTTTCTTGTTGAATGAAAACAAAACACAGCATCTTTGGTTTAGTTTAAGAGAAATCCCACAATCAAATGTTGCAAATGAAGTAAAATTTCTGGGTGTAGTGGTGTACAGTAAACTGTCATGGGAGCCTCATATTAACTACATTACTGGCAAGCTTTCAAAAGTAATATATCTTATAAGAAACTTAAAAAATTGTGTACCCGACACATGTATCAGAACTGTATATTTTGCTTTCTTTCACAGTATTATTGCATATGGTATCTTACTGTGGGGTAACAGTAGCCATATCAACAAAGTCCTCTTATTGCAGAAAAAGATTGTGCGTATAATAACACATTCAGACAAATTAGCACACTGTAAGCCTCTCTTTATTAAATTAAGAATAATGACTATTGTAAACTTGTACATTTCTACTGTCATATTACATCTAAAAAATAATTTAACTGACTACCAATTTAGGCAAGATATTCACAATTACAATACAAGGAATAACAACTGAATCGATACACCATATCATAGATTGTCAAAATCGCACAACAATTTTGAAGTGTTAGGCATCAGACTGTTCAACACTTTACCAGCTGACTTAATTCATTTACCATACACAGCTTTTAAACGCAGACTCAGAGACAAATTGCTAGCCAATCCCTATTATTCTGCAGATGAGTACTTTGAAAATATATCTTAAAAGCTGTAGGAAATGTTTGCCAGAATTCAATTACAATATGTAATGATTCATGAATTGTACAATAGGAAGCTTTTCATATATATATTACTATTATTATTTTTTTGTATGCTGTGTATGTGTCTTTTATTTCCATGATTGGTTTAAGTTCGTGAATGCTGTATCTCATTGTAAATGCCATGTTTGTTATTTAATTTTATTCCTTATCATTGTGTATATTATTGTAAATGTTTTTTGACATTGTCTATTGCTATACTTAGCTTAACGACAATAACATCTTATCTTATCTAGATTAACAAGAAATAATAGCGATCTCTTTTAAGAACAATGAAAAGAGAAAGTCATGTGTGCACTAAAAATCAGATTCTTCTTTTTTCTTTCTTCTTATTTGATTGGAAAATTAAATGTGATCGATTCAGTGTTCTGGAGTTTCTTTCTAATTCCAGGTGATGTGCTCACATTCCAAATCCAATGATTTCATACAATATGTAAGTCGCCATTAAGGTAGCTGTCTCATGTGTTTATGAGAACTCCTAAGTGGTTTACCGGGAAATATACTAGTCAGTTGGAGAATTTCATGTCATATCGGCACGTTGGCCATAGTAGCACAATGGTAGTGCGGCTGGACGGAAACCAGAAGATCCGTGGTTCAAATCCCTGCCATGGCATTGAATTTTTTAGTCTGACTCTACGTTTCCACAATTTAGCCTACACATGGCCAGTGTGAAAGAATAATTAATTTCCATTAATTAACCTAATAGTGGTTTACTATATGAAGCCCGGGCCTTAAAGAACTTACAATATGTAAGTCGCCATTAAGGTAGTTGTCTCATGTGTTTATGAGAACTCCTAAGTGGTTTACCGGGAAAAAGACGAGTCAGTTGGAGAATTTAATGTCATATCGGCACGTTGGCCATAGTAGCACAATGGTAGTGCGGCTGGGCGGAAACCAGGAGATCCGTGGTTCAAATCCCGGCTATGGCATTGAATTTTTTAGTCTTACTCTACGTTTCCATACTTCACCTTTGTTAGCATAGCAGTCCAGCAAGCATTGACCAATAGACACACAGATTCATTTATGCTTTTTTATATAGCTGGTTCAAGATCCATATTGTACAGGCTTTGCAAAAGCTAAGCCTGTTATGAACAATGTTATCTGCAGAACTATGACTAATTTGCATACACTTTGTCACTTCATCACAGAAACTCTTTGATTATTTAGAATCATGACACTAACTTCCTGAATGTTGACATCACAAATGGACATGGAGGACAAACCTTTTTCTTCTTGTTTTTCACTCTTTGACCATTCTTAAACTTCTCAATTCATCTGTACACTTTGCAGTGGTAAAATTTTGACCCATGTTCCTCAATCTTCTTCAAGCATTACTCGAACAAGGGCAATATTTCCATCAGTAACAGCAGTTTCTGGTCCTACTTACAATGAAATTTACCAGTAAGAAAAAAATAACTGATCTCTTTTAAATTCATTGTACCATTTATAAATGCTGCCTTAAAGAGGTTCCTTCGCCAAATATATTTCCAAATTAAACTTCACATTTTTTAGGTATAGGTGATTTAAAATTGTAAAAAAATCAGAGCCCGGAATTCTTCACTAGTCAAATTCAATTTTAGGTGATTGCAAAATGTTTATATGATAATTTACAAACTATTACTGCAAGTCAAACTAAGTGCATGGAAATGAATTCATGAAACATTAGAAAATAGCTGTTTCATCCACAACCCCTACCCACCCTGATGGTCATTCTCAAAGTCTTCTCATGTATAGGTTTAAAATTAACATACAAGGCAAATGAGACAGGGTACTATGCTATTAGGTGGTAAGATGCAATTAGCAGTTGGATTCCATATTTGATAATTTATTAAAGTGCTAAGACATTTCAATTAAGGTGCTACTCACCTGCATTTGGCACAGAACACTATTGCAGCGAGCAGTCCATTGTAGATTACAAACATATTTTTTAGATTTCTGTTAGTACTTTGGTTAGTAACTGTTAGTACCTAGCTGAAATTAGTGTTTGTAAGTGCATGCATTGGAGTCCTGGGAGACCAACACATTCTGAAGTCTGTGCAATGGTGTTTAGGGGTTATATACTGTCTAATAGAGGTTAGTAGGTAAATGGAGTTGGTGAAAGAAAGATGAATGGTGAATGAAGAAAAAAAGAAAAAGGAAATGTGAAAGGAGGAAGTGAAGAAAATGTGAAAAAAGAAAGGTGAACGAGATATTACATGTGATATATGAAATGTAGTGGTGGGATAAGTTTCTGATGTAGATGAGGCAGGTACCTGTGATTGCAAGGTTTGCGATTGCTGTCGTCGATGTTTCCTTAATTGATATGGACTTGGGAACCTTCAATACAGTATGAGTCTGTCAACAGAGGATAACTATAGTGTCAATTTTATTGTGAATTCAGGAGCCTAAGCAGCTAGACTGCTACAACAGTGGCTAAGTTATTGCTATCAGGGGAGCGTTGAAATAGGTGAAGTGAAATTTTGTACCAAACCATGTCAGAGTTGCAGTTACCAAAGTTTAAGATAATGGGACTGAAATATTTCCAGGTTTGTATATAATCATTGGAGACCTAAGTTTTTAATAAATTCCTCAACTATATGCATATCAGTTCTTTGCGTAATCCAGTGTGAGTGCTAATCTAGGTATGCCCATAAGGATTCACAGATTCTGTTTTGGAAAGTGTCTGACATAGATGTGGCAGCATAGCTCAAATGGGATTACATACACAAAAATAGACTAATCCATGTACAGCTTAGAGTGAATTTGGGGTAGATGTGAGAGCCAGTGCTGTGGAAAGGGTAAAGATTCCATACCTGGTAGCTGTACTTGTTCCTTATGTTGGATTTGTTGTATATGTTTCAAGTGAGGCCTTAGTCCACTGTAACACTGAGGTATTAGATTGATTGGTTGAGGTGATTTCTTGTCTGAAAACCAAAGAGGGGGGGAATGCATATGTGGGGTATCTGTGAAATGCGCTTATTAATATTATAGTTAGACATTTGGATTAGTGGACATTGACTATTTGGAAAGCCTGCCTTCCATAAACAAAAATACCAATTTTAGTTCTAATATGCTAATTAATTTAAAGGAATCATACTAAGCCTTTGATTCCAAAAAGATGGCCTAATCCATTTTTAATATATTTGTATATATTAAAATAAGTTTGAAATAACTTTGCCAATAGGTGCTAAAGTAACATCTTTTTTTAAAAAACTAAACCAGCCTGAACTAATTTAAATATGTTGTTAACAATGCTATCAATTACCAGGATTACATTAGTGCCACCAATTTCTGGAACTTTGCAGTTTTTTTAATGCCAGTAAATCTAACATTGGTGTGTCACTTTTAAACACACTTATAAAGCATCACCTTGAACCAGGTTTGAACCTGAGGTCTAGGGATCAGTAGACCATACATAACAGAGTCACCTAAAAGTCTTGAACTGATATGGTTTTAAAATTGTGCAATTGAAAGATCACTAACAATGTAAACATAATACAAGCATTTAAGCTTTCACTTTTCACATGATTATTAATTACCTATATATCTGTGTTGTGATTAGAATGTTATTTCTAGCTTAGGTTGAATTACTGTTAATATCTGACTCAGAACGCATACATATATCTGATTTTCTTGTCTGTACAGTAATGAACTGTGTACAAAGATGTTTGTGAGCCAATGCAAACCTTGCTTGTGTTTTATGCAGAAAAACTAAGTTATGCATGGATCTCTATATCATCAACTAGTTTACATTTACATATGGTTTCAAACCTGCCTGAGAGAATTAACTTAAGGAGTAAACTTACACAAAATGATTACAAATTTATAAACCCATATGCCCACAATTACCTCATTCTAATCTAACCTTATTTAGAATTTCTCTTTTGACTTGTAACTTCAGAATATTACTCTACACTTTTAACTTGGCACCAGACTCATAATTAAAGCCACATAATTTCTTTGTACTTAATACATGGCTATATTTGACTCACAAAAGTCGAAGTAAGGAGCTGCTCTCTGGTTTTGGAGCTTTTATTCTTGACTTGTTTGCAATTGCTCTGTATAAACTCAAATATTGAAGGGACAGAGCCTTTCTTAAGGGCACAAATGTTTTGAGGCTTCAACAGTTTTCTTATGAAGCTTTTCTCTCAAAAGTTATCACTTTGAAAATTGGAAATGAGTACTTACAGATAAAACAATTTCTTTCTAGTCTCAGTTTCACGAGATTCCAGTTTTGGCACAGCAGACTAGAGCGTGGCAGCTCCAATTGCCAGACACGGAAGCTTCCCGAATTTGATGTCACTCTTTGGCATGGGGCTTTTAAGCCTGAATATTCTTCCAGTATTTGATACACTGGACTCCTGGGAGATAGGGGTAACACACCTTTAGGTCTTGGTGGAGGGCTGTTGAGTACGCTGCAGTCCCCACATATACAACTACTACTTATATTACTACTATTATTCCTACTACTGCTACTGCTAGTTCAGTTCTGTGCACTGAGTAATGATATTTAAATGTATCTCTTGGAAGTTTACATGTGAAATATTTGAAGGAATACTACAATGTTCTGTTAAATGGTATTTAATTTAAGGTTTTCATTTTTAAGTAATTTGTAATCAAGCTTTTTAGTATTTAAGTAACCTAATAACAGAAAAGGCGGAAAAAGAGAGAATATAATAAAAACCTGACATATATAACATATTCTGACATTTATTATGCAAATAACTTTCAGAAAATTTAAAAAAGTTACACTTTGACTTTTTGACATTTTCACTTTCTTTGTTGCATTTCATGACAAATCACAGAACATTTTTTTCTTTTAATTTTGAACTATTCAGTTCTTCTCTACATTGAAGGTCGTTTTCAGGAGAATATCTTCTTACAGAGGTTGAATTTCTTGAGATTTTATTTACTAATAATTTGAGGCAGTGTCTGAAATCTTGCTTCTTTTCTCGCTAAAATTCGTAGTAATCGAAGTCGTTCCTCTCCCACCTGGGATTCCTGTTTGTTTTGCTTCTTCTCCGTTCGGAACTTCATCTCCGTCGTCGTCAGGTTCCAGTTTCTGTGTATTTGGGGTGTCGTCGTGTCTGTGTTCACTTTCATGGTGCTTGCCAGGCTGCTCAAATCAAATCAAATCAAATCCTCATCATCCTCATCGCTATCGTGCGAAGCCTTTTTATTTTTCTTATCTCCCAGTACTTCGTTTGAACTTTTCACTTTCTTTGTTTCAGAAGGGTCTTCGTCACTGGATTCATCTTCGTTTGAACTTTTCATTTTCTTTGTTTCAGAAGGGTCTTCGTCACTGGATTCATCTTCTTTTGAACTTTTCATTTTCTTTGTTTCAGAAGGGTCTTCGTCACTGGATTCATCTTCGTTTGAGCTTTTCACTTTCTTTGTTTCAGAAGGGTCTTCGTCACTGGATTCATCTTCGTTTGAACTTTTCACTTTCTTTGTTTCAGAAGGGTCTTCGTCACTGGATCCATCGCCTTCGTCAGTTGCCGAACAGTGGCGTTTTCTTTTTAGTGGATTTATTCCTGTGGTGCTAGCTCTAGGAACTTTAACTTCGAAGCAAAACCTCTGCGGTAAAAATGAGAATTTATCACCGCTTCGTAAATTAACTTTTTCTCCTTCTTCCAGAACTTCTCGTTTTGCTTGTCCTCGAGGAATATAATACATTCTTTTCAATGAGGCCAATATTACATATTTTCCATTATTCGATGTGGTTAGCAAGCCATGCACGTCCCCGACTCTTCTATCTCTGCAATTTGCAATTAATCTTCTTCCAATAACTGCGTCTGTAGAAGTACGGATTGGTTCATCTTCTTTATCTTGTCTCGTTAATATAACTTTTCTTTCCATATTTAAATTTTGTAGTATTACTTCACAAATATTATTGCTTTATCAACTTTAAGAAAAGTTGTTTAATAATAAGAATTTTATCCACATTTTACTTGGTAGAATTTAGCTGTAATCTGAACTCATCTGAACTTAACAATTTTAGTGTATTCTTGTGATCTAACGTTGCTACGGCACACTCTTTTGTTTCCATTGCCTTCTCTATATATTACATCAAACTTATCGACTGTAATTCTAAATAACGATCTAACGCTCCCGTTCTTTACCACGAGTAGATACATTTCGTAGAATGAACCTAGTAAGTATATACTTACTATTTTCTATGAATTTATGCTTACCACTACTACCACAATTCAAAGAAATTTTACATTTTGTTGTGACGGACCTCTTTACAAAGGTGTCAATTTCGGGGACTAGTTTTTCCATTTGATGATTTTTTTTTCATAATTTATTGTGGGTGGTTGTATAATTCTGTTAAGACTGAAATGAGTGCCTTATGGTTACAGGTAGGTGCCCGCAAGCCATGTGGTGAAGTTGGAATCGCTTTAGGCGACATTCACTGGGTAGATAGTTCCCAAAAGATTTAACTAGGGCGCTCTGATTTTGAGGTAAACTCTCGTAAAATTTGGTGGCCCGGCACCTAATTTCATCCTCGACATATCGGAGGGATGAAGCCTCGTGAGTAAACCTTCTGCACATAGAATAGATAACCCGATGGCACCTATTCTGTACACGTTGGAGCAGTAGCGGATTATAGTCTGCGGTCACACCCTATACTTCACACGCTTAAAACATGATAGGGAAAACTAGAGCCTGAAAGAGACGCTCTTCTGAGGAAATGACATCACGGACTGCCACACAGGGTATAGTGAAGCTGAGGCTCCGCACGACCGGTGCGATAGCTCCCGATAAGTTAAGCCTCTGTTCAGTTTCACTTCCAAATATTTGATGGATTTTTGCACCTAATCCTTCGCCTAGAATAAGTGAATGTGGGGAAGTTGGCGCGTTAGACTACTCCTCTTAGCCAATTAGTATTTTCATGATCACCCTCTTCATCTGTTACTGAGTACGTAAGTAGGTGGTGGTCACGTTTGAGTTCTTTTTAAATGTGTATTTTTATAGTATACCTAAATAAAAAGAAAAGAGGAAACTGTTAAGCAGATGTTTCTGTATTACTGGGCAATGGTCATATTTAGGAGCATTTGCTCCTCATGCTGTAGGTAGTCCAAATGTTCTCAAATTTATGTATTATTCGCGGACGCCGCCATACGTCACAAAGGAGTAGTAACGTTACCAAAAATTTTTATGACACACTCACTACCTTTGTAATACTACAGAGCAATAATGTAGCTAATGCTTTATCCCATTTTACATTTGATCACCAACCAGCAGAGAATACCAGTTTTCTTTCTTTCGTTATTTTCTTTACTGCGAACCGGCGATAAATAGGGTCTACGTTATCTAACTCAACAATATTTTATGTGTAACACATTAAGTTACCTCCTATTTATCATATATCAATACTTTGTACAACATTTTAATCAACATTTTCCTCTTCCTTTTATTTTCCTTTGTATGACTTTAGGATTTATTCTTCTTATGAACACATTCTATCTTTTCATTGTTACAGATGACTGGTTTATCTGTCTTAAATAGAGTAATTACTTCACATAAATATTTTCACTCTGTAAAAACCTTAATGCTAATAATAAATCCGCGTAACCTAACGTTGATCGACATATCAGCGTATGGGCGCACAGAAGGTATGTAGTTATTAGTTATTACGGTTTAGCAGATGTTCGACATGTTTTAATAAATTTCAATGTCCTCTTTTAAAAAGATTTTTAAGGAAATTTTTATTACATGTAATAAGATATATAATTTTTCACTTTAAATAACTGGGAAATATATTCAACTGTACTAATATTTAACTTTCTTTAATTGTAATTATGTATTCTTGGCAACTAACGTAAAATCATGATTATATAGCATCATAGCCTCTATATATATTTCGCATAACTATACAGACTCTAGTAACATTCTTTACTGTATTATAATACATAAATATATCTAAATTCCGTTGGTCTAATGCTACTACGCAGCATTAAGTGACTGTTAAACCAATGCAGAATTAGTCTACAATTAAAATAGACGCAATGAATTTTAGTTTCTCACTATTTAATTGCACTGAGCTTTCACTGAAAAGTCAAGATAATCTGAGGACTGTGAGGACTCTGTCCTTTTGAACCTGTGCCGCCGAAGAAGAGCGTCCCGAGATGAAGCGAGAGAAGCCATAGGGCGACCTGGTAAAGGACAAGGTCTCTACCATTTATAGATTGAATATCTGGTGACATCTCTAGTTCAACAGGCAATTGGAGACCCCCCTCCATGGAGTTTGAACTCGGAGAACGCACCCCCGAGGGCGAAGGTTTATAGAGCGCAAATTCCCTGACATGCGGCTCCGAGACAGCCATCATCTCGGGCAAACCCTGAAAGGTCCAATCGTATGAATTGAAAAGGAGAGAAAGGAAATCTGGGGAATATAATGAACCTTCCCACCATTCGCTCACAACCTGAGGAAATACTTGGAAAAAGAACTCATGGAGTCAAAGGTCGGCCACGGTAATGAATCCACGATCTCCCGAATTGTCACTTAGCTTTTACTCAAAATGTGCACTGTATCTTTTGGCAACTGCAGTTTGAGTCTTCAGAAGTACAGTAGTAGCCCGAAATAGAACGCTCCGAAATACTGTGGATTCGGATTTAACGCGAATAAAAGTATGTCCCCGTTAAAAAAGATTGTAGTTAATGATTTTACTTTATTTGGAAAGCTGCGACAAAAATATTCCGCAAACACTGGTTCTGCTGTATAATTGTCACTAGATACCACCCGTGTTTGTTGACACCGGCCAGTGCATTCCAAGAAAGCAAACGATATGTATTGTCGCGGTAACGGGCATTAAAGTTTTGGCGCAAATAGATAATAGATGGATAGGTTTCACGTAGGTAACGAACTTGTGTAAACAGATATCGCCGGCAAGCAAGATAACTGAGGCAAAGGCCTCGCCAGCGTAGATTAAGTTGCGTTTCTCGAAGGTGATAAGAATGTTCGAATTATGTAATTAGATGCCTTGTTTTCCAGAATCCTCTAGTGATTGACAGAACAGTCTGGTAATCATGAATGGAGATATAAAAGGGATTGTCACACGCCAGTAGGACAGTTGTAGTTGTAAAACAGTTGTAAACAAGAGTGAGTAAACAGTAGTTGTGTAAAAAGAGTGCTGTTGTGACGAGAGCTAATGTAATCAGCTGTCACGGTTTGTTATTGTCATCGACCTTGGTAGACTGATGGTGTATTCAACGTAATGCTGCTGTAATCTATAAGAGTATTTCTACGAAAATAAAGGAGATTTTTAATTTCTGCAACTCGGCCATTTGATTCTACGAACCCACAGAGTTACAGTATAATACTGCTGAATGAAATCATGCACTGCAGGTGAGGAGGGAATAGGGAAGGTAGTGATGTTAACTTCATCTGAGGCACAGTCCTTGTAAATTCACAATTTTTCCAACACAATCATTACATAACTTAAATATATTATCAGTGTACTTTGTAAATTAGGATCCAAAACAATGTACAATCAGTCGAGAAATTGCTTCAAATTTACAAGCATACATGGAGAAAAAGGTAAAAGCAAAGAACTGATTACATCAGATTTTTCTTTCTCAAAAATATTCGAAAAGCTTAAGTACATATCAGTTAGCATGGGAGTATCTGAGAGAACAGTGAAAGGTGTTAAAGAACGCAAATAAAATGTAAATCAGAGCATATCTTTGGAACTCCAGGTAAAAGGCGCAATGTTCCGAAATTAGTAATAGATCTAGACAACTTCGACAAATGTATCGTTAGGAGAACTCAAAATGTTCAGGAAAAAAGTGCTCCTACAACAGCTAAATAACTTTTTACAGGCGCAGCTTTGGGCAAATTTATTAGGTGACTCGGAGAATTGGCTAATCTAAATTCGCAAAGTCATTACTACTGTCATATGATCAACACGACCAGTTTAAAGTAACCTAATTAAAAAAATATAAGCGTACAAATTCAGAATAGGGATGACATTAAGTGGTTGATAAACTTTGAGTGGGAGTTTTTTTTTTTGTAATTTACGTCCTCCAACGTTATGTGATATCGGACGATGAATGGAATGGATGAAATTATGCTCAAATGAGTCCGGGGTCCATGGAGCTTAAAGTTACCCGACCCGACATACTTTAGAGTACTGTTAAAGTTTGAACTGTAAGGAAGCTTTATAAATTTTAAATTGCGCATGTCTTAAACCTTTTCATTAATTTCGGTCATTATCCAGTATTTCATAAAATAGGGACTTCAGGTTTTGTTTGTACTGATCTGGACTTCAAACAAAATAACATATAAGCTTATGACAATGTTTGCAAATGGTAGTCATGTGGGCAATATACTCACTTTGATACACATGTTGATTCTTTTTTAATTTATAAGAAATTCCAAAAAGCTCTCTATAGCACACCTCAACTATAGCATACCTTCAGTGACCAGTGCTGCTTTTGTTTCTTCTTAGAAGAATGAAATATTACTAACTAGGCATACAGTAAGGGACAAAACACAAATGGAGCACTTGGAAGCTGCATGCCTTATATGTATGTTTAGCCAATTATTATATGCAACAAGGGTGCATAGTAATACCTTAAGTATTACAGTAAAACAATAGTTCAATATGCTGAGGACACAAATATATTAACTGAAATCAATGCAGTTGAAGAGCTACAAATATTATCCAGCAGAATGTTCAGTAATATTTCTAAATGGTTCAGCAATAATAATTTAATCATAAACTTGGATAAGACACAGGTAAATCATTTTCGGTTTTCTCAGAATAAGTCTTCTGTATAATCACAATTAATATGTAATAATAAAGTAATTAAGTATGTAAATACTACTAAATTTCTTGGTCTTTGAATACAGAGTAACCTAAAATGGGAGACATATGTTGATCTAATTAAAAAACTGAGTACAATTTCTTTTAATTTCAGACAACTGGTACACATAGTTGACATAAGAACTCTAAGAAGCATGTATTTTGCGTGTGCTCACTCTACTTTAAAATATGGCATAACATTATGGGGTAACACATCACATTGTAAATCATTATTCATAATGCAAAAACGGATTCTAAGAATACTTGGAGAAGTAAAATCAACATCTACGTGCAGATCATTATTTAAAAAATTTAAAATCTTACCTCTCCCACGTATTTTCATTTTTGAAATTTTAAAATTTACAAAGACAAATTTAATGAAGAGAAATAGCCACTATACCTCTAATGACACAGTTCATAACCATAATACTAGCAGAGAATGGACATTCATGTGAATAGAAGTAACACAAGACTTAATCAAAACAGTGTAATAAACCTAGAAATCACTTTTTTTAATAAACTGCCTAATGCCAGTAAAACCACTTGCAATTTTCCAGCATTTAGTTAAGAGTCAGTTTTGGTATACTTGCTAGACCACTGTTGTTAGTGAATTTATGGAAAGTTTATAATGTTACATTTCTGAATTCAATGTGTATATTATAAAATTCTTGAGATATTTTTATAAAACATTATTTTGTACAAACACTGACTTGTCCTTATTGGATGTGACTTGTTAATTGACAAGTATAGTTAATTTCACTGTAAATTCACAATTTGACGTGTCTTATATTACACATGTACAATGTATGATTTACAAGATGAATAAATTATTTATTACAAATGCAGTAAATATGTACCCAACGAGCCCACACAGCCCAATCTTCTGCAATTTCCTTAATTAAAAAAAACAACTGAATTAGTTACTACAATGACTAATGCAACCATTGCGAACGCACGGTACTCAATCTGTACAATGGGAATAATTTCTAAAAAGGTGATTTACTCAACTGGCAAAGGAGCGATGTCATCAACAATGTTCTGTTATTGAGGGATATCTCACCGTCATTGTCATCGCATAAAAATCATCAACCTTGAGCTTCTTGTTTCAGTAATCTATTCCTTTTTACAATAATTAACAATTATTTTAATCTTTTAGTTAAACAAAAAAACCCTACCATTAACAGAGCACTTCTATTAATAAATAATTTCTGTAATTATAGGAACTATATGGTAATACGGTTAATTTTCTGAAGCATGATCAATACTGGATGTCTATACATTTGTATTGGAATGGGCAGGAAGGAATATGAGAGCGGTACGCTTGAAGGGTAATGACTGGTTTGATGGAGAAAGTAGAAATGAGGAATTTGATAAGAAGGGCACTAATAAGATGGAGGGAAAATAATGGAAGGGTCCAGAGGGAAGAAATGGTGCAACTTAAGGAGGCATATAAACTGTTGGGTTGAATTAAAAAAAGAAAAATGGGTGCATGTGAACTTGAATCTAAAATAATTTTGGCAGGGGTTACAAAATATGGCAGGTAGTCAGAAAGTGTATAAAGAAAAAAGTTAAAAATCATTCATTAAACCGAGTGATTCATTTTAGTCAACTGTTTGAAAGAGAGGAGAGGATTGTACCGAAATTGTATATTGAGTTGGCTTGTGATTATATACAAGTAGATGAGTTGGACAGACCATTTTCAAATGAGGTGGTGTTAAAACAGGTGGAATGTTTTAAAAAGAGAAAGGCAGTACGGACAGATGGCTTGCCAGTAGAATTCCTTCAGGTTTGGTGTGAGTTAGAGGCAGATAGAAGTGCATGGTTAAGCTAATAAGTGGTATGAAGGAGAATCAATTAATAACAAGAGAGGCTATAAGTCAGCCTATACATAAAGGGAAAGAAAATGAAGGCGACCCATAGAACTACAGAGGGATATCATTATTATTATTTTTGTTTGTTATTTACGTCCTTTCACTTTGTAAGTCATATCGGACAATTAATGGAATGGGTGAAATGATGCTCAAATGGGCCTGGGATCCATGGAGCTTAGTTACCCAACATTGGTATTAGGATAAAGGAAAACCTCGGAAAAAACCTTATCCACGTAACTCACCCTGACTGAGATTTGAACTCAGAACCTCTTGAACGTGAGGCAGACATGCTACCATCTACGCGACCGAGGCGGGCGATATCATTATCATCAAATATGGGAAAAAATTTTATCAGAATATTGGTGGAAAGCATACAAACCTGGACAGAGGTTAACCAACGATTATCTCCAATTCAATTGGGTTTTAGGAAAGGGAGACAAACAATGGACAACATATGACTATTAAAACACTAGCTGACAAATATTTACAAGTGAAAAGAGGAAGGCTGTATAAGCTATTCATAGATTTTGAGAGGGTATATGATAAAATAAAAAGGGAAGCTTAGTGGTATAAGCCGAGGCTCAAAGGGCTAAGAAAAGAGGTGGTAGAACTATTAGCTGAACTGTCAGGATAATACCTTTTGCATCAAATATGGGGAAGAAAACTGCTGAGGTGAATCTGGAAAGAGGCCTTAGACAAGAACGTAAATTGATTCCTATTTTGTTTAATCTATTTACAGATGACATCATGGATAGTCTAAGTTCAGCAAATAAACACATGCCAGTTATAGAAAACAGGGAAATCCCAGGCTTGTTATATGTATAAAGGCAGATAAAATATAAACAGGAATTTTAATATAACGCTGCTGTTGGTAATGATATTGAAGAGAGACTGTCAGTATGTTGTTGAGGGTACCTCGAGAGGGGGTATTGTGCACGCACGCACAGCGGAGAACAGGGCTGCATCAGTACACCATGAGTGAGTAAAAGACACAGCTGAGAACAGGGATGCATCAGTACACCATGAGTGAGTAAGAGATGCACACGTCTGTTGCGCAACGCATCATCATCAGATTTTTTTGCAAAAAAGGGCACCAAACCGTTTGAAAATTTGAGACAGCTCTGCACACACTTTGGGGAAGAAACACTTTCGCACTGAGGTGTTTGAATGCGCTAACATTTTTGTGGTGGGAAGAGAAGCAGTAGAAAATGAACCTCATAGGAGGAGATCGCAGACAAGCAGACAACACTGCAGACATTGTTGCCATTCGTGACATTATAGAAGATTGGTGCATAAAATTATCCAAAATTGCTTTTTACCTAGGAATACATTATAGAAGTGTATAATCATCCAAGATGAACTCCATTACAGAAAATTGTCTGCCAGGTAGGTTCCTTGTCCCTCAACCAGGAATAAAAAACATGACGCCAGAAAGTTTGTCAGAGACATCTCAATTGCTACGAGGAGGAAAGGATTTCTTGAATCGCATTGTGAGTTGTGATGAAACGTGGGTACATCATTACACCCCAGATTCAAAGCAAGCAATTATGGAGCGGCAGTGATGAGACAAAGCAGGTCTGGTCAAGTTCAGAACATGCCTATCTGATGGAAGGGTGCTTACAACCATTTTCTGGAACTCTGCCGGGATTTTGCTGGTGGATTTTCTAAACAGACGAAGGACAGTTGCTGCAGCCTATTGCTGTCACTTTTTGGATGACAAAAAAGTTGCATATCGCAACAAGCGACGCCAACAACCGATCTGAAACACCATTCTTCTCCATGACAATGCGAGGCCACATACTGCCACTTTAACAAGGGAAAAACTGGAGAAAAAGGATAGAACACCTCTGGAACGTACTCCTTACAGTCCAGATTTATCGCGCTATGACTACCATTTGTTTTGACCACTCAAACAAGACCTAGGAGGACAGAATTTTGAACAAGACCCAAGTGGAGAAGGGTTCTTGCGCAACTGGCTCCACACACGTCCTCCTGCTTTCTATAAAGATGGATTCAAAAACTTCCCAATCCAATGGAGAAAATGTGTATTGAAGGCAGCACACTATGCAGAAAAGTAA